>JADLZL010001246.1:0-256221 GCA_015844335.1 Chrysopogon serrulatus
AGTCACGTGAAATACCCTGGGCAATCGGTTTTAACCGACTATTCGAGTTCGGTGTCCAGTTTATCGGTTCGGTTTTCGGTTTTAACCGAGCAAACCGATTGACAGAGAAGAGACAGAGTGAGCGCACAGCGAGGTCCGAAGAGCCACGCTGCACCGCCACCAGGCGCTGGTCCCGCCAGCCGCCGTGAAGCCGCCTCGACCCGCCCGTGCGTGCGCAGGTAGCGTCCACCGGCCGCCGCAGCGCCGCTGAAGAGCCGCGTACAGGATGCTGTGTCGCCGTCGCCGCCTCCTGCTCGCGCTCCCTACTTGCTACTGCCTGCTCGCGGCTCGCGGCCGCACGGCCTGCTCGCGCCGCCACGCGTGCTCCGCTGCTCGCGGCCGCCTGCGGTCACTCCCTGCTTGCGCCGCCGCGCTCTCTCTCTGTACGCTCACAGGTGTGGCTATTCAGCGAACATTCACCGGGATGGGAGCGGGCGAACGCTCGGACAGCCCACCTCCTCCACATCTTTTTCTAAAATGGCAATTTTCGTTCTCACATGTTTCCATTTTTGATAAGCACAGTAATTTTTCTTTTTTTGCGTTCTGGAAGCTGCGATTTCTTTCTCTTTTTGCGCGCGTTCCCTTTTTCGCTAGTGCTAACTCAGTATACTACAGTTTCACGCACTAACTTAGAGAAATAACTTAGACTGCCAAGTTATATAACATTATTCCTCAGCAGTAAGGACATTCTCTTTAGGCTTTTTGTCTAGTTTTTTCTCATTTCAGAAACTAATCATTTAGGAACATAGAAAAAGGGTTTAAAAAGGGGTGGGGTAGTGAAATAAAAGCAACTTTTACACCTTATATAAGTTCTTATACTAGCATCTGTCATAAAGAGTTCATAATATTTCTTGCCATACACACAAACAGGCAGCAATATTCGCTTAAAAAAAGTAAAAGCTAAATTTACACTGTCACATATATAAAAACATTTTGTAGTACTTTCACTGGCCAAAACTGAGTTTATGTGTTACAATGTTCTCTTAATTTGATCCTGTTGTGTCCCTTCTTGGCTCCTGAAATTAAAAACAAAGAAATAATGAAGGTTTGAAAAATTTGAACACTGCAAGAGCTAAGAAGAAAAAGGAAAAACAACGATAGCTCAGAGTATAGATTAGCAAGCATGCTGACTAAAAAAATATCAATTGCTAAGAGTATAAAAAAGCAAGCATGCTCACTAAAACTTATGTCAGTAAGTTACAGTGTAAATTTGATATTCCTAAATTATGCTCATAAGTTACTATATAAAACTTATATAAATAAGCTGCCCTGCACAAACTTATATTCCTAATTTATACTTAAACAATATAAGTTATACGGTAAAACTTATGCAATCTAAAATATATTTAAAATTAATACAGTAGTATAACTTATATTTATAAGCTATATGATATAAGTTACACAATTATGAGTTATAATAATAACTAGGATAACTTGTACTTATTTTTTAAAATACACAATGAAAAAATTATAAATTTACCAAGCTTACAATTAAAAAAGAAGAGAAAAGAAAAAAGAATATAAAAAAATATGTTTTGAACTTCACCAAAATACCTATGTGAGATTATCACAAATAACTTATACTATCTGTGATTTAAAAAAACTTATACAGTCTGAATTTAACCTTAGTTTTTTGGCATTGTTAATTATCTAGTGATATCTAACTTAGGCTCTATAAGTTACAGTTATAAATTATGGTATCTAAGTTAGATTGTCGAAATTAGACTTATGATTAGATTAACTAATCCATTTTATATTCTAGTTTAACCTAGACTATATGACTTTTAGTAAGTTATATTAAAAGTAGTTATACAATTTAAGTTACCTAGTGTGAGTTACAAAAACGAGGAGGCGTTATACATTTTTTCTAAAAACATAGAATTAAAAAAGTTATAGATTTACCAAGCTTACAATTAAAGGAGAGAAATGAAAAATAGAAGAAAATATGTTTCGAGGTTAAAAAATACCTACATGAGTTTACCACAAGTAACTTATACAATCAGAACTTCATCTAAATTTCTTGGCATTGTCAATAATCTAAGTGAGATCTAACTTAAGTTGTATAAGTTACACTTATAAGCTAAACTGTCTAAGTTGGACTTTCTAAATTAGACTTATAATTTAGATTAATTAATCTACCTTATACTTATATTTTAGTTTAACTTAGACTGTATAACTTGCAGTAACTTATATTAAAATTAGTTATATAATCAAAGTTACACAACGGAACTTATAAGAACTAGAAGAAAGTATACCTATTTGTAAAAATACATATGTGAGATTATAACAACTAACTTATACAATCTAACTTCACCTAAATTACTTAACATGTCTAACTTAGATATTATAAGTTATACTTCTAAATTAGAATGCATAAGTTATACATAAAATTTAAATTAATCTAATTTATATTCTAATTTAATTTAAACTATATAACTTGCTCTTTCGTTGTCTAAGTCATACTTACACAAAGCAGTTATACTAGTTTTTGACATTATTAATCTAAATCATGACATAAATTATGTACACAACTTATATTGTATAACTTACATATCTTTGTTGTGCACAAATTATATTAAATTAATTATACAATTATAAGTTATAGTGTGAGTTATAAAAAATACTAGCAGAACTTATACTTATTTTTTTTTCTAAAAATACATAATAAAAAATTATAGATTTACTAAAGCTTACAATTGATAAAAAAATAAAAGGAATAGAAGAAAACATGTTTTCAACTTCACCCAAAAATACCTATATATAAGATTATCACAAGTAACTTATACAATCTAACTTCAACTAAGTTCTTGGCATTGTTAATTATTAATCTAAGTTATAATTATATTGTCTAACTTATATAGTCTAACTTATACTTCTAAGTTAGCGTATAAAGTAGTTCTCTATGATGTAACAAAGTCTTATAGGTATATTCTTGTTTCTAGATCAGCCATCATGTGGGCTTCTACTATATTTTGATCAAGTTATGTGGGCAAATTAACTTCTAAGTTATAAGTAGAAACTTAAACATCCAACTTAACCAGATAAGTAACCATACAAATTATATGTATAACTTACACAAAAAGTTATATGTATAACTTAAACATAGAAGTTATGACATACAACTTTAACACACCAACTTGCAAGCAGAAACTTGGCCACACAACTTGATACATACGAGATATGTATGGTCATAAGTACAAGTGCTAAGTAACCCCTAAATCAATTTAGAAAAAAAAACTATATATATAGAGAGAGACCAAACACATAAAACTCAAGAATAGATTTTTTTAAAAAATATTCATCGGTAGCAAAGCACTAGTTCTCTATGATAGAATAAAGTCTAATACTTATATTCTTGTTTCTAGAGCAGCCGTCAAGTGAGCTTCTATTGATCAAGTTATGTGGATAAATTAAACTTTCAGTTATGGCTTGAAACTTAAACATCCAACTTGTCAAAATAAGTAAACCATACAAGTTATATCTATAACATAAACACACAAGTTATATGTATAACTTAAACACACCAATTTCTAAAACAAAAACTTAGTCCTACTACTTCATCCATACCAGTTATTTCTGAAAATAAGTACAAGGTACTAACAAACCCCAAATCTATTTGGCAAAAAAGATAATGTATATATACGAATAGACCAAACAACACTCACTGAACATTTAGTTCTGGTGTTGTCGCTGTTGTCACTAGCATCATCATCAGAGGAATCAGATTTCTAAATTAAAAAGAACATCATTAGCACACTAAATAACAAAGATGAAAACAAAACAATTTAGTCATACTTTAAAATAAATAGAAAAAAGAAATTGGCAAAGTAGATTTCTTACATCATTACTAGAAGACAGATCCACTTCCTGAACTGAATTTCCTCCAGTAGAATCACTATGTATCTCATCATCATCAGCCATCCAAAACCAAATGGATTTCATAAAAAATATTCAGAATAACTTCCTTACTAATAAAGTTAGATTTCTTACTAATAAATTCTTCTAGTGTCTACTCTACTTTGGATGGCTAGAAATATAAAACATCGATTATAGGTGAAATGGCTAGCATGTAAGTGCACATGAGGTACTAGACTGAATAAATTAGTGCCAATCATAAGTAAAAGTTTGTGCGCTACTAGCAAACTGGAAAAGGAAACAGTAATTTGAATGACAATAGTTTGTGTCCAGCAATTTCAGTGGAACCAGCTGAAACCCATCCTACACCTCCATGCCAAGTTATTATAGAGACCATTGGGACGGCTTCAAATTTCATACTAATTTCACTCAAAAGAATAAACTCTGTAACCAAAAATAGTATTTTAAGCATTTGCTATGGATGATTATTCAAGTGCTAGCTGTAACATGGAAGTGAGCAAGTGCCCCTAATACATAGCTGAAGATTGAAACCTCACTGCGCCTGTACTCATCCATTCGTGCTTTCTCTTTGGATATCCTCTGGATCTCCTAGCAATTCTGGAAATGCTAAACTTAAATTTAACAGACAATATATACAAAAAGATCATAAATTTCATTTAATAAAAAAATAATAGCAATAAATAAAATAATATGTAGTAAGACATAACACATCATCAAAAGTTAATTTGTAATTAATTTAGAATGAGCAGAGTTGTAGCAAGAGCAAGCTGATGTTTGGGAACCAAGCAATTTGAGCAAAGCTCAAATAACAAACCTCCTGAAGAAATAGCACTTTGCATTTACTTTTTCATGTACAGCTCAATGACATTGCACAGGTCAGTGCATGGTCTGTAGTTGTCAAAGAAGGTTCCCTTCAGGGTCCTCTCCTTCGGGAAGTTCAGTGTGTTCCAAGAATATCCTGAAGGCATCATAACAGTCAAGGTTTCAAATAAGCTATAGGTTCAGTACAACTTAAGTTCAATGTGTTTCAAGAATATCCTAAAGTCTGTTCGAGAAAAAAGAATATCCTGAAGTCATCATTGCAAACCGAATATGTCAAATTATATTAGGTCATGAGATCCCAATGTAAGGATGTGTTAACAGACCTCACATAAAATCGAAAAATAAAGTTCATGAGATGTCAAAGTGAACATTATTAGGTTGGCATCCTGTAATAATATTCAGAGTGTAAAACAGGCAAAAAAAAAGAGAATAATTAGAAGATCAGTGATGTAGAAAAATATTCAAATAGTTTAGTTAGTCCCTTGTGTTTGAGTCATAATTCTCCAGCTGCACATTGCGCTTTTGTAACGCATTACATATTTAGTGCAAGCAGCTAGCATCACACATCAGCTAACTTCAGGACATAGCACCATCAGCACTCGGCGCGCAAAAAGAAAAGTAATCAAAGCAGCCAACAGGTAGGAATTACTAATCCTCAGCGCAAGTGTGGATGAGCATAGGACATATAGCGTAAGATCAGCATCGCCACCATCCCAATCACCGCCACCCTTGCTCCTGATGTGCTGCAGGCGCTCGCGCTTCTGCTTCTAGCCCTTCATCCTCTCCTTCCAGGCCACGCTGCCATAGTCGTAGGCAGCCAGGTATCCCTGGACAGGTCCATGTCCATGGATCTCGGTTGCACTGCAGGACCACCAAGAAATTTTCCATATTCGCACTGCAGGACCACCTTCATCAATGGTTTTATTATTAGCAGTACTAGAGGAATTAGATTTCTAAATTAAAAGAACATAGTTAGCACACAAACTAATAAAATATGAAACATTTGGTAATCTAAGTGCTACTTGAACTAAACAAAACTAAATAAAGAAATTGCCAAACTGTGGCAGAACCTTCTAAATTATATGGCCCACAAGCACCTGACATTGTCCCTAAGACTTCTGTCGTCCATGCTTGTACACCATATAACCTAGAATGTTCCGTCGGGTGGATCCCCGATAAACCACGATTCCTCCAGGATCGATACTTACAGAGACATCGCAGTATTACAACAGTTTTCATACACAAATACCAGAGTAGCGGAAGACTTACAATAACTTAATTTATAAACCATTTAATAAACTTATACAAACCAGAGTGTTATTATTATAAAACAGCGGAAGTATCATTACTTAACCTTATTACATTCACACAACAAAATATGCCCTGCCTACGGGCCACACAACCTATTCCTCGGCAGACTCTTCCTCGATCACCGTCATGCAACAAGGGCCGTAGCACACTTGTTCACACGGTTCACACGCAATGAGGGGTTCAACAAACCCTAAGTACAAAAAAGTACTCCGCAAGACTTACCCGACTAAAATTGGGGAGAAGACTCAGGAATGCTGGCTAGTAGGAATCAAGGTGAGGCTTTAGCAAGATCAAAAGACACCTTTTTGCGAAAAGAGACTAAGCCGGTCCTTACTAAAATAATCACTTGTCAAACATGTAACAATTTCAAAACTTTCCAGTCTCACACTTTCATCATTACTACGATACTGGTGCGAGGATCAAGTCTCCCACATCGTGGAGCAACGACGATTCGAATCGCTTTATATACCCAGCTGGGGCTTCCTAGCCACACGATGTATGCGAGGATCAAGCATCTTACATTACATCAACTCACGCTTGTATTTCTCCTCGCAAGAAGCGGGTCCTAGCCACGAGAGCACGGTACACCATCTCCCTACGCCCGTGCATGACGTCAACGGTGCGCTCGTAGTGTGGGTACCCGCTACTTCCCCTGTGTGTATACGCCCTCCCGGCGATTGCACCAAAAACTCATCTTTAATTTCTTTTATGGGGATTTCATGCTTTGTAACAAAAGTACGGTTGATGAATGTATGTGATGCACGAGAATCAAATAATGTAATTGCGGGGTGGTGGCAATGCGGGGAACATACCCATTAGAACAGGGCTCTCCTTCAAGGACATCCCGGTCCGGACTTTATACACACGTCCCAGTTTTCCTTCCCGGCATTCACCCTTGGGGCATCTGCGAACTACCCTGCCACGACTGTGTGCTGGCATTTGCCCGGATCCTTGTTGGAAATTGGAAATATTTCTTTTTTAGGATATGGACGGTTTCGAGCAATGTGTCGGGGACCGGTTACAATTGAAACACGGACCGAGACCGATTGGGAGGATTGCGGGAAGTGGGTGGGGTTGGGTTTCGAACACCCCAGGTGCTCATTTGCTTTGGGGATAAGTTACGGCCCGGCGAGGCGAGTGTACACCTGTTGCCTTTGGGCTTCTTCTTGCTGTGGTGGGTAGGGATAGGATTGATGGCTTTCTTTGGGGCTGCGGATAACGGAAGTGGCCGATTGTCTTTGTGTGGGATGGTAGATAACCTTCTTGCGTTTTTGGATTCCACCAGATGGTCTAGGAAAGGCACGACACTCTTCATTCTTTTGTTTCAACAGGGATCTTTCATAAGAGATTGCAATATCCACTGCCTCATAGAAGGTGGCATTTGGATTTGCAATAAGATGGCTTTCAATATCACTCTTTAAACCCCTCAGAAAGAATTTCTTCTTCTTTTTGTCAGTATCTACATGCTCCGGTGCATACTGTGATAAATGACTAAACAAGTTCACATACTACACCACGGATCGACCACCCTGCTTCAGAGCCAGAAACTCTTCCAGTTTTGCTTGCATCACCCCGTCAGGAATGAAATGCTGACGGAATGCATCTTGGAACATAGCCAAGTGACTTGCTGTCCGACTGGCTGACGTGCTAGAAAGTTTGCCCACCATGCTGATGCAGGGCCTCTCAACTGTTGGGCGGCAAACTTGGGTTTCAACAGGTCTGGACAACCCTCTAACAGGTCAAATTTTTGATCTATGACACGAAGCCAGTCATTAGCCTCTAAGGGATCCTCAGCCCTAGTGAAAACTAGCGGACGAGTTTCAGTGAAGTCCGCATACGTGATCTCGTCATGATTACGACGACCACGATTGTCATAGGGTGCCTCGCGATTTTGCTGACTCATTTCCCGTAGCAAACGGGCATTCTCAGTGGTGGCATTGACTAAAGCTGCCACAGCTTCAGCCAAAGACTGTGGTGCTGGCGGTGCCTACGGGGCCTCACCCCTCTCTTGTGAAGAACCAGCGTGAGAATGATCAGACATCTGTTATAAACAAGATCATATTTATTCACAAGCAGATTTATTGAACTTTAAAACTTTAGTACAAACCAGTCACATATGGGTTCACTTATTCATATTACAGGTCCGCTCGTAGGCCGGACATACCCAAGTTGACTATTTAACACATAAGGATAACTATATTACACATCCCTCTCCGGGAACTCAGGCATCTGACTCATTGCCCGCGACGGACTCGTAGTCCTCGTCTGCCTCGGGCTCCTCAGTCGGTGGACGGGTACACCTCCGGTGACTCCACGGATCCCAAGTCGATTCGCGGCTACACTGGCTGGCGGGTACGGAGGGTCGTGGAGGTTGTGCTTGATGATGGACTTCCTCGTGTAGAGTTGCATTGTAGGCTTGGAGATCATCTATCTGAGCCTGCAACTCTTCTATGTAATCATACCCGTCATTCCTTTGATGCCTCACACCTTCCAGCTCCTGCTGAAGACGGGCAATGGTATCTTGGAGCTTGTGGATGGTCCGAAGGTCCGACTGCTCCTGCCTCATCTGATCGGCTAATTCAGACTTCAACTCGTCCTTCTCGGCAAGTGCTATCCCGCGCTCCTTGGTGACGGTAGCTAACTCAGCAGACAACTCGGCTATCTTCTGCTTTTTGGTTATCTTCTTCTCAGGTTTTGGCTCGCTCGGGCTGGCCTCAGCATCATTGCGGCGTGGTGCCAACTGGTGACGTGGCACACCCTTAGAGCCGGTCATCTTGCGAGCAGTCTGCTTGGTACGTGCCATCCTGTAGAAAGTAAAGATAGAGTCTATAAGATTGAGGGCCTTAGGGTTAGCAAGAATAGGATTGATTTTACTTAGCCCAACCACTTTTTAACGGGGATATAATTTTAAACATGTGAATTAGATATGATGCATGATCGAACCTACGGATCAAGCAAAAACTTTTTTAAACTAGCATAAACATACTTTTAGTAATATAGGGCAAAAGGAAAACAACATGATACTCCGCTTAAGACTCTTTTAAATAGCACCTAGAAAGGCTACTAGAAAGTATTAAGACGGAGCAGAAGCAATTTGGACTAAACCACCTTTAACTTTTGGATCCAAAATATTTTGAAGTTTTTGAAAAGTAACACTGCGAGTATCTTTGTAAGTACCGCTCTGATACCCTTTATGGCAGAACCTTCTAAATTATATGGCCCACAAGCACCTGACATTGTCTCTAAGACTTCTGTCGTCCATGCTTGTACACCATATAACCTAGAATGTTCCGTCGGGTGGATCCCCGATAAACCACGATTCCTCCAGGATCGATACTTACAGAGACATCACAGTATTACAACAGTTTTCATACACAAATACCAGAGTAGCGGAAGACTTACAATAACTTAATTTATAAACCATTTAATAAACTTATATAAACTAGAGTGTTATTATTACAAAACAGCGGAAGTATCATTACTTAACCTTATTACATTCACACAACAAAATATGCCCTGCCCACGGGCCACACAACCTATTCCTCGGCAGACTCTTCCTCGATCATCGTCATGCAACAAGGGCCGTAGCACACTTGTTCACACGGTTCACCTGCAACAGGGGTTCAACAAACCCTAAGTACAAAAAGTACTCCGCAAGACTTACCCGACTAAAAATTGGGGAGAAGACTCAGGAATGCTGGCTAGTAGGAATCAAGGTGAGGCTTTAGCAAGATCAAAAGACACCTTTTGCGAAAAGAGACTAAGCCAGTCCTTACTAAAATAATCACTTGTCAAACATGTAACAATTTTAAAACTTTCCAGTCTCACACTTTCATCATTACTACGATGCTGGTGCGAGGATCAAGTCTCCCATATCGTGGAGCAACGACGATTTGAATCGCTTTATATACCCAGCTGGGGCTTCCTAGCCACACGATGTATGCAGGATCAAGCATCTTACATACATCAACTCACGCTTGTATTTCTCCCTGCAAGAACGGGTCCTAGCCACGAGAGCACGGTACACCATCTCCCTACGCCGTCTATACGTCGACGGTGTGCTCGTAGTGTGGGTACCCGCTACTTCCCGTCCCGGTGTCCGTTCTCGTCACGGATGATACAAGGGAGCTTACCGCCATTAGCATGCGACTAGTACTATCCAATAACCTCATGATCCAAGGGCCAAGGCAACGAACGGTGCTTAACCGACTCACAAGTGGACGACACTACACCAGGGCTCTAGCCCATCCTGGTGCAAGTCACTCCACCCGGTCTCAATTTACTCATCATTATGCTCTTGTGGTGTACCCTTGACCCCGTCGGAACAAGGATAAACGACAAGCAACATCAGGTTTTCGTAACTTCCCTTCAGAGGGTATTGTTATCACACTTTTGAAAACAGTTTCTCAAAACCCTACACTAGTAGCAAGACTAAGCGTATACTAAGCATTTTAAAATCAAAGCAGGTATCCAGGGTAATATATCAAGGTACGGTAAATGCATCAAAGTAGGATATCACACAACTCCTAACATCTAATGCATCATCTCAGGAACATAAAATATAAAGCTTTTCGAAATACAAGAAATTGTTTAAATGCATCCGGGGCTTGCCTTGGGGCTCGAAGAAGTGAGGTTCCACTACATAAGTACCAAGATCAGATCCTGCCTCCTCACGATGATCACCTTCCTCAAGAATAGGAGTTGGATCTACTCCTTCCTCAGGTCCGACAGCTACACGACAGAGATGCATGATTACAATGCAGTAATTAAAAGAGCATGCGATAATGATGCAACGACAACTAGTTGATCTTGAGTACAACTTTCCTTCACGGTAATGTTGCATAACAGAAGTATAACTAGCGTCGACGACGACGGACTAACGACACGCAATCAACATGAAATGCCGAGAGGTCATTAGGGTTAATGACCTAGGGTCATCACTCAATCCCAAAATCAAACGACCCTAGTAGTGATTAGGGTTAATTACTAATTTATTAACCATTTTTACAGTTGTTGAAAGCCGCTAATTAACTTGCTAATTGGAGATTAACTAAACCCTAATTAGTTAAAGAATTAATTAATTAAACATTACTTAAACAGGGTATTAATTAAGCATAATACAAAAATTAGTTAAAACCTGATCAAACTTCATAATTAAGATCATCATCATCCAATTAGCACACAAAACAAGTTTCATGATTTTTGGACTTATATTTTAATTATTAAAAATTATGGAACTTGCATTTATCAATTTAAAGGGCAAATTATAGCACAATTAAATTTTACTAGAAAAACAAGGTTAGTATTTTTCCTGAATAGAACACACATCACAGGGGATCACATACATATTTTTGTTTCATTTTTATCTGCCCAAAATAAATTATAGCAAAAAGATGAAAAACAGCATTTTAAAACATAAAAAGAAAAACAAAAACAAAAACCCTTCCTTCCTTCGGGGCCTTTGTGCGGCCCAAAGACAGCACGTGCGGCCCGCTCGGACGCGGCCCACACGCGCGCCTGTCTCCTTCCTCTCCCTCTCTAACTGACAGACGGGGCCGGGATGTCAGCCCCGTCGTCCTCCTCCCTCTCCCTCGGCCAAACAGTAGAACGGCGGCGGCCGGTGATCGTTCTCCCCAACGACGGCCTCTCCGACGAAACTAACTGCACCAACATCTTTCTCTCTCCGAACCGCACCTACGAGCTGCTTTACGGCCTTGACCGAACACCGGAGTGCGCACAGCGGTAGCTATGGCAGCTCGACGGCGTATGGCTCACGGCGGCGGACCGCACCGGACCTTCTCCGACGTAACTAAGCACGGCGACTGACTCAGCACCACGACACGAGCTCAACTTACCCCGAAAACGATACCCCGTGACCCTATGCACGCGCTGCGACGAGCGTGGCGCGAGCGGGACGGCGGTGCTCGTCGGGGAGACGCCGTTCCGGTCAACTCAGCGCTACACCAACGCAACCAACACCTCGGATGGACTCAGGGGCTCACCAAAGCTTCAAAACAAGGACGCGGCGAGGTTGGAGATGGGCGGAGGGTGGTTGACGGCGGTGACAGTGGCCGCGGCGGTGTGAACCGAGAGCTCAGCGGTGTTCCGGCAAGTTGAGACCTTGGCTACTGAAAAGGAAGAGCCGATCATGATCAGTAGATCAAGGCGAAGCTAATGGATCAATCGGTAGAGCTTGAGATGTTCTGTGGGGGCACAAATCGCGGCAGAGGGCTCACGGCGGCGGTGGTGGCCGGAGATGAGAAAGATGGTGGCTCAGCGGCGATTCCGGTGATCTCACGACACGACCAGTGGCTCGGGACGTGCGCAAGGGAGCAGCGAAACCGTGTGCAAGAGTGTCGGTGCGATGATGAAACAGTGAGCGCGAATTTTGCAGGGGATTAAGGGTGGCCGGCGGTGAAGAGGAAGAAGAAAAACCCGGCGGCGGCGGCCCACGGCATTTTATAGGGCAAGAGGAAAGCCAAGGAGGCGGCCGGCACCTTTCACGACGGGGTCTAGCTGGTTGGCAGCGGGAAGCCCGGGAACGGCCGAGAACAGCCACGGCGGCGATCGGCCAGCCGGCCGGCATGGGCGGCCGGGCGATGTGGTACTTCCCCCTGTTCAGCTACATTGTAGCAATGCCACCTCTCCTTTTCATTTTCAAAATTATTTTCAAAAATTGAACTGTACACAAAAATCTTCCAAAATATCAATTGTGCAACTTTTCATGCTCTACAACTTTCATTTAAGAAGTTTTGTCAGATTCAAACTGGTTTTTAAATTTGAATTTCAAATTTGAAAGGGAACAAAATCCTAACCTTTGGGGATTTCAAAATTACTTTTAAATTTTGAATAAAAGATGAAAATCTCCCAAAATAAATGTTGTTCTATTTCTCAAGACCTACAACTTTCATTTAGAAAGCTTTTCATGAAACTAAATAGATTTTGAATTGGAGTTTAAAACTCAAAAGGGGACATTTCTCAATTTGGAGAACTTTTGAAATTACTTAAAATTTTATTCAAAAACTTGAAAAACTTTATATACCAAAGTTGTAGAGCTCAAAGAGATGCACAAACTATATTTTTGGAGTTTTCCCATATTTTGAATATTTTGGGATAAAATTGAAAAGGGGGCAGTTTTACTTTAAATTTCAAGCTTTTGAAAAGGATTTTTAAATTGAATATTTGGGCAATTAATTAATGATGTTGTACTACTTTTCAAACCCAACCAATGACATACTTTCAAAGTACAAAGTTCATACTTTGAAATGGTGTCAATGGTTAGTAACTTTATTTAGAAAATTAATTATGGTTAGCTACTCAAAAGTGAACTTGAAATTCAAATCCAACACTTAACCTACGGATTCGGGGTTTTGGGGAATTTGAATTCCAACTCCAAATTTGATTCTTTCTTTTATATTATTTGACTTAGAAAACATGTTTGAGATGTGAGTCAGGGTTAGCCAAGCACTTGCAAACATCGTGGGGGTTGATTTTAATTGGTTGCTTTTATAAACAAAATTAAACATGTGAGTGGAATTTAAATGGTAAACACATACACATGTGATATAGAAGAGCTCAAACAAACCCTAGAATTAAATAACTCATTTTAGTTGTATTCATTAGGGTTCTCTAATGATGAATGCTCATGCAATGATGATGATGATATGGCAAGTTTAGGTTAACGTAACACCGGAGGTGTTACACAAACACACTTCTTACATCATTATTAGAAGATTTCAAGCCCAACTCATCAATTGATTTGAGCTTTTCTTCTTCAGAAGAAGTATTTCTTCGTCAGCCATCTTGACTAAAATAAATTTCATAAAAAAAAATCAGACTCACTTATTACTGATAAATTCTTCTAGTCGCTACTCTACTGAATGGATGTATTACTGATGAATGAAATAACCTTAATCCCTTGTATATTTCTTATTTCAGTTTCAATTTTCATAAAAATTAGATTGGAGAACAGAAAAACAACAATGCTAAAGATAGCAACGATTTAGTGGGAAAAATACCAAAAAAATGAACCAAACATAATAAACCAATTAATATATGCGAGAATGATACGTGGCTGAAGCAGGTCTCTATCAACGCTGCCCTGCAGGTCCTGTTATGGCACCCGCCATAGCGGCGGAGATGTGGAGTCACGCATCTGAGGCTTAGGAAGTCCTGCTGTGGTGCCTCCTGATGCGGTGTTGCTGTCCAGTCCGGCTGGGTCAGGGCGAGGTTGGTGAACCCGCGACGACCGTGTAGGGCAGGGAAGGGAGGAGGAGCGAGAGGAGGGCGGTGGCGTCGGCAAAGCATCCAAACGGCGCTGGGCCGGCATAGGAGAAGAGGTCAGAGCCAGGGCCGGTGAATCCATGGTGGCTGACCTAGAAAGCGATTCAACATGACCTCAAATCAAATCCCTAAACAATACAGATCACGACGAAAGAGAAAGAGATCTCAGCAATACCTTCTGACGAATCCCTAGAACACCCACCAGTGACCCCTCGAATCGAATCCTGGCGAGGTCGCCCGAAAAAATGGCCATGCAGGGTAGGGGAGGAAAGCCGCGATGAGAGGAGGAGCAGGGAGAAGAGGACGGTAGCAGTCTGCAGGGCCAGACCACGCACGACACCATGGGGGCAAGGATCCCTCAAACCCTAATCCGGTTGAGGTCACGTCGAAGAGGAGAACGACGAGGAGGAATGCGAAGCGGCGCTGTTCAAAATCATTCCTCCGTGTCGCTTTGATGGGTAGCTGGGTTTTTCCAGCGAGAGAGATAATATTTTGGGAGGGGTGGGTGACAGAATAGGAAAGGAGAGGGTGATGGCTTCGTTCGCTCGATTCGCAGCTGACTGAACGTTCGTGATAATGGAATTGCGGTACGCTCACGCTGGATTGGATAGGGTTCAACGTGTGTGGGCTGAACGGCTGAGACAGTAGTGGCCAGCGGGGGCTTTATGTGTGGGCGTTGGTTGGGCCATATTGGGCCATTGGGTTGCTGTGACATGGGCCAATACATGAAAAGTATATGCACGCGACATTCTAGGATTTCCATCCCAATGACCAATCCTTCACACTGTCTGTCACTCAGCCCGCACCAAAGCTCTACACTTCAGGCCACGCCATCCTCGCCGACCAAGCCCTGACCTAGGTAGGCGTCCCCGCGTCGTGGATGGAGCTTCCACCCACGCAGGTCGCTGTCGGCCATCCTCACCATGCGTTCAGCCCCACCTTCGCCCCGCCGTACTTCTAGTGGGTATGCGGCCATGTCCGTGGATAGCGGGCGTGGGTGCAAAGTGCTGCCCGTGGTGCCGGCGTGCACAGATTTGCTCTCGCAGCTGCGGATTTGTGATACTTGTTTCTGCGTGGATGTTGCCCGTTGCCATCTTTAATTAACACCAATATATACCCCCCCACCCCACCCACAAAGCTTGGGGAGATTCCTGCTTGTATCACCACATTTAGGCCTCATTTGGAAAAACCCCGTGCCTTCCCTGGGCTGCGCGACCCAAAGCTAACGTGCCAAGGAGAAAAACAGGGTGTGGTCGCGAGGGGCCGGCCTTTCCTGCCGGGGCGTCACTCCCCGACCACGAATGTGGAGGCGTCGCTCCCCAGGCTCTGGCCTCCGTGCTCAGCAAAAGAAACAGTGGGAAGCAAAGCAAATAGCAACAGGATCAGGAAGTCTTTCGCACGTCGTGACGGCACCCGGGGTGTGTCTTCCCTGGCTCCCAAAGGAGGCCTTAAGGAGATTTCCAGCCAAACAGTTTCTTAGCATGAATCTCTAAGTTAAAGCTATGCCAAATGTGCTCTTAGTGTTCAATGATCCAATAAAAAACTAGAAATTATTTCTATGAATTGCAGGTTCAGAGATATATGTTAAATTGTTCGCAAATTTACTTATTTGTAAATGGTCACATAACTACAGGAGATCCCATGATGCAGGCCCTGGCCGGCGTCACTGCCTTACTGGAGGTCTCTTCTGTAAGCGGCAGAACAATGGAACATGAGAGAAGAAGCAAAGAGCAGAGAAGGAAGGACACGGTCAAGCTCAACCGGCGGTCGATCACCGTGGCGGTGGTGCTTGGTCCAGGAGGTGGTGGTGAACAGGTCGGAGGTGGTGTCCTGCGCGAGGTCAAGGGAGATGACACGTCTGAGCTCAGCTCATCAGCATCACCAAAGCAAGCAGCTAGAGAGAAAGCAGGCGTCACATCGAGCGCATGCGTCAGATCCTACGACCACAAATTCAGTTGCTATAGGAAAAAAAACCGGTTGTGAAATAGTAGCAATTGTCAAAAGAAAAAGAAGACAGACTTGGTCCTCTCAAACCTGTCAAGAAATATGTAGACAAAGGCCATGTTCGGTTGGGGAGTGGAAAAATTCCACTCCCCCATCACATCAATCTCTAATTGTTTATATGGACCATTAAATATTAGTAAAAAAAATAACTAATTACACAGTTTAGTTGTAAATCACGAGACGAATCTTTTGAGCCTAGTTGGGCCACGATTGGACAATATTTACCACAAAAAAACGAAGTGCTACAGGAAATTCTAATCTCTCCAACTTTCTCCAACTTTTTCTAACTCTCTCTCCATCACATCAATTTCTATTCATATATATGGAGCATGAAATATAAATAAAAAAATAACTAATTGCATAGTTGGGTTGTAAATCACGAGACGAATCTTTTGAGTCTAGTTGGGACATGATTGGACAATATTTACCAAATAAAAACGAAGTGCTACAGGAAATTTGCAAATTTTTCTAACCCCCTAACCGAACATGGCGAAAGACAAACCCTTGGTGGCTTGGTATTGGATATCCACTTAGCGAAGGCAACAGTACCCTTGTCCCCCTCTTATTTTTTTTAGTTGTACAACAAACTATTACAGCCACAAAACCACGATAAAGCACCAATTCATCGACAGACGACAAGAGTCAACCATCATTCGGAGTACGTAATAAATTACTGGTGCCCTGATTTAAACTTTTGCAGCCATGCCGCCGGAGCCGAGGCTGCCGGCGACGTCGATGACGAAGCGGTAGCGGACGTCGTTCTTCTCGAGCCGCTCGATGGCCGTGTTGACGTAGTCCATCTTGATGACCTCCACTTCGGCGCCGATGCCGTGCTTCCCCGCGAACTCAAGCATGGCCTGGCACTCCCCGACGCTGCCGACGCTGTTCCCAGCCACGCCCTTCCCACCCGGCACGAAGGCGTACGCCGGCAGCTCCAGCGGCTTGCTCGGCCCGCCCACGATCACCATCTGCCCCAACGGCTTCAGCAGCGCGAGCAGCGGCGTGATCGGGTGCCACGCCGACACCGTGTCGATGATGCCGTCCATGGTGCCCATCGCCGCCTGCTCTCAGCTCACACATATACACAAAGGACGAGTTCTCCGCGTTAGTTACAGATTCCAATGCAAATCGGCAGCGACCGTGGAAAGACGATGTGACGGCGCACTGGTTGCACACCTTCATCTGCTCCGGGTCCCGGCTGATCAAGAACTCGTCGGCGCCGAGGCTCTCGATCGCCTCCTGGCGCTTGCTCGCGGACGTGCTGATGACGGTGACCTTCATCCCGAACGCCTTGCCGAACTTGACGGCGACGTGGCCGAGGCCGCCGAGCCCCACGATGCCGAGGTGCTTGCCGGCCTCGTTGAGGCCGTGGCGCATCATGGGGCTGTACACGGTGACGCCCGCGCAGAGCAGCGGCGCGGTGCGGTCCAGCGCCAGGCCGTCGGGCACGCGGACCACGTAGTGCTCGTTCACGACGATGGCGTCGGAGAACCCGCCCCTGGTGGGCACGCCGCCGTCGCCGACGCCGTTGGAGGTGGTCACCACCCCGGCGCAGTAGTTCTCGTTCCCCTTGCCGCAGCTCTCGCAGGAGCGGCAGGAGCCGACGAAGTAGCCCACGCCCACCGTGTCGCCGGCCTTGAACCGCGTGACGCCGCCGCCGACGCCGGTCACCACGCCGACGATCTCGTGCCTGCTTGCGCGGTTGCGCCAACCAACCGACAGATCGTCAAAGGACATTAACTACAACGACTGTTGTTGTTGCGTCTAGCAAACCATTCGTCGGCGGCGGGCGAATTGGATTGATTAGATTACCCGGGGACAACAGGGTACATGGCGTTTCCCCAGTCGTTCTTGATGATGTGGAGGTCGGTGTGGCAGATCCCGCAGTAGAGCACCTTGATCGTGACATCGTCGTCTTTAGGAACCCTGAGAATTGGAACCAGCGAAATGGATTCCATGAACTGGGGTAAGTAACTCCCGCGACAAGGAAGAACTCTGAACATTTGGTGTTACTCCACAATCCACATAACATAGTTCATCAGCCGGCCGTACCAAGCTTAGCAAAGTAGAAAGAAAAGGGACAGCTACTCAGCTAGCTCTAGCTGAAAGTTATCCCAACTCTATACGCATAACGAATTCTATTATCTAACTTTTCTTTCCGGCTTTAACTTCAAAAAATACATATCTATGTTAGGCAAGCCTCTAACCAAGAAGTAACCTAAGCGATTCAGAAGTCTGAAATGTGCAGAGAAGGCAAGATTTATTAGACGTCTTCCAGGAGCTGCAGTAATTCTTACTAGTAGGATATTATTGCAGAACAGAATGAAGCAGAGGCATGAGCAAAGCAGAGTGCTCAAGGACAGTGACAGCTGTGTTACCATCACCTTCTGGAGAAGCTGTAGGGGGAGAGGATGCCGGTGGCGTCCCTGGCCGCCCATCCGAACGCCGCCTGGCCGCCTTGCTCCTCCATCGTCACCTGCTCCTCTCGCTTCTCCACGGACGCCCTTGGCAACCGCAGCAGAGCTCTCGAGGGCAACCCTACTACACTAGCAACTCGGAGCGAGGGAGCAGCAGCTCCGGGGGAGAAGCGGGGCGGGTGAAGAAATGGACCGTGGGCGAGGAGCGCGCGACAATGATATGACATAACTGCTGCTCCCTGAGAAACCCGTGTGGGGAGGGCTGAGGGGACCAATAATGTGGCAATGTGTCAGGATTTTCATGTGTTAAACCCAGATAATAAGGATAGGGACTTGGATTCTTTGCTTTAGAAAGGCGATGTGGTGACTGGTGATGTTCCGTTATCAAAGAGAAAGCAAGGGCAGGCAAGAATTCTGAAGTTTTAGTCTTCCATTCAATCTTTAGCCCTTGAGCTCTCTTTCTGTGTTGTTTTATTCTCTTTAGATTTAAAACTTTGAGTCTAAAAACTCGTGTACCTTTCGGCTATATATATTCCACGTGATTAGAGGCCATATTTTACATCCTTTATCTAAAGAGAGATTTGTTAAAATGAAAATTATAGAGTGGCTACAAAGGAAAAGGAGTGAAGTATAAAGAGGTATATATGGATGGATGATGGGTGAGGGGTATCCTAACAACATAGGGTCCACCCACATGTGCCAAAGCAAAGAGCAACCAAACAACATGTGTCGGTTTAGTGATCCTGCCATACTCATTTTTTTCGAATGTGCTGTGTGTTCCGTGTCATTATTTGTGAACAGTTCACGGCTTGATACTTGATATTTCTGATGCCGTGTGGCTCTCCTCGCTGAAAGCTGCATGTGATGTCTAGGACCGAGCAAGCCGGATACAAAAAGTGTCCCTGTCACGCCTCCTCATGATTTTGGTTGCGGGGACAGGATCGGACCACACAAGCCCTCATCCAGAGGCACTGTTGCTAGTACGTACTTTGTACGTTTTCTTGTTTTATTTTATGATTTTCCTGGAAATCCAACTCAGTTTCGACCTCCACAACCAACATAACAGCATTTCACACGAAAATAACTGTTCGGCTGCTTGTGAATGCAGCAGCCACAGCTGTTTCTGCAGAAAAGAATGGGGAGAGAAAAAATATCTATGTGGTGGTGCCACATTTCACACGAGGCATGACGCGTGTCCCTTTGCTGCCATCTGTCGTAGGTTGGGCTCCAGTTGTTCCGCGTTCGGAGCATCCTTCGTCGAGATGACGAAAGTTGAGTAGAGTCTGCAGCGGCTTTTGAAGCTGCCTTCTTGTTGCTGAAATAATAAATCGGATCGGCTGTCTTGCGTCACTTCTATCGACCCAACTGTAGCAAACTGTAAATTCGAATCGAATGCAAGGGAGCTGTTTTTTCTTAAAGCAAAATACAAAGAGCGGTAGAATAGAAACCACAAAGAAAATATCGACAAAGAAAGGAATTCCACAAAGAAAATATATAACAAATAGGTCCCAGCACAACGATAGAGGCCGTGGAAAAGTTTTGGGCCAATCAGCCCATGAGTGAAAATAACCCACCGCCTAGCGTGTGAGGCTGAGGCTGTGAACGGACCCGACCGGCGTCGTGCGACAGCAAGCGCTTCGATGTCCAAGTGGATTGTGTATTGGAAAAAGTCTACTTTTGCTCCCTCAATTTTCATGAAAGTCTACTTTTCCTCCCTAAACTCGAAAACCGGATAAACAACCTTCCTCAACTTTTCAAATCATGCATTTTTCCTCCCTGGAGTGGTTTTGATAGTGGTTTTGCTATAGTGACAATGGTTTTGCCTTTTTTTTTTTTTATTTATTTAAATTTGAACTTTTGAAAAATTATAGTAAATCATAAAAATCATAAAATACAAAATCTAATTTTGTTGGACTTCATATGAGTACATCTACACAGTGAATATATAATATGGTATGCTTTAGTATAAAGTTTTTGCTAGTCTTTTTCTTTTTTATTTATTTTGGTCACATTTCGAAAAATCATAGTAAATCACAGAAAAATCAAAAAATAGAAAATCTAATTTTCTTAGACTCCACATGAGTAGATCTACAAATGAACATATAATATGATATACTTTAGTATACAATTCTTGCCATAACTTTCGATCTATACTTTTATATAATTAATTAAAATAATTTATAACTGTAGCTTCTGTAACTATTTTGTTGCACTAAAGCATACCATATTATATATTCACTATGTAGATTTACTCATGTGGAGACAAGAAAATTGAATTTTCTATTTTATGATTTTTCTATGATTTACTATGATTTTTCAAAATTCAGCCAAAATAAATAAAAAAGAAAAAGACTAGCAAAAACTTTAAACTAAAGCATAACATATTATATATTTACTGTATAGATCTACTTATGTGGAGTCCAATAAAATTAAATTTTCTATTTTACGATTTTTTTGTGATTTACTATAATTTTTCAAAAATTTGGCCGAAATAAATAAAAAGGAAAAAAAATAAAACCACCGTCTCTGTAGCAAAACCACCATCAAAACCACCTCAGGGAGGAAAAGTGCATGGTTTGAAAAGTTGAGGGAGGTTGTTTATCTGGCTTTGGGGTTTAAGGAGGAAAAGTAGACTTTCGCAAAAATTAAGGGAGCAAAAGTAGACTTTTTTCTTGTGTATTTGTGTTTATTACAAAAAGGAAACAAAAAAAATGTTTGGTGCTGCGTACAAGGAGGGCCTTTTCAGCCCAAGGTATTGCTGGGCCTTGATCTTGCGATCAACATGGTAGGCAGTTATAGTCAGGAGTGGCGGAGAATGGATGCGTTGAGAAAATAAAATTTGCCTTTAACGGCAAAGTGCTCTCAATACATTCACAGTCAGATTCGTATTGAGAAGTGTATGTCAATGCAGAATTGCAGATTCATATTGAGATGTGTGTGTGCGCGCATACTTCTCAATACGAATCCAACGGTGGATGTGCTAGAAGCACCATTTAAGGGTTGCTTGCTCATTACATCCTGTCGCTGAAACGTAAACACTCAGATCTTTTACGTGCACATCACAAAACCAGAAATTATGCCGAACACCATCAGTACCTTGATCACCGGCTCAAGCCTACAACAAATTTAGTCGAGTAGAAGCTTTTTGCTAGACTGAAAACAAAGATGCATGTGGCTGTTATCATTGCAAAAGCACAAGAATCGTTGTTGCTGCACTGCCGCCGAGTTGCTGCAAGTCCAGAGAAATCGTGCAATAGAGGCAATCCATGTTTGCGCTAATTGCAACTGATGAAGAGAAAACCGAATGCTAACTATATATATGTATGACATGATGTATGTGTATGTATAAATCTCAATAGAGGCAATAACCATGTATATATGCGTGTCTATAGAGAGCACATATTTTATATTACAGAATTTGAATAAACGTAGTTACACCTTATACATTAGGACGGATAACGTATTATTCCGAGCTCATGCTCCTTTCTATTAGCCCCTTTGTGGCTTTGTTCCTTGATTGGTGGTTCTTTAATTTAAAAACAAAAAGTTATATATTCAGCATATTTTCCATGGAAAGATGCAGCATTTCCAACACCATATGGAAGCTCTACCTGGTTCTGAAAAAGCAAAATGTTACCTGCATCGAATCTTGGCAGATCTAGGATCCAAATCCCGTGAGGCCAAGCTTTAGGTTAATTAACACACGTGTTCTGTAGGGTGTTTAACAAGTTGTGGCAAAACCTGTGGGGCCATATGGCACACAGCTTAGGCCCTATTTGGGAGCTATGAAATTTTTTGCACCTGTAACTGTAAATGGAATTCACTTGTAATTTATTGTGCACAGCAAAACCCTTTGGAATCCAAATGATTTTACACTCCTGGAAATAGGCTGTTTGGAATCCAAATAATTTATTGCATGGAGATGGAGAGCAGGGTGCGCTGGTCGCCTGGTACTATTGCATCGTTCATGCAGGCGAGAACGCGATCTGCAAGAGCTTGAGCTCGATCGGATCCCGTCGTTGCGTTCGACATCAGACAGTAATTATTGCTGTGGATGAAGCTGCTGAAAGGCTCGCCGGAGTTGACGGCCAGGGTGAGGACGGCGGTGGCCCCCAGCACACTCCAGCATCCACGCCGCGAACATGCCGGAGAGGAGCGACCGAGCGAGCCACCGCGACGATTTGTCTTTCTTCCCCGCCAGCGACGCAGGTCCAAGCATGATCCGCCGCTGCCATCGCCATCGCGGGAGATCGGCCAAGGACGGCGAGCAACAGCCGCACGTCGAAGCATGATCTGCCACCGCCGTCGCCGTACCTGCTGCTGTGGGCGGCCGCGAGGAACGATCGAGTACTTCTTTTAGGAGTTCGCGTCCCACACGATCGGCTGAGGACGGCGACCAACCGCCGATTGATGCGCTTAGCTCCTACCGCCACCGCGGAGACGAAGCAAGCGGACGGGACATGCCCGACAGTTATCGTATAATTTTACAGACCTAGGTTGGAGATTATTTTTATCCGATCGTTTTGGCCAAATCCGACTGTAAACTTATTGTGCTGACTGGCCATCCAAACAGCAAATTCTAGATTGGACTGAAAAAACTTTAGGGCCTATAATTTACAAGGGTTTTAGACTGAATACCAGGCTTCCAAACAGGCCCGACTACGTCAATCAGAAATTCTCCTAAGTTCAGAGAGTTTGTCCAATTATTTAGCTGTTCAAAGTTCAGAGCTGGGATCGATGAACCATCCACCACATTCCGTTACTTGTCGCTAATGCATGCATCACATGGTGACAAATAGCATTTCTGTAACTTTGAATTTAACGGTGGTAGAATTGGCTAATCTAAAAACATATATCATACTTTATGGTTCTTTGTTTAGATTTTTTCCATAATAGCTTATATTATTAATTTAGATATTACAAATTTGAAGGAAATTTTAGTTTATGTTTTATAATAACATATACGATAATTTAAATGTAAACTATACGGGTGAGGTGAGTAATTTTAAAGAAAAGTTTATGATTGCCTTAAATTACATTTTATAATGGTATAGATTGATAGTTTATATTTATAATTAGAAGGGTATTTATGTTTTCTCATATGGAAGAGGTAGAAAATAGAATATATCATATGACTATTATTATTTATGATGACTACAGTCGGTCGAATTAATTATCATATGTTTCTGATTGTGACAATAATTTATAGGATTTACCTTTTTCCTAGTCGAACTTATGAATATTAATGTGGTGCCTGCACTGAGGCCTCTAGTTAGTAATACTAATGTGTATTTTATCCTTTGGACTATAGGTCTTTGAGTCTTTAATATGTATTTAGCTGAAACCTAAGCTTAAATTAGCATTTATGATTATTACTTCAAATTCAATAGTGAGAGAAATATGGTAAATTAGAATTTATGATTACTTCAAATTCAAGTGAGAGAAATGTGTACAACATAGTTTAATTATTATTATATGTAATAGATTAAATGACTTTCAGACATTATTTTAACGGGTATTTGGTTTTGTAAACAACAAGGTAATTTAGATATTACTAGTAAATATGCCCGTGCGTTGCTACGGGTAAATAATAGAATTTGATGATGTCTAGAATCATGGTGAGGAAGTTTTACAGCTGACAATGCAAAAAAAAAAAAAAAAAAAAACAAGATTTCCCTTTAGCTTATCAACCGTTCCAACATTGTTTTCCTCTAAAAATTCAAGCGTTTTCAGGTTATTAGTCGGAGTATAAATTCTACTGAATACAGCCATAGGTGTTGCCAGATGCAACATCTATTTAATTCTCTGTTCTCTACTACACAAAATCGTCAATTTTTATAGGGGCACCCATATGCATAACGATATGTTGATTCTTAATAAATAATGATAAGCTAAAAAAACTAAAAACTCCTCCAAAATGTAGAGGTACAGTTCCAAATAGATGGGAGGTTCAGAAGTTGAATCCTTTAAATAAGCTAGATAATCTGAAGTTCAATCCTTTAAAAATAAGCTAGATAATCAAAATTAGTGTACAGCAGTTCACTTGTCATCATATAAGCACCAAATTATGGACCAACGACACAATAACTACAGGAATAGCACAAGTGATGGCTCCACTGCTACAGCGATAGCAGAACCTATTATTGCCTCTGGTCAGCACGCTGTCACAGCTCAACTCAATGAAGGACTACTACCTTTAGCTAGCAGTACAATTTCATAACACTGATGGTATGAGTAAAACCTCAATAACTAAACGCCCATATTAGCATCATCCTTGAAACTGGATGGTAGACATGTTCCTTGATACCTCATCGCCATGTCATGGAAGCTGATTGTGTGGTGGCACCAGATGGAGACCTTCGGCTTGAGGGTACCAATGCTCCTCCTTGTAGTCAAGGTATCTGGAATTTTGAAAATAAATCATGGCATAATTATTAAATATTAACAATTAAAGTGGACATGATTACAGAAAAATAATGTTATCTAATTTCTAGAAATTCATGTTAGGCTAAGGCATTGGTACTTACTACAATAATCTATCCCCTCATTGAACTAATAACCCCCATAGAAATAATGCACAATTATCAATCTGACAATCATTAGCAATACCCTGAAATCCCGAGATTAATTTATCTAGCATTACACTAAAAATTAATTAACAATCTGACAATCTCTAATTGAACTTAGCAGCTAGCCGTAATGAACACATATGGTCACATACGAGACCACCGAATCTAGAAGCAAATAAAGTAAACCAGGGGTGATGGAAGAATGAACAGGCCTGACTCACATCCTAGTGGAAATTGTGAGCATATTGCATTGTACCCTTGTGATGGAGGTGAGGAGGAGCATGAGGTGGCCAACGCCTACCCGGACAACGCTGTGGCGGCAGCACTCTGGCCAGAATGAGTGCAAGCGCAGGTCACTTGAGCGCGAGGGAGTCGAACACAAACCTTCTTAGTGTCGAGGGCAAGGAGCACACCAGGCCTCACCGTCTCCTGTACATCAGGATCGGGACAGTTGATGTGGTGCGTTGGGCACGAAGGGGTCCTCAGGATGTGGGGCAGAAGGATATCATCTGAACTGAAAAAGATGAATTAAATAATATATAATTCATATGTTTGAATCGCAATCCATATCACCGAAAAAAGCAGCAGATTATCATACTACATATAACTGAAAAAGAGTACTAATAATTTGTAGGAACAAGAGAAAGGTGATCTTCTGAAAAAATATGCACTCAGTTTAGACCTTGATAATCCCTGATACAAAATAGATTTATTTCATAGGAAGGGAAAAGCATTAGTTGATATGCAGAATAGCTAGCATATGAGCTATGATTAAAACATAACGGTAAAAACACTCATATAGCAGGTTTTGATAAGTAAAAGTTATGCTTAATTCTAGAGTAAATCCTCTTCACAAATATCACAGAGCATCTATATAAAGATGTACCAGACACCCTAATAACATGGTTTGTGCATAAGAGATACGACAGTTAAAAAGACCCGAATGAACTGTTAAACCAAAACCAATATCATACTTCATAAAAGCAATATCAAGACTATAAACATCTCTATTGAAAATGGAATAGGAAAATGAACGTCAATGCAAAATGCAATTCTCAGATGACATGCTTAACTGTACTTTGCGGACCAATATCACACTTCATCAAGGTCGGGAGAATGAACTGTTAACCCAACACCCACAACAACTTACAGAGCCATTCCTATTCAGATCTGAGGGAGAAAGGGGAACCTCCTCCATCCATGCCTTGCACCTTTGGCTCGTTGATTTCTTCATCTCCCAAACTTCTCCTGGCCTACACCTTGTCCCATTCACCTGCTCCGCTGCTCGGGAAGCAAGCTTCCGGTCACGCTGCATAAAGGGCTGGACCCTTGGTCCCAACTCACAAGGCGCGCGCAGGGGCTGTGTTGGGTCTGAAAATTCATTGTACCTAAGTGCAAGAGTAAGTTCAACACCTCAAAGATATCTTTCTAGAAACCTGAAACAGAAACGCAAACAAAAGGTTCAACCTGAAGCATTATTCAGCTAATAGTTGCAGTAGATGTTATCTATATTCAGATCTAAACAGGGAGCACATGAAAAAAAAGCAAGTCTTCTTTACATGTCCCCCTCACTACATCACTTGTTGGCGAAAATATTTGTACAGAGCATCTAATTTCAAACTTCCTTGTAAAGTATTGATAATGTTCTAACTACAATCGCAACCTCCAAAAAATGCAATGAACAATACAGCTACTACAAAAGCTGAATCAACATGCCAATGTTCTAAAGCCAGGCCTACTGGGTGATATAAAAACACTCCCAATTTATTGTGATGTGAAGAAACAAAATTTTCAAACTTTTATCAATAAAATTATATGCTCTCACCAGCCTTGATGCCCTTTCTTTTTACACCAATAGGAACGATAAATGCTTCAATATTTGTAGCTATGTTTAAAATTCCTCAGCACTACTCTTCTCAGTATCGTAGCCATCAATACCCATGTTCAGTAAGCCCTACTGCTACTCTTGTCAGTACATGAGTAACATAAGAATCAGTGGCGTTAATTTTCTTTAGACTGTAATTTAAAGAATAAGAAATAATAAAAACCATACCTTGTTCGAGTCCAGCGAGATTAGGAGCTCCATTTGTCCGGACGAGATCAGGAGTCTGCAATGGCAACTTTGAATTGCAATTTTAACAAAGATCTAAAATATAAATACAAAGAAAAATGATGGAGTTCATGTCCAACACATACCAGGGACTTTTTTATCCGACCTCAACCAGGTGTCTATGTGTTCTAGTCGACTCCAATTCTGACTCAAAGTGCTGAAGCTTCGGGCAACACCAATGGTGCCAGCTTCTCAGGAGCATACGGCAGCGGCAGCGGCTAACCCCAATAGGTAGTGTGTTAGCAACGAATAAAAATCATCAAACAAATACACATGAAAAACTAAAGCAAGCATAATCCATAGGGAATATCGTATATGAAATATCTTCAAATAAAAAATCCCACAAGCTAATCTTGTCCATCTTGTCCATCGTGTGTATGGCAAGATCAGAGGATTTTGTTCTTGCTCAGCTCGAATTGGAAAGTGAGGTCTGCTACTTGAAGAGTTGAAGTGCTTCTCTGTTGGCGAAATCAGATGTCTACTCATCGAGGTGCTTCTCTGCTCGGCGAAAATCAGGCCTTGTTCTTGGCGAAATCAGAGGATTACTCGTTGAGGTGCTTGTCTGCTCTGTGAAAATCAGGTCTGTTCTTCGAGGCTTCCCCAATGCCAGAAGTAATATATATAGGTAAGAGAAAAAGCGGAAGCAATCATAGAAAAGAAATTCGTGTCGGACGTGGAGTTCGGAACATACCAATATAGGATTGTTAGATTTGATTCTGACTCCATAGGAACAGCCTGGCTTCCTCGAGTCCGGCCCGGGGCTTGCGACGACCAGAACGTGGGGGCCGGCACGGGGCGGAGACGGATTCAACTCCGGCATTGGAAACTGGGTTACAGCAACACCGCCGCCATCCATCTAATCTCCTGGCAGGCGAGGTTCCTAATACGGAGAAGCAGTAGTTGACGACCCAGGAGGTGCTGTTGCACATGGCCGCCGGAAGAGTAGCGGCCGGTGGCACCACGCGCGCGGGTGCCAGTGTCAGCGCGCGCCCCAATGCCCGTTGCCGAGGGCACTGGGCGGCCGGCAGCATGAACAGGCAGACACCGGTGCACGGCGCGAAGCTGTCCCCGAGCTAGGCGCGAAGCTGTCCCCGAGCTAAGCGCGAGGAACGAAGGGACAGCGCGAGGAAGGAGAGGACGGGGATGGCCGAGACGGGTGGCTTCGGGTGCCGGCGGAGGCAACCTGGCCGCCGACGGGCAAGGTGGTGCCGCCGCCCATCCATCTGCGGGCGGACTTCAGATGGGCTGAAATTCAGCCTGCGCTGGCTGGGATGGCTGAACCGGCTGGAGCGTCCAGCCAGCCCAGCCCATCTGAACCGCTGATTTCTTCCGCCGCACACCCCCCGATCGCCGCTCTCATTTGCTCCCCCATCGGCTAGGGTTTGCTCTCGTTGCCCAACTCTCCGCCACCGTCCCAACGCATCCGGCCAACACTCCCCCGCCGTCGCACCGCATCCGCCCTGTACTCCGCCGCCGTGCGTGACCACCCCCGCCCCCCTCGTTCATCCGGCTGAAACTCCGCCCGCGGCTTCGCATCGACTGCCCCGTGCTTCACTCTATCGACGTCATGGCGGGCTGAGCCGTTCTTCTTCGCAGACGGCGGCGCCAGAGCAGGGAACGGGCGGCCTCCTCGCCCTCTCGCCGTCGTCGATCGGCGACGGTGGCTGCTGCTTCCCCACACCCTCAAGTGATGATGGTTTCTCCCTCTTGCGATTCCCTCAACCCCAACCCCCCTTTTGGCGTCTCCCTCGTAGCTCCTAGCTCTTGGCGTTCTGTGGATCCGACATTTCCCTCGTGAATCCACGGCTCGGATCGACCGGGTAGATCCGGTTGGGATAGTTTAGCACCAGTATCGACTGGTTTATGAAAAGTGTTGGCATTTGACTGAACCCTATTCTGCGGATTTAGTCTTCGTTTGATGTGAACTATTACTAAGTTTTGGGCATGATTCGAAAAATGGCTGTATATATCTTTTCATTTGATATGATTATACTTGTACTTTTCTTTTAGCGCATCCTGTTAGCTGTTTATTGTCATCTGTATTAGGCTTTAGCATTCCTATTTTCTTTTGCTCGATACAACTTTCCTATTTCCAGGCAATTCTAACAGTTTAATCTTTTCATGTGCAGTGCTTTCCTTCTTGCAGGTAGACCACCTTTAGTTGGTTCCTCGAGTCTACACCTGGTGCTTCAGTTTGCAGCTTGATTTTAAGGTACTCAGATCACAACACTTGGTATATGGACTCTTCTGTCATATATGGGTTTAAGCTAGACAAGTATCTATTTGAAAATTTTTACTCAATTAGTTGTTGATTCAGGCTTAAAAAGCTAGGTTAGATGCCTGGTTCATCATTTAGGAAGCAATGTAATGGTTTCAATCTAGCTAAGTGTTAGGCATATACTGCTCAAGTCATTCATGCTTTTACTCAATTAGAAGGATAAAGATTGTGTGTAGAACATCTTGTTGAGCTCAGTGGCTGTATTTAGGTGTTTGTGCAGATGTTTTTTTGGTGTATTTCATTTATTGTCCTCCTTTGAAATGTGAGTGATGGTACTCGTGATGTTTTTTTTAAAAGGTTTGACGGGTTGTTAATAATATGATTGGGATTTCCCCTGCATAATCTACTCTCTGAAATCTCAGTTATTTGAATTAACTTGTTTAACTAGGTCACTACGATAGCAACCTTTGTCCAACATGAATACCAATTATTATCTTGTTTTTATGTACACCGATGAATATGACCTCGGTTTATCCATCTCAGTCAATTATTATCTTCCTTAGCTAATTGTAGGCCGGCATGGAACACATGCACATGACTCATAAGCAGCACCTTTGTCCAACATGAATATCAATTTGAACTTCTAATTTCCGAGAGAATTTTGTTCAATGCTTTTTGTGCTCTTTTTCGTTAATTCCAGGCTTAGTGCAAGGAGCTTGGGTAACGTGCTCAAGCTTTGATCAGGTCAACCCTTCCACCCCGACTTCTGCCTCCGTTTCCGTCCTACAACCACCTCGCCGTAAAGGTACGCCTCCCCTCCCACCCCGACTTCTGCCTCCGTTACGGCAATACACTACCACTGGGTATCATGTGTTCTTATATCCATGATTGTTGTTTTTCTTTGTGCAGTGTGTTCTGCCGCTGCCTTCTTCCTCATGTAACTGCGCACTTGTACAAGGTCATGTGCTACTTGTTTCAATGCATAGTTATATTTTCCTGTTTTACTCATTTGCCTCCATGATTGGTTTAGCCACTCAAAAGCTTTCTATTTCTGCACACAGTCTGAGTACACGAACTGTGCCATGCTCGCAGATGTACTAATTAGGTGATTACAATATTGTTTTGTTTTGCAGTTATATACGCCGTCCGGTTCTCTCTGGCCGTTTGCCCATCCTGGCAGAATCGTCATCGTCGTCATGGTCGCCTGTTGAACCGCCTCAATACAATCTGCGACACAAACGCCTGCGGCCTGGCACCAAGGCAAGTCCCTTCATTTTGCCCACCTAATAAGTTTTACCCTAGAACCGCATGATTAGTATCATTTGTACCAAGTGGTAGTGTATTGCCGTAACACCTCGTACTACAATACTACAGATGTCTAGACCTCGGGCTACCTGGGGGACTAAGTACACCGCCATTCTGTTGGATCTTATGATTCAGCAAAAAAACGCACACCATTGGGAAAACAAAACACTGACCAACCTGGGTTGGTACCATGTCCATCGTGCGTACAACCGGATCACCAATCATAACTACAGCAGAAAACAACTTCAGAACAAGTGGGGGGAGTTGAAGAGACAGTACTTTAGGTGGAGGGATGGGAGATTTAAAAGGACTGGTTTAGGGCGCAATCCAGATACTGATGAAACCACGGGTCCGGATTTTGACGGTGATGGCACAGAGGTACTGACTACGCACTCGCGCCTCCCATTAGTAGCTAGTAGTACTCGCCCACAATAAGTTACTAACCGTTCACCAACGTGCGGGACCCCTACGACAATGACTTGGGCGAGTACAAATGCCCACAATGCGTGGACAAGCTTGAAATTTTGCTAGGTGCGGAACCCCGTGATAGGGGTAACTTGATAGCATGCGGTGGACATGACCCTACCCAAACCCCTCCAAATCAGACACCAATTCCTCCACGTCCCCCTACATCCCCTGCAGCGGTTGTGCTTTCACCTGACCTTGGGTACACCTCCGCCTATGCACCCATCCCAAGGCGTCTTTGCATGCCTCACCGGGCAGTGCGTATGCGTCCCATTTGCCAATGCACGGGTCACATCATCTTTGTGTACCCATCAACCTATGCAGGAATGCATGGATCCCCCTGCTGCCCCTGTACCCCTCACGGCTTCCACACTTTGCACCATATGGCTCCCCTCTCCGCACATGACTCCGGCCGTAGGCTGGTTGGAGCCCTAGTACACCCGGCAGCCCCAGCCCTATATCACCGCTTGAGGGGCACGCCTAACCGCCAACCTGAGGGGTAGGAGGCTGAATGTAGATACTTCTATGAACAGCCCGGGGTGGAAGGGTAAGGCCGCCAAGTCTGTAGAGGAGTCCGTGCGAAAGTGTTGCAACCGGATTAGTGACGTCTTAAGGGACCATAAGAGGGCGTTTCCAAATCTAGTCGAGCAACGACATAGATGTCATTACTAAGGTTCCGCCCGAAGATGGAAAGAGCGAGTCGGATCGGACTTTCGCTCATACGGTAGCCCCCTCGCGGCGCGAATAAGGAGCATCGCAAGGCTTTCTTTGCGCTCAAAACTAAAGAGGGTCATGGCTTTGGGTGAGAGCTGCATGGGAGTTGAACGTGTTTCAAGTCCAAGTAAATCGTTGTGCCCAGGTTGTGATTGTATCATTATGTAACGGGAACTTGTGAGCATTGAGAGTCTGAAATAAAGAAGGTCCACCGACGGCGTGGTGTGTAACATGTATCGTTTGAACTATTTGTTGAACTGAGTCTTTGATGTAATATTGGATTTTTCAAAGTTGATAGCTGAGACTCTTAAGTTTTGTAATAAATGCAGTTGCTACCATATCTGCGCATGTAAATTTTGTGAGTTCGGTTGTAATCTCATTACATAGTTTGGTTGCTAACCATATCTGTGCAGTGTGGATCATACGTTCGACACTCTCTCAAATTGGCTGTGAAAGGTACGTTTCTGCTTCTGCAGCTATTATTGATCCAAATTTGCCACTTGCTGTTTGAATCCCTGCGGGGAAGTACTTTGATGTGTGCAGATGAGCAGCAGTGATGAATCCGAGTACAGCGATGAAGAGACGTGCGATTTTGAATCTGAAGCTGAGCAGACCATTGGAACCCTGAAAAAGGCAGGTGTGCTGATGAAAAGGCTGGAGTGGTTGCTTACCAAGATGCGGTATCTGCGAACTCCGCATGGGCGTGGATGTAAACTTGAAGGCGCGGAGTGGGTGGAACAATCACTAGCAGATCCAGTAAGGTGCCGCATCAACTTCCGCCTGTACCCCAATGAATTCATTTTGTTGCACAACATCCTACTCAACTTTGGCCTGCGTGGAACAAGTAGGTGCTCCTCCATGGAAGCACTGGCTATGTTTTTGTGGACTGCAGCACATCAAAGTTCTGTTACGGAGGGTAAAGATAGACTGGAACGATCAACGGGTACTCTTAGTACTAAGGTTCTGAGAGGTGCTTGACTGTGTGTATCGGTGAAATTTTGAGACGTGGTAGTTCCCGATGATCCTTACTATCAGCAAGTGGATGGTAACCTATCCAAGTATTATCCATTGTTTGATGGTTGCATAGGGGCAATCGACGGCACTTTTGTGAAAATAAGGGCTAGGAAGGATTGGAAAGGTGATTGCACCAATAGGAAACAGGATCCAAGCCTAAACGTATGTGTCATAGTGGACATGTCAGGCAAGTATGTATTTATGGGTAGTGGAATGGCTGGGGCATGTCATGACCCAAAGGCTTGAAGAGTCTTTGGAAGGAGCGAAACTTCCCGCATCCGCCCGCAGGTAATTGACTCGTAAAACATAAGTACTACTCAGTTTGCTACATTGTATTTGAACCTAAAGGTTGTGATGTGCTTGGACAGGTAGGTACTATTTGGCGGATCTTGGCTACATGAAGAAGACCGGGTTCATGCCTCCTTATGGGGAATACAAGGTACCATCGATCAGACTTTCAAGGAGTTGATAGTGAATCCTTGAGTTTAGAGGAAAGATTTAACCGTGCACATTCGAAGCTGCGAAATATTATTGAACGGCGGTTTGGGGTGATGAAAGGTAGGTGGCATATATTGTATGGAATGCCGTTGTATTGCAGGGTTAAACAAGCAAAAATGGTTGCTGCATGCTGTGCGTTGGAGAACTTTCTCATGTGGCGTAAGCGAACCAAGAAGCCGCCATACGAGATGCATCAATGGGTGGATGAGACCGCTGGATGGAGTATTCCAGAGCTGAGGGAGTACATTGCTGTAGGTCTGCAGTTGGCAAACAAGTGAATGAAGGTAAGGTAACATGTAGATGATTTGCAGAAATGTATTATGGTTTTTTCGTGTTAGCTTTGTGAATCATGTACTCGAATTGGGATGACATGGGAGCATATATTTGCAATTGCAGGGTATGAAGGAGGGGATGATGGACCTGCAATTAAGTCAGTGCCTCAAAGGAGGCCAGTATTTTGTACATGTTGGATGTAAACTGGACCAGTAGAGGTTAGCAACCTGTGTAGTTTATTTGAACTGCAAATGCAGGCCTCACTTGTGTACACCTAGTATGGGACATGTATTTTGGTCCTGAAACTGGGTGGCTCAAATTCTATGCCTAAAACTGCAGGTAGGTAAGTGAGAAGTAAGTAAGAACTGATGACTGTTTAGGTATGAAATGAATGTGGTCTTGGTGGTTGCAATCATTTAGAAAATGTGTTCATGTATGTTATGTACTGTTGTTGGTGCCAATTTCTGAGTTGGTCTGTCTTGGAGTTTTGAAAACTGGTGCTGGCTGCTGCTGCTTGCTTTGTTAACTGGTGCTGGGTTTTGGCGCCATATTATCAATTCACATTGGTTAACAAGTTTGAATTTGAATGACTGACATAATAGTGTTTCCTTCTCTGTCAAGAAGATCAAGGATGCTGTCAAGAAGAATATCAAGGCAGACACGAAGAAGATCAAGGCTGCTGTCAAGAAGATGTACGACATTCAGGCAAAGAAGTTCTACACCTTGATCAGGTTAGCACTCTGCACTAGCTCTAATTTCTCTGCACAATTTATTATGCTGTGCAAATATTGAGTTATTCTGATTGTGTCTGTGCAGGCCTGATGGGTACAAGAAGGATTTACCCACCTGATCAGGGTGTTTGCGCTGTTACTGCATTTGACATAGATTTTGTGATGAGAACTTGTTCTTTTTCCCCCCTGAATTGATTAAGTGGGTTTTGTTGTTTGGATTGTGACTTGTTGAATGCACAGACTCAATGATTATCTTTTAGGTCGTTGTGCGGAATATACCACCTGATCCAGATGAATATATGAGTGAGCTTGTGGAACATTTCTTTCTTGTCAATCATCCTGATCACTATCTGACGCATCAGGTAACAATTACATAACATATTTCATAAATATTCATGTTATGATCCTTACTGTAAAACAGAATTAGCCATGTTAGATTTGTTGCATGCTCTTGTTTTGTAGGTTGTTTACAATGCAAATAAGCTTTCTAAATTGGTGAAAGAGAAAGCAAAGATGCAGCATTGGCTTGACTACTATCAGCTGAAGTTTGAAAGAAATTCATCTAAAAGGCCTACTACTAAGGTTATTCCACAAAAAAAACCATAGCTGCTGCTTTCCTTTCATATGGTTTCAATATCTTAGAACCAAAATATGAACACTTCTTTTTAAAATTTTGTTCTAATTCTTTTGGACTCTCTTCTGCTGCAGACCGGTTTTCTTGGGTGTTTTGGGACCAAGGTGGATGCTATTGAATACTACACATCAGAAATTGAGAGGATAAAAATGAAGTAAGTTAAATTCTTTGTCGTGCTTGTCATTTATTGAAGTACATTCATCTTAAGTTATAATTATGTCATTGCACAAATAGAAGGATCTACACCATTTGGTTGGATAGAGTTGGATCATGGCTACCTTGTGATACAAATACACAGATATGGACAGACCTAGCCTTAGTCCTGGTAGTCCCAGGACTACCGTATATTTTAGCCAAAATCATTAGTACTAGCATGATTTAGAAAGTCCAAACTAAAAGCTTCAAAGTCCTAAGTACTTCAGGTTCCATCCATCCCACCAGTTGGCTGGTGTTTGTTTTCGCTGGGTGTGCGCTAGGTCTAGATTATGTGTTGGATTATATTATGTCATATCGAACATGAAATATTTTTTGTAGGCATATCCTGGGTTCAAAATCCTCCATTAAGGCTGCTGTCAAGAAGATGTACGACATTCAGGCAAAGAAGTTCTACACCCTGATCAGGTTAGCACTCTGCACTAGCTCTAATTTCTCTGCACAAACAGTGAAGGGCAAAGAGATCATAGGCTTGGGGTTTGGACTGCAGGGTTCTTTCATGTTAGCTTTGTGAAGCATGCAGTTGAATTGGGATGACATGGGTGCTCATATTTGCAATTGCAGGGTACCAAGGAGGGGATGATGGACCTCCAGGCAAGTCAGTGCCTGAAAGGAGGGCACTCTTTTGTACATGGTAGATGTCAAATGGACTAGTAGTAGTAGCAATGTCTGTGGGTGGAACCTGCAAAAGCAGGCAGCATTGGTGTATGTTTATTTCCTTCTATTTTGGTGCCTCATATGAACTAGTAGCAGTAGCAAGTTGTATGATTCAACTGGTGGTAGGCAATTGAGAGTTAGGTATTAACTGGGCATGTGCTATGAACTGATGTGGAGTTGTAATGAGTTGGAGTTGTGTCCACGTGTTGTTATCATGCCTGAAATTGTAGTGGCCTGTGCACAGTGGATGCTTGACATTGTAATTTGAACTTGGCAGTGTGGCTTGTGGATAGTTTATGCATCCTGTGTATGTGGACTTTGTGGTAGTAAACAGTTACTAAATGTGAGTATGTGTGTTGTTGTTTACTGGTTTGTTGGCGCCTTTTTTGAAGGAGGTGCATGGTTTTAAATATTTGAATTTGAATGAGGTGGGGCTGCCTGCTGACATTCAGCAGATGCTGGGTGGATGGCTGGATTCCAGCCGGTCCAGCCATCCCAGCCAGCCCAGGCTGAAATTCAGCCCATCTGAACCATCCCGAAGAGAAAAAAAACCCCGTGAGGAAGGAGGAACTGATCAGCAACCAGAATAGAGTGGGCCGGTAGAAAGCAAATGGGCATTTGGAGAAGAATGGGCTGGACTGGCCACGTCATCTAGAATGGGTCGGACGAAATTTTGGGGAGAGAAACCCTTGCCTTTTAAATATTAGGGATAGATAGACATCAGTTAAAGGTATCGCTTTATATTTTTCTTTCATAATGATAGCTAGATGTAGATAATTTAAAAATAAATTTTATGGTTACTTTACATTAGCTTTCATGATGTGAGAGGTGGGTAATTTTTTTAGCATCTCCAACGGTTTTGTATATTTTATTTGGTAAAATTAGGAGTTTGCTAAGTCTCAAATGAATATGGCAAAGGTCCAAACAGTCAATCTCCAACGGTTTTGCATTATCACTTGGCAAAAAAGGAAATTTTGGACGCGGCGGCAGGCGAGAGCCACGCGCACGGGAGGGAAATAGCGCGAGCATCGGAATGCCAAGCGCAGACGAGGTGTGCATATATGCAAGTCCTTCCCTGCTTTTTGCCAAGTTAACAAAAATGCAAAGCTCATTTGCAAAACCATTGGATAGACGTTTTTTAGACTTTTTTATAAAAACAAGAATGCAAAACCTATTTGCAAAACCGTTGGAGATGCTTTAGGAAAGGTATTCCGCACATTTTCCATGGAAAGTTCCACCATTTGCAACACCACATGAAGCTCTGTATCTGGTTCTGGAAAGAAGCAAAATGACGTACCTGCATTGAATCTTAGACCTCGTCAATCAGAAATTCCGAAGTTCAGAGTTTGTTCAGTTATTCAGATGTTCAAAGTTCAGAGCTGGGATCTGGACGAACCGTCCACCACATTCTGTTCTCGTTCGCTGGACGTAACGACATTCGCAGCGCTGCCCGTCTCTTCCACACCATCGGACTCAAATATCGACCACCAGCAAGCTGTAACCGTTGTCTCCTCTCCCTGCCGACCTTGTTCGACCAGTCCCGGGATAGCGACAGTCGTCTGAGCCAGGTCAGAAGTTTGAAGCCTTCAAGACGTTCGGACGCCTGCACTGCCTTGCTGAACAACAGTCAGTTATGAGATCGATGGGCCACAGCTGACTCTCTGACTGACCGTGTCAAGGTAGTAGAAAACCGCCAGAGCCCACGAGTTTGCAGCCGACCGTCTTGATCGCTTCAGCTTATCGATCGGCTAAGCCATTGTTTTTTCTCTTACACTAAATTAGCCGTTTTGGTTTTGGCTTATCAATCGGCTTGTCCTGCCGACCAGGTATAGGCTGACAATAGGCGTCCATTCTAAGTCTGTGTTCGGCTCTGTTTCACATTCTGATTTCTTAGCGTCAGCTTAATTAAGCAGCAGCTAACAGTAGTTGCTAGTACTGTCACGATGAACGACAATTGGAACATACATGCCTTCACAGAGAAATTATGAAGAATAACAAATGCTATGAACATGTTGAAGCCAGATTAACATCACCGCACTATGTGCACCCAAAGATTTGAAAATAATTAATAACCACAGAGAAGAATGAACCTCTAATTAAAAGCGATCACGCCGACATGTCAGGGAGAGATGCTATGGAAGTCGTCATCGGCGTCGGCCTTCAGGTCCGCGCTCTCGACAATGAGCTCGATCCTCGCCACCACCTCGGCCATCCTCGGCCGCCGGCCGGGCCGATCGTCGGCGCAGTCCATGGCGAGCTTCAGCAGCTGCATCATCTCCTCCTCGAGGCGCTCCTCGATCGCGATGCTGGCGTCGAACACCTCGGCCGTCCACTCCTCCTGCACCACCGTGCGCACCCACAGCGGCAGGTCCACGCCGTCGGTGCTCCCGGGCACCGCGTTCACCGGCGGCTTCCCCGTCAGCAGCTCCAGGAGCAGCACGCCGAAGCTGTACACGTCCGCCTCCTGCGACGCCCGGCGCGGGTCGCTCACCTCCGGGGCGCGGTACCCGGTGACGCGCTTCAGCGGCAAGTGCGCGCCGACGAGCTGCAGGATGCCGTGGTCCGTCACGTAGGCGCCGTTGCGCGTCTCGGTGACGAGCACGTTGGTCGACTTGATGTTGCCGTGGCACGACCGGGCGCCGGCGCCGTGGATGAACGCGACGCCGCGCGCGGCCGCCAGCGCGATGCGCGCCCGCGCGCCGAAGTCGAGCCAGGCGGGGCTCCCGCCGTTGCTGCTGCTGCTGCCGTGGAGGAGGGAGCAGAGGCTGCCGGCGCCCACGAAGTCGTACACGATGAGCTTCTCCTCCCGGCTGTAGAAGTAGGCGCGGACCGGCACCAGGTTCTGGTGCCGGACCGCGGCCAGCGCGGTCACCTTGTCCCGGAACTCCCGCTCCGGGATGGGCGCCGCCCTGAGCCGCTTCACGGCCACGGTGGCGGCGCCGCCCTCGAGCGTGGCGCGGTACGTCGTGCCCAGCCACCCTTTGCCGATCACCTCGGCCGACGCATGCAGAAGCGACTCCAGGTCGTACGGCGTGTCCGGCGCCGCTCCCAAGAACACCAGCTGCTTGGCGTTGCCGGCCGCCGTGGCCTGCGCGGACCGCCTCGTGGCGCTCTTCTTGTCCATGCTCGCCACGGTGACCGACACAGGAGACGTGTCAAGGTCGGCGTCGGCCGCCGTCTCCGCGGATTTTTTAGCCATTGTGCTCCGACACCGAAAGCAGAGGAAGAAGACCGCGGCGATCAAAACCAAGAACGCCACGGCAGCGCCCGCAGCAATGCCGGCGATCGCACCAGTGGAGATCTTCGTGCTGCTGCTACCATTAGGAGCGGCCGGAGCGGGCGGCGGCGAGAACGGCGGTGACGGAGACGGCGGCGGCGGCGGAGGGGCTGGGCACGGGGCTAGAGGGGGCGCCACAGAGTCCTGTACCATCAAAGGCGCTGGCGGGCATCCCGGCGAGCGACGTGGGAACAGGGCCGGTGAAGTTGTTTCCGGACACGTTGAAGTGCTGAAGCTTCGGGAGGTCGAGGGTGGACGGCAGCGTGCCATTCATGCTGTTGTTCTGCAAGTAGAGCGTGGCGAGCCTCGGGAGCCTGTTGAAGTCCGGCGAGACCCCGCCGGCGATGCGGTTGTTGGAGAGGTCGAGCTGTTGCAGCAGCGCGAGGCCGAACAGCCCCTCAGGTATCCCGCCATCGAGCCGGTTGCCATGGAGGTACAGGTGCCGGAGCTCCGCGCAGCCCCCGATGTCGGCGGGGATGCCGCCGGACAGCGCGTTGAGGCGGAGCGACAGCTTCTGCAGCGCCGTGAGGTTCCCGACCGTCCCGACCGGCACCGCGCCGATGAGGCTGGCCCCGGGGAGCTTCAGCGCGATGACGCGCGCGGTGGCCGGGTCGCACGTCACCCCACGCCACCCGCACGGCGACGCCTCGGAGGCGTTCCAGGGCAGCCGTGGCCCCACCGCGGCCCGGAACGCCAGCAGCGCCGCCCGGTCCGCCGCGAGGTCCGGCGCCGCGCGGGGGTGAGGGAGGCGCACCACAGCGCCGCGACAAGGACGACGTAGACCGCCCGGCCGGCGCCGGGCGCCCACCGCATTGCCGGCACCGGCGGCCGGTGCGAGGATAGTGATCGATCGGTGGAAGGGGCCTGCGCTGGAGCAGTGCGGGGAGTGCGGGCGGCAGGGAGAACTCGTTAGAGAAGGTACAGTGGTCCAGGGACGTGATATAGCAAGGTCCGCCAGGATTGGCCGTGACGGTGGTGACAGGAACGTGGCGGGCGGTGGAAGGTAGCGGCCGGGGTTTTGCAGGAAGGAAGAAAGGAAGGAGACGATACGCGACGGGATATGGCGCGTTGATTATTATATTTGGGATATATTTGGGATAGACGCTGTGTGTGTTACAGCTCGAGATGGAAGGAGATGGATAGATAGATAGATAGATGGTGGCAAGCTGGTGGCGGAAACACGGCCACGGCCGGGAAAGCTTTCCATTTGGACGTCTTTGAGCATCCGGAGACGGCGTCTGCGGAACGAAGAGATGGAGAAAAAGGGTGGAAACATGAGCTGTGACTAATAAACCCCATGACCCGTCGTCTTTCTCGTTTGTTAGACGTTAACTAAATTCCAACTGCGCGCATGATACTTTACAAAAAAAAAAATACTGCGTGCATGATACTGCGACTCTACTTCCATACAATATTGTATTATTCTCTCCGTTTTTAGAATTCTTATCGTTTTCGATAGACATGCTACAAGTTTGACTCGATTTATAGAGTATATATGCAAATCTCTAAATAAATTTGTTAACTAAATTCAAACATCTTATCAATGATACTAGTTGATGATACCTATTATATATCTTTTTTGAAAAATATCTATAGTTGTTTTTCGAGAAACGAAAGTGACGAGAATTCTAGAACGCAGGGAGTACCGTGTATGTACTATCCCCAGGTGGACGACCGGACGTGTGCGGATGTGCGCCTGCGAGAGTCAGCGGCAGGGGCAATCACGTTTTGGTCACCCTCAGCCACATGGGCCGGGGGATCTGCAAGGCAAGGCCGGTGTGCTTGGGTCGTGGCGCGTGGCGCGGCGCGATGCGCCGCGGAACATCCGTCGGAGTACTGACTACTGGACTCTCGTCGGCGCAGATAGCCGCCTGCCCCGCCCCCTGTCGTCGTCGCAACTGATAGCCGCCGGAGCCGTGGGGGCGACACGGCACCAGATGCTAGCTACAGCCTCCAGCTGCAGGCGGCGGCGCGACTGTAGCGCGCGGCAGCCTGCACACGGCAACGGCATACACACCGTACCGCGGGCGGCGCGAGCTAGAGAGAGACGCGTCGGAGGGGGGCTGTTGTGGCTGACTGCGGCTGGGCCTAGCTACAGTGGTGGTAGACTGGTAGGGAAACGGCCGGCGAGACGAGAGCTAGCTGGACGGCGAGGGAGGCGCACGCGTGTCGCCGTGCGATATCATTGCGTGCACAGCTAGCTACGCCGGCGGACTCTGAGCCATAGACGAGAAGACACTCGCGTTTGGCCACTCGTTCGTTCCGTTCCGTTGCCCCAGCCTTTGAACTGGTCTCCCTTGGCAGCGCGGCTGGCTGTCCCGTCTCTTGAGTCGGCGACAGCGAGAGAACGTACAGCACAGAATCATCCGTCCCGAGTGATGCGTACGGCGTACGGCCGTAGCAGCCACCCCACCCTTGGTTGCGTTATGTATGAAAATCTATATATTTGTCGTCAACGGTCTGTGATTACTGATTACGACTCGGACACGAATCTTAAGAGGAAAAAACGTCGCAAGCCCAATTGCCCAAAGGCTCCTCGCGCCGGAACGTACGATTGGGCCGACCCAAACTGAGTGGATCGACATCCAATCAAAAACATTTCTGTTGGGCCAAACACGCTCCAGCAGTCCTGTGTGTGGCGGCTGCGTGCCCCAACACAACTTTGCTTCGCTTTGCCCCTCTACGGCCCACTTGGGTATTTCTGGACCATCCCACATATACAGAGAATTACTTCCTCGGCCCTAAAAAATATTTCTTGGCCCTTCTATTTTTGAAGTTACCTATTTGACCTCAAAGCTATCTTTAGTTTCTTTAACGATACGGTGTTAAGTCAATGACAAAATGATGGTTTTTACCCCTGGTTGAAAAATGAATCGGCGCAAAGTTCAGTTTGCATTTGTTTAATTTTGAGCAAAATTGTTTCCTGGTCGATCGGTAAGCCGGTAGTAGATCACCTATACTAACTTCTATAGAGGATATAAGTAATATATGTTGGGGATGCTCTTATGCAGTTGCTGTCAAACATTTATACATAGAGGTAACTTTAATAAGCCATTTTTATTTGTAGACTAACTTATAAAATGAACAAAGATATCATGCGATATGCCGTGCGCTGTAGGAGCGCGCCACCCCGCGTCGATGTCGTCATCGTCGACTCCTATTTCTTGTGGCGGACCTGCCTCTATAATTTGACCAAATTCATTTGGCCCAGTTTAGCCCACTTAGCATACTCTAAGTATAAACGTCCATGGCTTTCACTCCAAATCAATACTCTCTCTAACACACAAAGGGCATCACAGGGCCCACTCGCACGGCGATCAGGGCCAACTTGTGCGGATTCGGCATGGAACACCTACAGTGCGAGCGAATCCGACAAGGAGTGCTGGCGGCGACGCAAGGGGGGTGTCGATGGGTTCAGCGGGCCCCATGGATTGGCTCACTAGGCTCCTTGACAGGCTCATTATTTTTTGGCTTTTATAAATCTATCCTTACTCTTATTCCTATACTCACTTTTTCTCTTTCTCGCTAGGGCACGCCACCTGCTATTTGTGTTCCTACGATTTGGAGTTAACGGACACCTCTACAAGGATTCCAAAGAGTTCCTACCCAATCTTGCCAGCGTCCCCACAATTTTTATTTATTATAAAAGAGGTGGATGATCTACTCGTCTTTATTAATACTTCTGACCATCTACAAAAAATAGTTACAGTAGTAATTAATGGAATCCCCAACCCATAATGATCCTTTGGTTGACAAAGAAGGTCCCTCTCACTAATCTATATATATATCTTTTTATATTTATTGTTTTCTCCAAAACAAAAAGAATTGATACGTATGATCTTGTTAAGATCCCTCTAGAGATTTTAAAGGATGAGAATATAAACATGGTAAACTGGATAAACTGATCCGAACTAATACGGCGCCAAATAATAAAAGCTTTCCTTTTCAACCCGTTAATCTTTTCTCAGTTCTATCTTCAATCTTTCATAAAGCTGTGTTGTTAATGCAGAAAACTAAAGGAAGTGTGTGTTTTAAAAAAAGTAAGGCAAGTGTAGAAGTACTGATTTTCTGTTTGAAAGGGAGTTACCGCCTTATTGGCCGGATTTAGTACGGAAACCGAGTAGCGCTATCTAGTCATGTGGAAGAAACAACGGAAGCCGTCACTTTGAGCGGGCATTTCGTCTTTATGAACATGAGACCTTGGCTTGAGAGCAACAAGTCAACATAAAAAGTGGAGTTGTACGAGAGACGCTGCTGCATTGACGAAGCTATAGCTAGAAAAGAGCGGCGTACTGTGCAAATTAAAAGCAGAGTGAGGAGAGTGGTTGCCTGCCGCATCAGTACTAGCATAACACCCGTTGCTAGCGTTAATGCCAGCCCCCCAACTTGCAACGGTGAGATGGAACCGTCCAGCGGCCTTATCCTGTTACTATATCCCAAGAAAAATTTTCTTTTGACTTTGGGAACTTCCGATTTCTCTTCTACTTTTTTTCTTTTTCCTTCCACCAAAATGTCCTGTTCTCTATACTCCCTCCGTTAATTCATCTTATTTAAAAATTTTGTATATACTATAAAATAAATAAACTATTAATAAAGTATCTGATAAAATAATATATAATAAGATACATGATATTTATAGAAAACTTTTGAATAAAATGAATAGTTAAATATGATCTTACGATTACGCTTTTTTTTTAAAGACGGAGGAGTACGCCAGAAACTCGACGGCAGCGCACTGGTCTGGGCTCGATCGAAACCTGACTAGTGCTGAAGGCGTTTACGCAGAAGGCACCTTCCACATTTCCAAATGAGGATTTATTTACTGCAACGGTGAAAAAACGTGTATGGCTGGATCGGGATGCCGACCTCGCGCAGAAACGTTACCGCCGGACCAAGTCACACCAGACATGAGGGAAAAGCAAGTCAAATCAAAGATCGCGCAGAGGCAAAGTCATATTTTATCCTAACTGCATCTGCACGTTGAAATTGAAACCGAACCCATAGCCATCCGGACACGGATCGGAGGAGGGATTGATACGCAAATCTATCCTCGAGTAATTAAAGAGAAACGTCAGATCGATCGATCCCATGGTGAAAAACAATAGTAGCTAGGTAGATAGATAGCTCATCTATCAACCGTTTGGCGCCTAGCTACCCGTATCTACCGTCGTCGATCGTTCAGCCGCTCACGGCCACAAACATGGAAACGCGGTGAAACATTTGCCTGGTTGCGTTGCAGGTCATCGAACAGTCATGTGAACTGTGGATTCAGAAGCCGGCCTTTCCCTAGCTTCCCGGTGCCGCCGTTCGTTTCGGCCGGTCAGCGTCAGGAGATTTGGGGTTGGGGAGGCGGCGGCGTCGGTTCAGGTTGTTTTGCCTACTCTCTCATCACATCGAGTGGTTTGTTTCAGACGGCACGCGTTGGCAGCTAGGTCGAATGAAATGCGGAAATTAGGTGCAGCTGCAACCAGAGAACCGCGCGTGTTGTGACAGGGAAATGGCCAAACGCAAGCATCGGAGCCGGCCGAGCCTTATCTTGTCGATCGCCGCTACTTGTTCACCACCTCCATCCATCCACCTCGGCGGCTCGGCGTCGTGGATAGAGTCATAAATAACGCAAACCTCCACTACCTAACTTTGCTGGAACTTTTGTTTTCTTTTGTTTAAAAAAATTGTATTATTGTTACTACTACTACTACTTGCTCATACTCCTAGTACTAATGAAGCAGATTTCAGTGCTTATATTATATATGACGCGTCAATTAAAAATCAATGGAGGCGACCGAGTAGACCAGCAGCCATGGAATGGAAGCAACTTTGGAATTGGAATGGAAAAAGAGAAGAAAGGAAAAAAGAGGACGGGAAAAATCTACTAGTGAAGTAGCACAATTAATTGGTGCCTTTGAAAGGCCTGGAGATGACGGTTCGGCGTGGCGTTCCTTCGGCAACGGTTGGACGACGACTGCTGGTGGGATTGGGAAGCCACGTTTCCTGGTCGTTCCTCCCCGCCCGGCCCCCCGCGCACCCATCGCTTTCGCGCCAAAAAATCGAGAAGCCAAACCCAAGCCTCGCAGCCCTTCTCCTTCTCTCCTCTCCCGCGCTATATATACCGACAGCCGAGACACCGAGTCGCCAACAAGAGTCGTCGGACCCAATTCGTAGGTTGCGTGTGACCGATTCCGAGAAACCTCGATCACCTACTAGCCGATCCGCTTGCGTGCGATGGCAAGGTTGCCGTTTGTTCCGATGGAGGAGAAGGAGCAAGGCGCTGCCGGAAGAGGAGCAGGAGCAGGGGCGGCCGTGGATAATAAGGAGCAGGTGGAGCAGCAGGCGGTGCTGCTGGTCCACAGCCAGGTGCGGCGGATCAAGAAGGAGGACGAGGAGGCGAGGGAGCGCCTCCTCAAGCTGCGGCTGCTGGAGACCAGGCCCGCTGCCGGCGGCGGGGGTGGCGTGGCGAGCGCCGCGCTCCCTGTCGCCGCTCCGCCGTGCCGGCAGCGCCATCACGGTCCCCGTCCCGGTCCCGGTGGGAGAGTGACTAGCTAGTGCCTCCCAGTCGTGGCCCTCTGTATGTATCCGAGCATCCGACGCGGTTCTCGGCCGGTTGTAGATATATACCTAGGCGTAGCGAGCGTGGTCCAGTCGTGGAGCCTGCCCGTGCTCTGCGTCCGCGTGCAGTGCAGACATGGGATCAGAGCTTAGTAGACGACGGTAGGGTGATGGTGATGGCAGGCAGCATCCGCCATGTGTGGTTGAGCCGCATAGCATGATAGCATGCTCTGTTCTGTATCCTGTCTTGTTCTTGGTGTTGTATATATGATGATGAGAGGGAGTTTACCTGCTTATCTATTCTGCTCTTCTTTTTCTTTATCGTTCTGTTCTACTATATGCTTGCTTGCCTTGTTTGGCCGTGCCTTCTATGATCTGATCTCTTATACATCGTCACGCAAGATTTTGTTTCTCCTGATTTGTTCATAAGACTGGGTTTCGCGTCAGGATAAGATAATCTTCAGAGTTCAAATCACATCCAAATTAATGCTTGAGTTCCGGCGCGGCGAGCGGCGCACTGCACCTTGTATGGCAGTAGCCACGTTGTAAGCCTGTATGGTTTGCAGGAAGGACGTCATCATCTGACCCAAGAACCGAAGCTGATCAGGCCGTTTGGTCTGTGTCTCTCATGGATTCGAGCCATCCGTCATGAACACAATCCTTGAATACAGCCCAATAGCCGGCGAACCTCAACTCACGCCTGAAAATACACAGCTCTCATTTTCACTTTTCAAAGGACAAGGAGGGGGAAAAAAGGCTCAAATGGCAATTGACCAACGCCGGACCACCGGGCAAACGGGCAGTGGTTGCCGAGGAGCCACGAAACGGTAGCGAGGTTTGCAGAGTTGACAAGGAACTGGGACCGGTCGTGTTCACGCGTGCCGTTTGGGTCTGGTGGATGGATGCGCGCACGTGGCCGAGCCTGACCGTGCCTCGGTCGCCGGCGTGGCAGAAGCATCCGGCAATAATTCAGCTGGTTTTTCCACCTGGAGTCGCTGACGCGGCGGCGACGGAGGAGAAGAAGAGCGGTCCATCCAGCTTAGCCTCCACGTCGCGGCAAGCACTATGCCCGACCGGCCCGACGAGTCGCCATCAGAAAGATCGTTTTGAAGATGATTTGGGGACACTTGGTTAGCTCTTGAAACGAACACCTCGGGAACAAAGGCGGCTCGTCATATGATGAAATTTTTTAATTTTTTTAGCGTAGTCTCGGCTCTGGGGGCACGCGAAATATCGGCTGTTGGTGTTTGAGGCGGCAGGGAAAATATCTGAGGCTGATTTGCACCATCGTCCGACGCAACAACCTCCAAAATGATAGTGGGCTTCTCCACATGTCCCTTGTACTGACCTTGTTTGTCATATGGACAGTTCTTCCATGTCCAATGCATACAATCGATACATTCTAACATCCCAGGAAAGCCTTTCTTCTCACCCATTGCAAGTAAGCGTGCTGTGTCTTTTTCATTGGGGTACCTCAGATATTCATCTTCAAAAATATCAACCACTGCAGCAACAAACCTTCGAAGGCTCTCAAGTGCAGTACTTTCGCCAATGCGAACGTATTCATCTGTAGCATCAGCTGGAACCCTATAAGCGAGCATACGCATTGCGGCAGTGACCTTTTGGAAGCAACTCAGTCCAAGAACATTGGCTGCGTTTCTTTTTTGGACGAAGTAATCATCATGCGCTTCAACAGCATTCATTATGCGTAGAAAAACTTCCTGGACATCCTATACCTGAACAAAAATATTTTAAAAAAATTAAAACTCGTAAAATAATTATGCACATACTACAAACAAATCCGATGGGATAGATCAAATTATGCACCTTCGACGGAATGTTTCAGAGCTGTACGTTGGATTATCCGCCAAATAATCTTGAAACATCCTGTCATGCCCGCCTTCTCTATCACGATAAATAACTCGATGACCAGGGACGGAGCCACCGGGTCTTCTTTTGACGTTGGAAAAATTGCTCACAATTTGCGCAGCCGACAATATGACAAGGTCGCCGTCATCGGATGATGATTCATCCAATTGCCTCCGAACACGGGATCTCTTCCTAGGCATGATGGACGTCGGAGGGAGGGGGAGATGGCCGGGATGGAGGGACGGAAGCAGAGGGAGGAAGGGATTGGAGGCACACAAGAAGGAAGATGGTGGGGTGGCTAAGGAGATCGGCTGCCGGTACCTTGTCGCTGTGGACGAAGAAGGTCCCGCAAGCAGAGAAGGAAGACAGTGGGGGGCGGCTAAGGAGATCGGCTGCCTGTCCCTGAAAGCTGTGGACGAAGAAGGAACGACGCGAAGAAAGAAGAAGGTGGGGCGGAGAGGTAGATCGTCGGCCGATCCATGGTCGCCGTGGAAGAAGAAGATGAAACGATGCGCCTGGGAGAAGGCCGCCGCGCCTGGAAGAAGGACCGACGCGCGATCTCCTTCGCGCGAGATGAAGAGGCGTCGCCTCAGCACCGACCCAAACAAAAAAATTAAGACATGTGGGCCACAAATTTCAATTTGCCAAGTTCAAATAGCAAACTGTTGGAGAAGGCCTTTTTTTTCATTTGTCATTTGGTTTTGAGACTTGGCAAAACTATAGATTTGCCAAGTGAGTTTTAGCAAACTGTTGGAGTTGCTCTTAGCGAGCTGATTTGTGGGAGAAGTGGTGGAGACGTAGAGTAGGCAATCAAATATTCAAAAATTTGAATCGTCCGTTGTGTTTCTGTTCCAGCGAGGGCTTGTGTGGTGACAAAACAGATATGCAGCATTTCGGAGCTGGAACGCACGGAGCACATCCATGAACATGATCGATCGTTAACAAAATAACTGCTTTGTTCCAAGGAAATTCATCGAGCATATATAGCCGGCGGCGTGCAAATCGCCATTGCCAGAATCGGAATACCAGCTTCGCGCGGATTTCAGCAAAAAACTGCCCAGCGTAACCAGCCGCTTACCGCCTTCCCGGAGTTGTGATTACGAGCGCGAGGCCCAAGCCCAACGCATCAGCCCTTTTTTCGTTCTGCGTTTCCACGATGGGCCTCAGCCTAGCATGTTGCGATGGTCTCTGTCGTGGCCCAGTTAGCCTAGCCTTAGTTACGCGATCCATTATCGATGTGGACTAGCCCACAAGTCGCCTCCTCTCAACGATAACGGATTCTGGGCTGTTCTGGGTTGCTTCCCTCTAATATTTTTGTTCGCAAAAAGTTTACTTTTGCTCCCTTAACTTTTGCGAAAGTCTACTTTTTCTCTCTAAGCCCCAAAACCGGATAAACAATCCCCCCCAACTTTTCAAACCATGCGCTTTTCCTCCCTGAAGTGGTTTTGATGGTGGTTTTGCTACAGTGACAGTGCTTTTGTCTTTTTCTTTTTATTTATTTCGGCCAAATTTTTAAAAAATTATAGTAAATCACAAAAAAATCATAAAATAGAAAATCTAATTTTGTTGGACTCCACATAAGTAGATCTACACAGTAAATATATAATATGTTATGCTTTAGTTTAAAGTTTTTGCTAGTCTTTTTCTTTTTTATTTATTTTGGCTAAATCTTTGAAAAATCATAGTAAATCATAGAAAATCATAAAATAGAAAATTCAATTTTCTTGTCTCTACATGAGTAGGTCTACATAGTGAATATATAATATGGTATGCTTTAGTGCAACAAAATAGTTATAGAAGCTACATTTATGAATTATTTTAATTAATTACGTAAAAGCATAGATCGAAAGCTACAGCAAGAAATTTATATTAAAATATATCATATTATATGTTCATTTCTAGATCTAATCATGTGGAGTCTAAGAAAATTAGATTTTCCATTTTCTGATTTTTTTGTGATTTACTATGATTTTTCAAAATTTGACCAAAATAAATGAAAAAGAAAAAGACTAGCAAAAATTTTATACTAAAGCATACCATATTATATATTCACTGTGTAAATGTACTCATATGAAGTCCAACAAAATTAGATTTTGCATTTTATGATTTTTTTATGATTTACTATGATTTTTCAAAAGTTCAAATTTAAATAAATAAAAATAAAAAAGACAAAACCACCGTCACTGTAGCAAAACCACTATCAAAACCACTTCAGGGAGGAAAATGCATGGTTTGAAAAGTTGAGGGAGGTTATTTATCCGGTTTTGGGGTTTAAGGAGGAAAAGTAGACTTTCGCAAAAATTGAGAGAGCAAAAGTAGACTTTCTCCTTTTTGTTCTGATGAGACGTTCTCCGTTCTCCATCGTCGGCCCAGATCCAGGACACAGAAATTCGCCGATGCCTGGCCAGTCGACGACAGTCGCCCCACACCAGTGTGTTACCTACTTACATTCATGTACGCACCTAAAGTTGGCTGCCATGTCAATCATGCTTATTTTTTCTCTCAAGAAATAATGCTTATTTTCTCTATATAAGTTTGGTACGCTACTACGCTTCGTTCTCTGGCAGGCCGTTTATGTGGTCCACTGTGATCAGTTTACTCTGTAGTTCTTGGAATAGTTTGAATATATTTCTTGTATAATAACCTTTCAAGAGCCACGGGTGCTTTCTTGCATAATCCCTTTGCTTGGAACAGCTAGCACGAGTAGAATGGCCCACTGAATCTTTTCCCCCTTCATGGGCCACTAGGAAAGAAATTTCCCAATTATATATTCATTCAAGCATTTCAATCCTTGAATTATGCTGCAATTTTTCAGAGAAAACAATTGGAAGGTTAACGCTTGTTTTTATTTGGATATATTAGTTAAACGTTAAAACTGACTGCAGACACTCTAGTTCCATTATACTAGTCCATGTGAAAAAGTATGAAAGATGAGCAGCTGCACTGAACTGGGGGTACTTGGTTGGATTCATCCTATCGATGGGCAGCTCCACTGAATTGGGGGTACTTAGTTGGATTCATCCTATAGACTTCTCTGTCGCTTCTTTATGCTCCCAACACACAGGGTGTTAACAGGCCATTCTGTGGTAAACATGCATTTTGTGTGAAAGGCATGGATGGATACACACGGATACACACGTCCTTGGAACCATAGACCAGAATCTGAACACCATAAGTTTCAGGTAAAATTCCTTTGATCATGTCGTGGTTCACCCACCAGAGCTGAATCAAGTTTTTGTCGATCGAGATGACACATAGGATACCACACAGTAAAGAGGTGTGAATAAGATAGACCTCTTTAGACTTTTGCGAACAAATACTCCAGTTCAGAGGAAATTACGGCTGATAAGAATTCAGAACAGACTGAATGGAAAAATGGTGAACGAAACTAACAGTTAGTTTTTGCTGCGATATAAGGGTACTTCTGAATTCAGATAAACGGCAGTCCAGACTTCCATAATTTACTGAACTTCAGGGAGAGAAAAAAGACTGAAACTTCAGATTGTGCGTTCCTGTCAATGAGCCAACTATGGTGTAAACGCAGACCACTCACAGCAAGGCCCTCATACACACGGTCAGTTCCCCAGTTCGCACTTAAAATTTTCAGATGATAGATGTGTTGCCTTTGAGATGGGAGTGAAAAAGAAAAAGGAGCTGTGATTGTTCGGATGCGGTCAAAGGGTTGCATGGGTGATCCGCAATCCTTTTCCTCACTATCTTTGTGTGAAACTGGCTCAAGGGCTGCCCAAAGGGTAAAATGCTAAGTGCACCATTAATCATACCATCATTGGCTCACCAATACTAGTTCAGTAGCGCTTTTATTTCGCAGTTTGTTTTAAGCTACCGCTACTGTCAAAAACTTTTTGGAATAAGACTGGAGTTTCGTGACACTGGACTGCGGCGACTGACAGCTAAGAGCAAGGCTTATAATTTAGCCTGTCGCTAGCTAAATGAATGTGTCATATACTGTAAGTAATATATTCTACATGTATAATAAGTTAGCTGCAAGACCGGCTGTATCAAATATACAAGTAGTAATTAATATTTTGGAGATGCGGCCAATCACATGATGATGGAGGAGAAGCAAGCGCCGGCTCCTAACCAGAATGCGGCTGTAAGATATAAGCGTCTATTCCCCGGCCTCTCCCCTAACATGGCACTCTTTTGGACTTCATCTCGCCGATGGAGACATGTTACTATACTTGTTCTAAGGAGCATATTAGTCATGTGCATTGATCGAGGGCACTCACATTAGTCATATGTGTTGATTTGCGGCACTTAGATTGTGCAATGTTTTTTTTTTTTTTTTTTTAACTAAAGCAACGTGCTTAATTCTTCTGGAAATAATATAAGCTTACTCTGACCAAAATTGTCTATGTTTGGTTTCTGAAGTTTCTTGTTTGCATGACCTCTTCAAGTTCAGAGTTCAGACTACAGTTTCAGGGCTGGATAAGGTAAAGAAGATTCGTGCTTCGAGAGGTGGAGAATGTAGAAATCAGATGCAACCACGTGTTCCTCGAAAAGCCAGTCAACTGACGAGGTGACTGTTCGACGCAGTAGAAATCTTGAATAGGCACTTACTAATTGTTTGTCTCTCCTAAATCAGTGATGTGCTTGTTAAATTTCAGAACGTGCTCAAATTAATAGCTTGGTTTTCTTTCATATCTCGGTTAAATAGGTCAGAATTGTGGCGTATATATGAAATTGACACCTTTGAATCAGAGGTACTTTTACGACTATTTTTTTTTACAACATAACAGAATATGAGAGTTAAAAGTCCTCAAAAAAAAAAAAAAAAAAAAAAAAAAGAGTACGAGAGTTCGAAACTGTTGTTGTGACTGCTGTTTTGTTCTCTTGCAGTAATTAAGACGAGCCTGTCCTGGCAACAAGAGTGTGTTTGTCAACCCCTAAATCTCCCATGACATCAGTCAAAGTTCCAACCTACCAAAATCTTGCTCAATAGTACTATACTAGAAGATCATATATACAGACCTCTGATTTGTTTGACCTTTTCTTTTGTGACGGACTGCTGCTTAGTTTATCCTTTTAATTTGCGTGCTTTTGGCACATGACACCGGGAACTCTAGAGTAATAACAGAACTAAACATTTCGAAGATGTTCAACAGAACTTATAAACTGGCTGATAAGCCAAAATATTGTAGCAATGACTGATTTTCTGTGAGAAAAAAATACTATTGGCTTATAAGCTGAAACGGCTTTTTAGCTGAAGTGAACAAGCTCGAATGTTGTCAATTTAATTAGAAGGTCATATACAGAAAACAGAAGAAAAATGTTACATGACAAAATTTTATGGCTCACTACTACAAAAAATCTTTTACAAGGCATTTTGAAATGGGCCTCGGAGGCGGTTGGCCCCAAAAACCGTCTAGCATTAGTTAATATATATTAACCGCCTCGGAAAATTGATTAACCGAGACAGGCACTCTTAGAATAACTGCCTTAGTTAATATATATTAACCGAGACGGTCATTCTAACCTAACCGCCTCGACTAATCATTAACCGAGACGGACATTCTATTTGTAACCGCCTCGGTAAATCAAGCCCAATCCACCAGCCTACGGCAGTTCGATATCCTCATCATATATAAACAGGACTTAGAATTTCCTCCCTTACTCTTTCCTCCCTCTCCCAGCGGCTTGACGACTCCCTCTCTCTGCTCTCTCGGTCTCTCCCTCCCTCCCTTCCTCTCCACGACAGCAGCGCGCCCGACGCGGCAGCGCGAGGCGCACGCCCGCCCGATGCGGCCCCGCCCCACCCGGCGTGGTAGCGGGCGCACCGCGGCGCACTCGACGGCGGCATGCGGGCACTTTGGCAGCGGCGCGGGGGCACGCGGTTCACAGGGGGGGACGCAGTGGCGGCGCGAGCCCCGGCGTCGCCCTACGGTCCACGAGGCGTCGGGCGCGAGGAGCTATGGCGCGGCGCAGCTCACGACGCACGCAGCGACGACGACGCGAGGAGCGGCGCCCGCGGCTCCCTGGCATGGCGGTGCAGCAAGGAGCGGATCCGGTGTTCTTCCTCTTCTTCCGGTGGCGCGCGTCATCCTCCTCCCTCCAGTGCCCACCGTTCTTCCTCCTCAACTCAGTGACAGGCGGATCCGGTGGGCTGTTGTTCGGATCTGCCGAGCAACCACAGGATTCGGCGTGTGGGCAGCCGAATGAGGCGAGCGGCCACTGGATCGAGTGAGTGGCGGCTAGCATAGCGGCGTTGCGAGTATGGGCTCGGTGGGCTCATGGATGGGCTCACTGGGCCTGTCCATGGACATTTTCTCTTTTTTTGTTTTTTAGTTCGATTAACCGAGGCAGGCAGGTAACCGCCTCGATTAAGGTCATGATTAATCGTGACCTTTGATCCGAGGCGGTTACGAAAATCGCCTCGGTTAACCACTTTTTACCGCCTCGGTTAAGTTTTCTATAGTAGTGACTGACCATATGCATAAAGCAAAGCATGGTGAATGTAGCACTGGGTGGCGCTACTCTCGAAACATGCAGCCTCTCATTACCCCCTTAGAAAAAGTATAATACTTGGCTTATAGCCAAGCAAATACTGACGTGAAAGAGAGAAGGAGCGGGGGAAGGGGGGATGGGAGGGAGAGCAAGCCAAGTCGTGGCTATAAGTCAAGTTGTAAGAACTAACTATACGATGATTAGTCTTGTATTTTTTAGAAAATTCTTTGTTATTTTATATTCTTTATTCTATTTCCTATTTCAGCTTACATACAACTCTGTTGTCTACACTTTTATGCTCAGCTTGTTGCTTGCATGAGAGTCTATCTCTCTTCTCTCACCTCCTTATTCACATCAGTAAAAATACTGACTAGCTTGGCTATAAGACAATTGTTATACTTGCTCTACAAATGTAATGTAAGTGCTTTTGATAGTCATGCTATCTAAAACTCAAAGGGACAAGCATAAACTACTGGACAGTGTAACAACAGGCACAAGCTATAGCTTATATACACTTGTATGGTTTCATCTTGAAGTTGAATGGAAGTATAATGTGTTCCTACCATGCAATCCTATTCTGAACTAGAAAAGCTAGATATATACCAATGGAAAATTGATTGAGCAAGTTGGGATCCTAATTAAATCGACATCACCATAGTTCAAAGTTCAAACTTCGAAGACGACTAAAACACACAATATCTTCGTTCATTCAGCAAACAAAGAAAAATATGCGAAAGCGTGGCATAGCAGCCCGTGCACAGAAAAGCGAAATTGACCCACGAGCAGCAACCAGGCCAAGCGGCAACACGACGCACGGTGTGACCGGCCATCCGTCCTTGACAAGGACCAATGCACATCCCATTTGCTAGCTCGCTACCGACCCTGTCGTCGTCTTCTAGCTCCCGGCGTCCGCGTCCTCGTCCTTTATAAAGGAGGGTGGCAATGGCGTCTCCACACCGCACCGTGGAAGTTAGCAGTTGCTTGCCTAGCTAGTATTTTCACATTAAGCAAAGCTACGAGCAACAGCTTGCCTCTTTGGTTTTCTTACTCTCAGAGAATTCCCTTACAACCAAAAAGCAGAACGATCACCAATGGGAAGGCAACCGTGTTGCGACAAGGTGGGGCTGAAGAAGGGGCCATGGACGGCAGAGGAGGACCAGAAGCTCGTCACCTTCCTCCTCACCAACGGCCAGTGCTGCTGGCGCGCCGTGCCTAAGCTTGCCGGTGAGTGATCACCATATCACCTCAGCTTGCCTAGCATGGTTTTGCTTTCAAGTTGCCTCAGCCTTGCATGCACGCGAAGACGCCACATGATCATGAACTCACTCGTGTGCTTGTGCTACAGGACTACTGCGGTGTGGGAAGAGCTGCAGGCTGCGGTGGACGAACTACCTGCGGCCGGACCTCAAGCGTGGCCTGCTGTCGGAGGAGGAGGAGAGGACGGTGATCCAGCTGCACGCGGAGCTGGGCAACCGGTGGTCCAAGATCGCGTCGCAGCTGCCGGGGAGGACAGACAACGAGATCAAGAACCACTGGAACACGCACATCAAGAAGAAGCTCAAGAAAATGGGCATCGATCCGGTCACCCACAAGCCCCTCCATCATCAGTCCGCCGAACCTCCAGCTCTACAACCACAGGAGGGGGAGAAAGCCACCGGTGTGGCCACCACGGCAGGCATCGTATCAGACGACGACGTACTAGGAAACGAGGCGTTCTCCACCCATGAGGTGCCCACGGTGCACCTTCCGGACGATACGGCCGAACCGCCGGCCATTGCCAGGAGCAACAGCGGCATCAGCACGGCTTATTCGCCAGAGTCCTCTTCCTCCTCCTCGTCGTGCTACTCTGCCTCAGCCACTACAGCATCCAACGGTGGCAGCAGCATCGTCGACGTAGATTGGCCGGAATGGCTGGAGTGGCCAGAGTCGTCGATGTTGCTGGACGACGTGGTGGCCATGTCGGGGCCGTGGGAGTTCGAGGATCCCTTTGCCAATCACCAGATGATCGCCTTGTTCGATCAACAGGAGACATGGTGATGATGCTAGGAATAAAAAGAAAAACCGTCGTCGGTCCGAACTCGGAAACCCAACAAAAGCATGGACAAAGCAGCGGCTCTGGACAGGCACGAGCAAGTTACGAAACGAGCAACATGAGGTTGACGACTGACGAGGTGAGCGGAGAACGATTGCGCAGAGCCGCAGAACCCCGGAGCCTGGAGTCAGCCGGACTAGCTAGCTGAGACTCGCACGACAGCAAGAGAGGGCGAGAGCTGGCGCGGCCCGTGGCTTTTCTCCGAGAAACGGATCGTGTTTTTTTTTTTTTTTTTTCACGTGTTAGTCAGGCACTATCCTCTGCTAGGGAGGCCAGCCCTCACGTACTCTCTTTTCCTCCCTAGGACGCCCTAGGCGAATTATGTAAAAACTATCCTTCTTAATTATAAAAAGATACGCAACATATTCGAAAAAAAGAAGACATTATTCTCACCGTTTAAAACTGCATCGTGATGTGTGCAATACAAATCAGTATTATGAAGCAGCAGGGAGGAGTGCTACATGCTCAACATGTGCTATCTACCGTTGAAATGTGCTTTGAGATTCATGTTGCTTGCAGTCCTCTCCATTGCTTCATACTATTGATTGCACACATCTCGATGTTACATAGGTGGTGCAATAAGGAAACTTTTGAGACTTTGTAGTGAATTAAGCTCTCCAGTTAAGAGGATTTTACGGCTGATCAGGACTGATAGAAAAAAGGTGAGAAAGCCTACCCTCGATGGTCACAACCAAAGGCACAAAAACATTATAAAATGATGATACACCCTTTATCAGTGGATTGTAAGGCAAGTACAAGGTTGTTCCAACTTCCGAATGTCAAATTGTCTACCGCTTCCATATTTGAAGCTTCACTGCAATTCAGAAAAAAAAGAGACCCACACTTCACATTATATGTAACTGTCAATAGACCAACCATGGTGTAAACTCATGCTTTTGTCATGGAGACACTTCTCTCACAGCAAGACCTGGTAACACACACCCACAACTTGGTAATTATCCATTTCACACATTATTCACTTTGCCTTTGAGCTGGCAAAGGGAATAAGCAAAAGGAACTGTGATTGTTTGGAGATGTCAAAGGGTTGTCTTCTTGAATGTATGCTTATACAATTTTTGGACCAATCCTTTTTCTAACTTTATTTTGTGAAAGTGGCTCAAGGGCTGCCCAAAGGCTCATGGTAAAATGCTAATCACACCCATAGTCATACCACCATTACCTGACCTGATGATGGTTCAGTTGCACTTATTTTCATTTCAGAGTTTGTTTTATTCCAACATTGATATGAAAGATATCAGGAAAAAAAGATATAATTGCAAGATCAACTGTCCACCACATGTCTGAAAAATTCTTTCTGGCACTATTGTTGATTGAGGTCACCTACGCTAATCATGTGTTTTAAGTAGAGATGCAAGTGGTTACCCAATGGGATTTTTTTGTCAACTAGCATGCCATTATGCAATCTTACTATTACTAATTAGAGGCTCCAACGGAGACACCACGTTGATTCTCACCGACGCAAAAAAAAAAAAAAAAAGATAAATCCTAGAAATTCTCACAATAATCAAAAACATCCGGCCTTAGATACTAATCATCATAGTTGATAATAGCCATCGGATCTGTTGTAATTTATCAAAAAATTACCCACCTACCATTATGAAAAATACATAAAGTAACCCCTAATTTTGTATTTAATTACCCACCACTGCCATTATGAAGAATAATTCAAGATAACCCCTAATTTATATACAAATTCCCCACGTACATCAACCATTATGAAAATTAAATCAAAATGACCCCCTAGATTTATATCTACATTACCGACTTTGCTATCATGATAAATAAATCAAAATAAACTCCTCGCATTGTATCTAAATTACTCACCTTTTGCTATTAGAAATAATAATTTAAAACAACCCTCTAACTTTGTATTTATATTCCCGATCTATCATTATGAAAGATAATTTTAAATACATGATATTAATTTTATATATTACCCACCTTTATAATTATGAAAGTCAATACAAAATAACATCCTAAATTTACATCTAATCGATCTATGCACATTGTTATGAAAGAGAATATAAGGTATTACCTTTACAATTTTATCTACAAGCCATTATATAAAAAATATCCCTCAAATCTACAGGTAAGTACTATATTCTATTAAAAAATAAATCGATATACATAGACATATATATATATATATTTATAAATTTATAAATCTTAAAGTTCTACGGTCATAAAATAACCATGCATATGCTATGTTTCACCATGTATCTTGAGTAAGTATATATACAATAGGATAAATATTTTAATTTTTTAGGAAGAATAAAAATATTTAATTCACAAATTACATAGTAATAACATGACATCAACAATTCACTTTAAATTATATTAATGCTACATGATAATTAATTTCATAGTTTATTATTTTAAATAATTTTATATATTTTAAGTGAAATATTATATTATTTGACTATTAATAATATAATTGCTATAACAAATTTAATAAGTGTACTGCTAGAGTACAATCTGAGCTTTAACTTAAATAATATCTGAACCAATACTACTAAGACCTAAACTTTTTTTTTTAGTTAAAAATAAATTTTAAATAAAATATGAAAAAAACTAGAGTTTCTAATTAAGTCGATTAAAACTCAAAAGATAATTATAATTAATGAAGTCATATAATGGGATGCAACTAGGGTTTAGATATGCTAATTTTAGGTTTTCATCTAAAAATATATCACGCTACAAAAAAATACTAGAAAGTCTAACCGGATATACTAGATAGCTATTGAATCTATTATAATTCCTAAATAATTACCCGACACCGCTATTGTGTAATAAAATAATATAAAATAAAAATGTATATCTAATTATTGATGTAATCTTATTATGACAGATAATCTATGTAATCTAATTTTTATCTTATTATTTAAAAGTTTAAATATCCTTGCAAATATACATCTAAAAATTATCAAAAACTTATATTTAAAATTGTTTAAATAATTATAAAGCATGTATGTGTTACTAATATTAATAGTTAATTGAAGAAAGCATACATGACGTGCCAGGATGCATCGATGATAAATTTACATGTTATGTTTTAGTAAAAAATTTCCTTAAAATCATATTAGTAATCATGAAATATAATTTATTTAGGTTACTTCTTTAGATATATTGATATATTTTAACTAAATAGTTGACACTTTTATATTTGTAGTATAACCAGATTTGCACATATAATTTCTTGACAAGAAAATTTAATCATCTTGAAAGTACGAGTGATACCACTGTTGGGTATATATGTTTCTCTAACCTTTTAAAACTATTTTAGCTTAAAAAGTAGAATGTTATACGACATAATTATTAAAATTCTTTAGAGATTAACACTACTATATACAATAGAGATTCAAGCTCTATCACTTATCTCAAGTGTCATGATGCAAGATTCAAATGATTGCTTATGCTATTTAGCCAACATACTATATGACCTAAATAGTACTTATTTTTAAAAGTGCAAATAGGAGAGTTAATAAAATTTAGAGATTAACACTGCTACACACATGAGAGATTCAAACTCTACCACTTATCTTAAGTGTCATGATGCAAAATTCAAATAATTGCTTATACTATTTTGTAAACATACTCTATGAACTAAAGTTCTTATTTTATTAAAAAGTACAAACAAGAGAGTTAATAAAAGATACATTAAGTGCAAGAGTTTTAACTTGACAGTAAACCTAATAAGATAAAATTTTAGAAAACCATAATTTAGATTTAAGACTTCATAAGATATGTAATAGAGCAAGGACCGTTATAATTAATTGCAAGGTTTCAATCTAATAGAAAGTAAAAATATAAATGGATAAAAAATGTATAAATCAATGTCTCGTAAAAAAGTAATTAACAAGTTTGTGATAATTGGTATAGACTATGAAGTATCTATTATGTCTATTTTGTAGAAAATAAACACAAAGAAAATATAAAATTTAATATAAAAATTATTTAAACAATCCATCTCTTAAAATTTTAGCCCGTGCGAGAAGCACGGGTTGGTGGACTAGTGTTATTAATTGTACTGGGATTAATATATGCTTACTCTGTCAAAGTGACTCAAAGTAATGTCTGCTTGGTTTCTGAAGTTTATTCAAAAGCCGATTCAGAGTTCAGAATTCAGACTAGAGTTTCAGAGTTGGATGCGAAATGATTTGGTATATATATGGGCATTCTAGATGGGAAGGCCAACACATAATCTGACAAAATAAATCATATGTAGGTACGTCTTACTCCAAAAGTCAGTCAATAGACGAGTTGATCTTTCTATTATCTTTTGTTGAAGTATAAAATTAACACGTACTGTTTAGTTGGTTGGTACCTCAACTGATATGAGGGCAAATTAATCAATGATTATGAAATTGGCTTATCTGATGATCAAACCACTTAAGTGTCTGCTGAATGTAAGAGCATGCTCAAGTTAACAGTTTGCATTTTTTGGTACGTTTGCTGATCCAGGTGTAACAGGTCTGAATTGTGGCATGAAATTGGCTTCTCCGAGTCACACTCACTGATGTGTTTTCAGCTTGTGAAAAGAAAAAAGAACGATGTGCTTTGCAGATTTCAAAATGTTCTTAGATTGACAGTTTGGTCATCTTACACCAAATTAATTTATAGTATGAGCATAATAACAATGCTCTTGTGTGTTCTTTTGTTCTGTATGAAGCTCTGTGTGCTAGCTACCTACCAACATCTGGCCAGATTAAAGATTTAGGACACTTTGGGTATGGACCTGTGAATTATTTGACCATTCGTTAATTCGATAGCATATGCTGCTTAGTTATCCCCATCATTCACTGCCTGGTTGGTAGATGATCCCTGGAACTCTAAAGTAATACTAGCATAACAGAAGTGAATGGTTCAAGGTCAAGGTCACACCAACCGCGTTTTCAACTGAATTAGAAGATCAATATAGAGCATGCATGAGAATTGTCACATGATATATAGTATACGGCATGATTACTTATTAACTTTAAATTATGTGTGGCATGCTCAATTTTGTTATTTGAACTTCGCATGTTTTTCTTTGCAGTGCCAAGTACTGTAAGCCTGAATTAGCTTGAATTTGGTAATATGGTTTGGCTCCGTCTATCTTCAGGTTTGCTGGACTTTTACTGCCAGTTTCTATCTCATTGACTTGCTTACTGCTATATGTTAGCGAAACAAAAAAAAGTCAGAACCCCTAATTATGCTGCAAAAGCGTGGTAGGAAATCTGAGATACACCATAAAAAAAAAAGAAGACCTCTATTGGGACTTGAGAGGAGGCTATTCTCTCGTATGGAAGTATGGTGTCCAGTGCCCTAGCCACTGGAGGCACGTTTTAAGCAGGCATGGGCACAACGACTCCGGCGTAAGGGCTGTTCTGTGTTTCCAAGAACTTCCATGTCACACGCTCTGCATTCCTTTTTTGCTCAGGCTTGGGATAGTTAGGCTCAGGCAATGGGTTGCACAAGTGTTCATTGTAAATTGTAATGCCTGTGCGGTCTGCGATATGTGCGCTGTGGGTAACGGAGTTTTGGGTTATGGGAGCCCGTGGCGAAGCGGATGATCGATCACTGAACAATCAGTAATGTTAGTTGCTTCAATTGACTCTTGCTGGTATCAAGATTGTGGGTTTACACATGTAGTAGGTTTATTTGTGAGTTTACTTCTATGAAATGCTAATTCTGGTCTTTCTCACAAACCGTACTAGAGTGCATACTTTTTATTACACCCGATGCAAAATGCTGCTGATGATAGTCCTTTTCACATTGTTGTCCTGTAAGCTATATGATGGTTTTTAGTATGGATATGTTCGCTCTTGCTGAGTATACTTTGCAACTTGTTGGAACGAGTTTGGTAGCTTTTTCTCTTTTATGCTTTGTTGTGATTTCACGCCTTACGTGTCAGTACCTACATGTAACTTGTTGCATAATCTTTTTGTTCTGAGTTCTTAAATTTGCTTTGTGGAGACGTGGACCAATAGGAAAGCAAATTACCAATTATTCTATGTGTTGATTTCTTTTTCAAACAGTGGATTCAACGACCCAGGATTTCAACTTCTTGAATGTTTCACTTGTTTCTCCTCAGGTCTAGCGACTTTGACTTGAGCTACAACTTTTTTTCAAATATAATAGGAAGGTTTGGTGTACCTGCTTAACCCCCGTTAGATATTTGGATAACATTTCAGGAAGACAAAGATATGCTGACCTAGCGCAGAAGCGGTTCCTCTGTCCTGCTAAATGCCTAAATGTGAAAGGTGAGACATCCTGTGAACAGGCCAGCATGCTATGTGAGAGAGACATCCATGTTTAAGAACCTAACCCACAGTCCAGGGCTGCGGGTAACATGTATGGCTGCAATATTTAGAGTTTGCTGTTAATCTGGAAGCAGGTTACTGAAGAGAATTGCTGGTGCTTTTTTTCGGGTACAAATGACTGAATGAGGTCCGTAGCGACGCTGCAGTATTGGATTTTTTGAGATTGGGTACTGTAGGGTTGGTAACTGTGAGTAGCCATGTTGACCTCACGGGGCACAATTTATGCAGACTTTGTGGACTTCAAGTCAGCAAGTAGCTGATCGTGAGAATCCAGTGTGTCCACTGCCAGATGTGAACATGATGACAGTATGCTAATGTTGTCATACCAAACATTCATCAATTCCCTGCCGCAAAAAAAAAAAAAAAATAAAAAATCATCAATTCCATTTCATTGCACAAGTAGTTCAAAACTTCAGATTATACCAGTCGAGACCGTGTGGACATTATTGTGCAATAACTGAGCAGATGACTTTGACGGGCCCTATTCTTACACTGATTTTTGAAAAACTAATTTTGCTAGAATTATTTGTAATCTTGTGAAAGGCAATTCCCCCCCCCCCTCCCTTTTTTTTTCTTCTGTATTAGTATAAATCTGGCAAATCTCCTGGCAGCTTGACATTCGAACAAAAGAAAGGCAGCATGCGACGAAAGATAGCAGAATCTGAACAGACCAAAAAATTCTTCTGATCCCATCCCATGGTCCAATTATCAGAGCCGAATAAAGCTTTTGCTGATTGATGAGATGTTGCATAGGAAAGCACAATCTTAAGAGTGCGATGAAAGAGACTTTGGAGGAACTATTGTCTCCAGTTGCAGTTGGAGCAGTGGTTGATCGGAACTGACTGGACAAAAAAGTGAAGGAAACCATGGCAGCATGGCTGATAGTCAGAACTGAAGGCACAAAAGGAGAACATCGAGAAACGATGCATCAGTGGATTCCAAGGCAAGAATAGGGTTGTTCCAACTTCCAAACGTCCAATCTCCTTGTCTCTGCCATGCATGTAGTGAAGTGTAGTGTAGTGTACTTCTGAATTCAGATATAAAATTATTGCAGTTCAGAGTTCCACCTTTCACTGCAGTTCAGAAAGAAAAGGACCCACACTTGAGATTAAGCATATGCTGTAAGCCCACCCTTTTTTCACTAGTTCTTTCCCTGTAATTATAATACCCAGTAACACACGGTCGGTGACTTGGTAATCCTCTGGTTAGTAAATAATTTTTCATATATGATAGATGTGTTGCTGTCTTTGAGTTGGGAGAGTGAAATCAGCAAAAGGAGTTGTGATTGTTAAGGCAATATCAAAGGGTTGCCTTGGTTCTTGCATGGCTACTTAATTTATGGGGGACACAATCTTTGCATCATCCCCATCACTTTCTTTGTGTGAAAGGGTTGTATCAAATGATGGCTCAAGGGATTTCCTAAATGCACATGTCAAATGCTAACCATACTCCTAATTGTACAGCGATCACCTGTGTAACTCGCAAGAGGGTTTCAGTGGTCCTTGTTATTTATGCCACCGTTTATTATATGTCAAAACCCACATGCTGGAATATTATATTTTTGTTGTTCTAAAAATAGTAAGTCCGAGATGACACTGAGCTGCAGCCACTGAAGGCTAAGGTGCACACACTAGTCTTGTGTGTTGATCTAGGACAATTGTATTCTGAAACGTGCTTAATTCTACTGGGAATAGTTTAATTTTAGATGCACTTTTTCTGAAGGGGTTCCAAGTTAAAAGACTGATTCAAGTTCAGCGTTGAGACTTTTGTGGTTGAGCTGGATGACAATTGATGGTTTGGTAGATACATGGGCTTTTGAGATGGGGTATTAATGGAGAAAAATAATAAATGATTTATACCAACGAACACATACTGAACAGGAAATCATATGCCTTTGCTTGAAAAGTCAGTCAATGGAGGAGGAGCTGATCCTTCAACTAGCTTGTTAATGAAGTCCTGCATTGACGACGCTTGCATGCTGTTTGTTTGGTTGGTAGCTCATATGATATAGTACAAATAAACTAGGTCAGAATTATGGCATAAGAAATTGGCCTATCTGAATCAGCCATGCAGTTAACAAATTTCACAACGTGCTCAAATGAAAAGGTTATGATTTTACTTGATAGCTCAATTGATACAAAAGTCAGGATTATGGAATATAAAAATGGCTTATCTAATGCTCAAATTAATGATGTTCTTGCCGAATTATTCCAGTTTCCAGACGCGTGCTCTGTTTACCAGTTTGATATTCTTCGTCTACTGCATCTTACTACGAGCACCGTATTTTGTTGACAAAATAACATTCCACTTTCATTGGGGAAGCACGTATCTGAATATTAGATTTTTGCTATGAACACTGTTTATTAAGCCCCTGCTATTGTCTGATTTTTTGTCCAACTAGTGAGATATATAATTATTATCTAAGATCCAGCAAATAATTAGCTATTTTATTAGTGACATCGTTTTCAATCTAAAAGAGATAATTATTAGCACATATTTATTATCCATAGGGATCTAAACAGGACCTAAGCCTACGAATAATGTTCTTGCCACTATTTTGTTCTCTTGCAAGAAGCTTCGTGTCCTGGCAACAGGAGTGCAGTTTTGTCAACCCTTGTAATCTTTTATGACAGCAGTCAACGTTCAAACCTACCAAAATCTTGTCCAAGAGGTTGAGAAGACTGCTGCTACGAACCTCTGAATTAGTATTTCAGTTAGTTGGCTGTTGCGTTTATCCTATACATTTACATTCATTAGCAATATCACAATTGGCTGCATGGTTTGGACGTTTGGTAGATGAGATAGGATAAGAATGGCCTTGATAGACAGGCTTAGTGCATAACATCTTAGGGAACAAACATTTAGATACACCCTAATAATACCTCCGCCGATAGCCAAATAGGTAGTAGGAAATAAATCTATGGTAGATTATTGAAAGTGGATAACAACTTAAGCATTTTTTTCTAAGGGATGATAAGAATGAGATAAGACTTCTTGCTAGTAGCAAAGCTATAATGTCTACACTTGCATGGATTTGTGCTGAAGTTGCATGGAAGCATTTATTTGTACTACCGCCAGAAGCTAGAGTAGAATATTACTACAAAAATAGTCAGCATGGAAATCAAAACACTGATTATGATGGACCAATTCATTTTCTCCTTCAAACATAATAATAAATAAAAAATTGGGTTCAAATAGTAGGAGGGCTGGCAACTGCATAGCAGCCTGCCCATGCTAAGCAAGGGAAAGGGACCCACGAACAGAGGCAGGAAACTATGCCTGGCCAAGTGGCAGCACCGTCACCGGGTCCCACACTTCAGTCTCAAATCTCGTGTCATCCACACGTACTCCGTCCGCCTCGTCGTCGTCTTCTCTCCCCCCCTCTCGTCCTCCATTGTCCTTTATAAAGGAAGGTGGCAATGGCGTCTCCACCGTGAAGTTGCAAAGCTATAGCTCGCTTGCAAGCAAGTCGCAGCTCACAACGGTTTTTCGCTTTGCGTGCTTTTCTTTATTTACTACAAGCGAGAGGAGTTTCTTACGACCAACAAACTTACCAATGGGGAGGCAACCGTGCTGTGACAAGGTGGGGCTGAAGAAGGGGCCATGGACAGCGGAGGAGGACCAGAAGCTCGTCACCTTCCTCCTCACCAACGGCCAGTGCTGCTGGCGCGCCGTGCCCAAGCTCGCCGGTGAGTAGCTTTGCTTAGCTTTCAAGTTGCCTTGCATGCACGCCAAGACGCCATGATCATGAACTCACTCGTGTCCTTGTGCTCTTTGAATGAACAGGACTACTGCGGTGCGGGAAGAGCTGCCGGCTGCGGTGGACGAACTACCTCCGGCCGGACCTCAAGCGTGGGCTGCTGTCGGAGGAGGAGGAGAGGACGGTGATCGACCTGCACGCGCAGCTGGGCAACCGGTGGTCCAAGATCGCGTCGCAGCTGCCGGGGAGGACGGACAACGAGATCAAGAACCACTGGAACACGCACATCAAGAAGAAGCTCAAGAAAATGGGCATCGACCCCGTCACCCACAAGCCCCTCCATCCGCCCGCTTCTCCTCCTCCTCCTCCTCCTTCTCAGGAGCCAGCCGGTTCGTCGTCGTCGTCGGAGACGATCACGCCAGGACACGAAGCGTTCAGCACCGAAGACGTGCCCATGGCGCTCCTCCTGGACGACACCGACATCGTGTTGCCAGGCGACGACGTGGTCACCAGTGCACAGGGCGCGGTCTGCATCGGCGCGGTTTACTCGCCCGAGTCTTCTTCCTCCTCCTTGTCGTCGTCCTACTCCGCCTCGGCGGCTGCATCGAGCGGTGGCAGCAGCAGCAGCGTCGTCGACGGCGAGTGGCCTGATTGGCCGACGATGATGGACTGGCCGGAGCCGTTGTGGCAGCTGGAGGACGTGGTTACGGCGCGGACGCCATGGGAGTTCGAGGACCCCTTCGTCACATACCAGAGGATCGCCTTGTTCGATCACCAGGAAACATTCTGATGAATTGATCACTCTTTCCAGCCGGATCAGTGCCATGTTCCTAGAAAATAACAGCAGACACATCACACATTCACCACCGCTGCATCTTCCTATTAATGCGCGATTGCAGAGTTAAAAAAAAACAGAGATAGAGTAGAGATTTCTAAATACAAGAAAAGGAAAAGAAGTGCGTGTCATGTGTGACATATATGCACCCTCTTTCTTTTTATCATTCTGGAGTCTGGAGTCTGGACCATGATATCTTTTTGGGTGCATGTGTTTGGACATGCGCACGTACGTCGAATGTCTTTGTACAGCATGTAAACAAAAGGAATTCCGGATAATGAAATGGGACAAAGTGGTCATACTTTTAGTACATGGTTGAGCGATGACTTTTCACATCGAAAATGTGAAACTTCATGTGACAAATGCATGTTTTTACGGCCACATGTATTTTTCCACCGCCGACGTGAATGATTTGTTAATGCTGCTCAATAAGCTAGTTTCACCTGAGCTTGACCGCTAACTGATCTTGACTGCTAGAATAAATGAAGCTAAATACACAAAAAAAAAACTTGAGGGAATATATATTACATAATAGTAAGTCTGTTTTAAATTATAGTTCATTTGACTTTTTTACTTTAAATTGGACCACTCGTCTTATTTAAAAAATTATATCGAATATTATTACATCTTTTGTTGTGGTTGCTTTACTAATATAAAAGTTTTTCAAAAATGACTTAAATTTTACTATATTTGCATAAATTAAAATGACTTAAATTTTACTATATTTGCATAAAATTTTAAAATAAGACAAGTGGTCAATATTTAGAGTTAAAAAAGTCAATCAAACTATAATTTAAAATGAAGAGAGTACTATTATGTATGGCTGTCACTTTTTTATTTTCATTTGAGGTCTCTCCATTTCCCTCAAGTGCACCTGTCCACACAATAGATATGATGGTAGTGACCTGCTAATGCGGCTTAGTGCCATTTCTAGTACACGTCCAGTTACATATGATGGTAGCAACCACAGAGCTTGGACTAATGCTAGCACGCTCATGGCGACCACCTTTTTCCCCTCCCTTTCCTGCCCACTGCATCCTCCCTTTGGCCATGGCGCCTCCACCTTCCTAGCTCCGGCCCCTTCTGCCACCGCCAGAGTCTCTAAATTGATAGGCCGCGCGCTGTCCTCACTGCCTGGCCTGTCTGTCTTGCTTTGATCTCCCTTCTAAGTCCACTGGAGTTGGAGAAGAAACCCTACCTCGTCATCGCCAGAACTCTAGACACTGCCGGCTTCTTCTTCATCATCTTTGAACTGGCGCTAGAGCCGGGCGCGCACATCATCCGTGCTCGGCGTTCCGCGGTCGCGCTCCAACACGACCAGTCGCTTCTTAGAGTTTACATTCTCCATGCATGATTGCAGTGCTACTCGTCGCAAAAAAAAAAAAAAAAAAAAAAAAAAAAAGGATTGCAGTGCTACTTTGGTGTGAGGTGCCTCGTGCGTGCCCGGACCCGACATTTGTGCTCGTCATGATGCTATCGATCAAGAAAGAGCTCAAATAGAAAATGCAAAAAAAGGGCTACCCCAGACGCTAGCTTTAGCTCTGCTAGCTAGTAGCCACGAATTGAACCCTTTTCTCTTGTGCTAATCAGGCATCACTTGTTTATTTCATAGCGTATATAGACGAGCATTGTCGCCGGCCTTACCAAACTGTAGAGTATGCCACGCGAAACCACGTCATTTCTGATGTCATGATGAGGTCTGCAGTCTATCCAATATGGTCATCGGATCCTAGGCCTAGCTAATTGGTCCTAGTTAATAGTATAGTTTATTTATTCCAAAGGTAAAGAAAAGGGGGTCCCCTCCGTCGCTCTCACGCGCTCAGCGTTCATCTGCGAATGCAATACTTTTCAGTTCAATGACGAACCTGAATGAATGTGTCGACATGTAGTCTGCACAATGTAGTTGTCCAAAACGTCGTCGGCAACCCATTTCTTCCTTCTAGGTGTGTATTAACTATATATACTACTACCAGATCTAAGTTCGACTTGATACTGGACTTATCGAATTTCTAAGGACATCCCTCCATCCTAGAATATAGAAAGAATAAAATATAAGATCTTTTGTCTTTCATTAACAATTAGCCGAATTATATAAAAAATTTATATTAAAAAAGTAGTTTCATTAGTTTTGTATTTTGAAATATTTTTAATGATCAAATTTTTGTTCCTATAAATAATATACTATATGAGAAATTATAGGTCAAAAAATATGTTCCTAATGATCGTCTCAAATCAAATTCCGTCTTGTATGTTGAGATAGATAGAGTAATAAAAAAAGCTTCCGCTAGTCCTACACAAATGTCATCAAAGATTTCCACACACATGTAAATATTGGTAGAAAAAACATACCAAAATTAATCAAATGTCGAGTCAAAATTTGCCTTCACTGTGGGAATTAATTTCTAGCAAAGGATAATCAGTCGTGATGGAGCCTACCTATCACTCCCAGTTTCAGGACTGGCGATGAAACAATGGCCTCGTCGTCGCTGCCGGTTCAAAGACAGACTTAACAGTAATAATAGAGTTAGGATAATTTGCTGCCAGTTCAAAGATGAATTTGGCAGTAATGATTTAAGTATCAGTGCCGCTAGGGGTTCTGCCCTTTCACCCATCCACCCAACGGTGACATCACTGTCGGTTAGTGGCTTCCACTGGCTAGACCATTTTTTCCCATTCATTTATACATGTCTAATAATATTTTACATACGATAAATCGATAGTACTAATGTATCACATGTTTCTTACTGTCTTCACATTTCTCAAAAGATTCGACAATGTATGCATCATAATTAGAAAACCATACATACATACTTATTAATAGGTAGAGAGAAAGTCATTACAAACCAATGTCTCCTTACTACAAAATAATTAAAGTACGCTCACTACATACTACTTGTTAACAGAGATCCTAAAACAATTAGCGTAATTACTTCATTGTGTTTATATATAATTTTTATAGAGAAGTCGATTCAACTGTATTTGATTGCGTCGAGTCAACTGTATTTGATTGCTCTCAATATCTAACATATTGCAGTTTGAACGCAAGACGCGCGCGCGGCTCTCGCAATGACGTAAAAGAGGAAAAGGAATTACCATGCAACTTGCAACATTGATGGGTGACTTATTTTTTGGGGTGATATGCTTTGACGGTGAGGCGTCAATGCTCAATCGTAGTTCTGAATCTTTGTGGAAAAATAATCCTGAAATTTGTAGCATGCACGTCCTAGTTGACGACTACTTTTATACTGCCAAGTGCGGCGGTAGCGGTATAGGATCAGCTCATCTCAAAAACTGTGTGCTCCAGAATTGGCTTTATTTTTTTAGATAAAGGATAAAATCCATCCTCTATATCCACTTGCTATATACACAGCTAAAAGTTACATAAGCTCTTAAACTCAAAGCCTCAGAATTGTCTTTATTTGGCTCTATCTTTTGTAGTTGATGAGTATATACTCTCTCTATACTCGAAAAAAGAAAGTTGTTTTAGACAACGACACAATTTCTAAAACATAGCTTTGACTTCTTAAAAATATTTATCGAGAAGTGATATATGTACATTTTTATGAGAGTGTTTTTCAATGGTTTTGACATTTCTAAACTCAACAACTTAAAAGTTATTTATGATTATATATTCCCAATGTTTGACATAAACTTTGTCTAAAATAACTTTTTTTTTTGTTATGGAGGGAGTGTGAATTGTTGCATGAGAGAAAAGGTCAGTGATCAAGCTTGGTGGAGCTAGCTAGGGTATGCCTGTATATATTATAGGGATGGAAATAGATCAGATCGGACCTGATAATTCCCATATCCTAGTTCTTTTTTTGTGTGTGTGTGTTGTGGTGTGGGGGGGGTGGGGTGGTGGCAACACTTTTTTTGAGCTAATTGGAAGCTTTCAAGGTCACACAAAAACAAGTGAGCGCGCGGCCTCATCCATTTATACTTTATCACTCAACTGATCTCGCTAGGGAGAAGTCGTTTGATTGACTTTTATTTGCAGAAGAGCTGAGGCTATAACTGTAGAGCTCTGAAACTTTTGAAGAAATTTTGTTACTATAAATGCAGGTATGGTCGTGCTTTTCGCACATGCATCCATACATGAATGGGAGCCTGCCCACCTGCCTTTTGCTGGGACAGCCCCAAACCAAGATGATTTCAATATTTGCCTAAGCATATAGACGTTATAAATGGAAACTATTTTCTTAATAGATATTTCTTCAAAATATTTTTTTGCTTAATTACATGTCTTTTATCTTCATCACCTAATATCTTGTTTCCTTGTATTCATGGTTTTTTAGAAATAATTTCTTCCTCTCTCTTGTTTAATTCCAATGATACATCATCATTTAGCTTAGTTGGCACCCTCTAATTGCTGAACATAGAAATCATCTAGCTTTTGTGTTCAGAGTGCCTTTAATGACACTCTAAGAGGAGCGATGGATTACAAATTAAAAAAACTAAGACTTAAATTAGGGTACTCACAATGCTAGAAACTACAAGTAGTTTCTATGCCTATTAATTTACAGACACTACACATAAAAACTATATTCCTAATGTATAGTTTCTACATAATAATCTTTTGTCCAATTCATATTTTTCACTTTCCCTCATCTACCTATCACATCTCTTCATATCTTGGTTCCCGTACGTGTAGACATGGTTTCTTATTAAGAAACCATTTTCTCCCCTCTCCTCTTTAATGGCAGTACGACATCATCTTTTCGACTTAGTTGGCACCCTAATTAACTAATAAACATAGAAACCATGTGGTTTTTGGGTCGGGGGTGCTTTTACACATAAAAACTACATCATTTTTATCTACACTAGGTTTCCTATGTGTGGCTATTTTCATCAAAGAAAATTTTTGCACCCTTGCTAGATTGCAATCCTATAGATTGTACATTCCAGGAAAGGTAAATGTGAAATGTAAGGACTATGGCAATAATGTCAAAGGTAAGGTGATGAGAATGCAAGCTCTTGGCACGATGGCATTTAATTTACATAAAGTACTGTGATGCTCATGCTTTATTTCCAATGGTCCCTACTAGAGCCTCCACGCAATGCATGAGGCCAAATGGTCCCTGAGTGTTCAAATATTGGGAGACCCAAGAGGGGGTGAATTGGGTCTCTGAAATTTAAATCTAGGCTCAACTTGGTCCCATGACCAGAGATCTGAGTTGTCTGAGCATCACTGACGGCAATGGGCAAGTGGTAGTGCAACCCAACAGTGGTATAGGTGATAAAAGGATGAAAATACGTGCTTTTAGGATTCAAAATCAACCAACAAATTAAAGTGTTTTGCAATCTAAGGCTAATCCCACTAACTAGCACATGCTAATCTTAGAAAAGTAAATTCCAAGCTTAAATGCAATGAGTATAGAGAAAATTAAGAGAGGACAAACTGTGTAAGACGAGACAATTTTCCTAATAGTATCGATTGCCAAAATGTATCACATAGTTATGTTAGAACAGCACCAAAGAACACTCCCAGTTACCAAATCTTTCCTCCGACATAATCTTGAGCTCACCAAAAAGGCTTGCACAGCCGAGGCAAGTGTTGCAAGCCAATAAGGTAGATCACCACCATCATATGATTCGACTCTTTTAGCCACCTTGGCATCATCCACTACTGAATTTATTCACCAAGGAAGGGGTCACCAACACTAAGCTTAGAGGTTCAATATCGCTAGAAGTGATTTGGCTCACACAAGCATAGACCACTCAAGTTTTCAAGATATAAGGCCTATCTCCCACAAATGTATATATACCCCAACTGCCCTAGCTAGTTGTTGCAAACCTTTTGCAACTTCTCTATTCACACCAGATGATCCGGTGCTCTACTTTTTTCATACATCGTACCATCTGATATATCTAACCATTGAACTAGCTATTAAGATGTTCATCTCTAGTAATTCACATGGTGCACTGTTCACTATCTTGCCATCACCCAGTTGTCAAGCTCTATCTCATTGCCGTCCATCGGAGCACCCAATAGTGTTGTGTATGTAAGGATTGGATGGACCAAGAGGTGGTGAAGGGACCATTATGCCTAAGAGGGATTAGGTCACTTAAAAACCAAGGCTAAAACCACTTATAAGAACCTACACAAACACAAGTTAAATCTAGATCGTTGTACAGTAGGTTTTTCTATGTATTGCTTTCTCTAATGCAAAAAGAGTTTTGCACCTACATAAAATCCTATCAACTAACCTAAGAAGCAAACTCTCATTCACAACTATATATTTGTCAAGGTATAAAAAAGATTATGTTTTCCTTTAGTCCTCATTGGAGCCCTTTGTAAGGATTCATTTGCAATAAAGGGCCAAGCTCTGTGGTCAGTTATTAACTCACGTTTTGCATTAAGAATTTTTAATTGTTCACTTGACCGTGTGTTCTTTTGTTAGAAGCTTCATTTACTTGCAATGTAAGAAGGGCTGGGTGTTTGGTGTTTGTCAACCCCCTACAATCTAGCATGACATCAGTCGAGCTCTAATCAACCAAAAGATCGAGAAGACTGCGGTTACAGACCATATGGATTTTTTTTTTTTACTTCAGCTGAATTAGTTTATCCTCCATGTTTGCATTCATTAGCGAATCTTGTTTGAGTGTGGTTTGGTAGATAATATCATACATTTGAATCTAATAAAGTAACAGCTGAACTGAAATTTTCAAGCTAGATTGACAACAACCGCGTTCCCAACCAGAAAAGAAAATAATCTAGAGCATGTGCTTGTCACATGATAATATTTTTAATACTACATGCATGCATGTGTTACAGATAATTTTGAATGCTACAAATGTGCTTACACTTGTGGAGGGAGGGATTATATAGTTCTCAAGGTTTGGTCGAATTTTTATCTTAAACAACTTGTTTTCTACGAATGGAAGGAGTAGAATATTACGACCAATTAATTTTGTAGTGAATAGACAGTGAAGGCATGTTTGATCGGCTAAGGCTAACTGTTAGCCAGGGCTAAAAGTCAGCCAGCTAACTCTATTAGCCAGTTTTAAAAAAACTCTGTTAGCCAATGCATGTTTGGATCCTAGAGGATACATATATCCCTAAAAATAAACTGTTAACTCTTGTTAGGTCTTACTCCTTCTGTTGCAAATTATAAGTCGTTTTAGTTTTTTTTTGTTTATTTATTTTGCTATATATCTAGACACATTATTATATCTAAATACATAGTAAAATAAATGTACCAAAAAAAAATTAAAGCGACTTTATAATTTGAAACGGGGGGAGCGAGTACTTGGCTAAGGCTCCGTTCGGTTCTGGCCGGAACCGGCCGTTCCCGGCCAATTTACACCAGGAAGCGTTCCTGTCCTATATAAATTATTGAAGTAGCTTCCGGCTGGAATTATTCCTCTGCTCATTCCCATAAAAACGAATGGGGCCTAATGGGGTAGCAACTAGTTAAGACTTCACTAAAATTAGCTTGGGCATATTAATTCTGATGTTTGGACCAACTAGAGCTGACTTTTAGCTGTTACTTGTTAGTTCACAAGATCCGAACATAGCATGAAAGTGGAAACTCCTTATGCTTGCTAATCAAAATGAACAGGCTCTATATATAGGATAGTGTTCACATCGGTTCTTTTCAATGGACATAATTAATTGTCCCAAGCCCGGCCTGATCAGACGCTGGATCCTTTGTGTACTAATGTTTCCAAAACACGCAAGTAGGAGCAGATTGAATTATAAATGTCAAATGGAAATGTAAATTGATGCATGAGATTACATAGAAGGAGAGGTCGGTAAGGTTGGTGGAGCTGGAGGCTGGAGAGCATGCGTATGTGTGTGTACAGCTGGAAACATGTTTGAGCTAGTTGGAAACTTTCAATTCACAGGAAGACAATGGAGACTACATTTTTTAGTCAGATGAGGTTGTAGGGACTTATCCATTTACATTTTATTACTTAGAATGATTACTCGCGAGAAGCCCTTTGCTTGACTTTGACTTGGCATATAGGCAGCGTTCGTTACTATCCCTGACAGTACAGCACTGAAAAATTCGTTCTGATGCAGGGTATATATGGTCCAGCCTTTCACACATGCACGCCGCACGCCTAGCCTATCCGCTTGCAATGTCGAATTCTAGCACTTTGTTTATGAGATTTTATAGCTCACTAAAAAGTTTTTTAAGCTAAACTTTAGCTAGGGTGGTTAAGTTTAGCTAGATTGAAGCAGTTACTCTCAACTAAACTTTGGTTAAGTCTAGCTAGGTTGAAGCAGTTACTCTCAGCTAAACTTTGGTCTTTTAGCTAGATCATTTGCACTCTAGCAGCTAAATTTAGCCAACTAAATTTCAGTTGGTGGATTCAAAACTGGGAGTGATGATGTCTAAAGGATTTGTAGGTCTGAGGCTCCGAGCCATATTCGATGATGATGAATGTTTTGACTGGCTTGAATTTGTATAGTGTCCGTATATACTTCCACACGCCTGAAAATTATCCTTCTCGGCAGTCGGCAGTGGCAGCAGTGGACCGCAGCCACCGACGACTGTGGTGCACAAGTCATGTGTATGAATTGAGGATACTCTTTGCGTTAGTTAGTCACGTGCATTGATTTATGACGTGCTTAAGTACTTCACCAAAAGCAACGTGCTTAATTCTGTCGAGAATTAATAATATATTGTTATATATGTCTACTGCCGGTTGTGTAGTTGAAAGACCTTTTCAGAGTTCAAGCTTTCCGAAGAACAGGAGCCAGGAAGGTGATAATAAATAGATGGACAAACAGAAAAGTGACCAAGAAATTATATGCAAGCATTTGTTGCTTGAGAAAGTCAAGTCAACTCTGATCTTTCGGCTAAGCCTCTTCTTGAAGTTTTGAAATCGACACACACACACACACACACATATATATATATATATATATATATATATATATATATATATATATATATATATATATATATATATATATATGCTTACCCTTTGGTTGGTAGATAGCTCACCTGTCATAAGCTGTAAGTCAAAATTATGGCATATGAAATTCGCTTTAACTGAAGGTCAAATCACTGATGTCTTTGCCAAATTTCAGAACGTGCGTAAATTATAAAGCTAGAGTTTTCTAACACAGCCCGTTTATCTTATTGACATATACACAATAGTTAAAGAATGTTCTTGTGATTAGAGGGAGGGGGAAGAGGGGGCTCACTAAGTGTTGACAAAAATTATGTAGTACAACCACTAGATCTTGATGTCGGCTTAAAAATCATGAAATTTGATGTTGACCTAAAAATCTATAATAAATCAAATATGTTCATCTTAGAAATTAAAGGATACTCCCTCCGTTCTAGAATATATAATTCATTATGACTTTTTGAAATTTGTAGTAAAATAAGATGCATTCTAGGTGGTGTCAATGCTTAGATTTGACAAAGTTTGTTAAAAAATGATGTCATAACTTAGGAGGAAACATCTTAATTATTGGGGAACTCAATTGGGTTGGGTTTGCTTCATACAAGGATTCCCTTAAGTTGTCATAATTTTTTAGAATACACTATTTTACATGACAGAGGGAGTAAATGTCTAAATTGAATATAAGAATTGAACCAACAGACGTGTTTGAGAGACAAACAATATAGAATTAGTTAGTAGAGCTTGTTTATTTTTGTTCCAAAAAAGTTTGTTTATTTTTAAACGCTAGTGATCAGTGAAAAATAATAAAAATAATATCCCACCCCCCCCCGGTTATGACTGTTTCGTTTTTTGGCTGGAGCTTCGTGTACTTGCAGTTGAAGTGTGTATGTGAACCCGCTACAATCTTGCGTGACATCAGTCAAGTTGGTAAGCAACCTACCAAAAGATTGAGAAGATAGACTGCGGTTAATTTTAACTGATGCTTAATATATCCCCCACCCCCGCCCCCAACACACACACACACACACACACACAACACACATTTTACGTACACTCATAAGTAATATATATATACTAATATCCCATCTGCGTGGTTTGGTAGATGGAACCTGGTGGATCCCTACATTAATAAGTTAAACTGAAATTTTCGGGGTCAAGGTCAAGCAGGTCACAACAACAACGTTCCCAAGATCATCTTGGAGAAGGAAAAGGTCACGTGGTAATATGGTATGATTGGCCATAGGACAAATGTAAAATCTCAGATCCATGCACACTACTTTTTTTTTCAAAAAAAGACCCATGCACACTACGCATATTCAAGCTCGACCCATGTACACTACTACTCTATAAAAATGGTTTCAAGCTGGTCGGCCCACTAGTACACAGAGGCTCTGTACAGGCGGTTCCAAACGCCTTTTCACAGGCGGTTTGGCCTGCCGCCTGTGCTGGAGGCAAGTGAAAATGATGCATTTTTACAGGCAGTTGCTTGAAAACCGTCAGTGGAAATGCATTTCCACAGGCGGTTCACATAAGCAACCGCCTGTGGAAATGCAATTTTCACTGGCGGTTTCTTATGTGAACCGCCTGTATTATTTTTTTCTCGCCTAAATTCATTTGAATTTTTTTTTTTGAGGTGGCGCCCCTCCTCTCTCCCTCCCTCCTCTCTGTCCCCCCTCCCTCCCTCCTCCCCCCCTCATCGTCCTCCCTTCTCCCCCCCCTCTCTTTCTCTCTTACTATGATCAATTAAAAGACTATTTAATTATGAGAAATACATCAACAAAAAGTAATTATACTATACAATACTTATATACATATATATATCATTAATAATTTAATTACATCATACATTATATACATCAAAATTATTTTTTGGCCACGATATGATAATAAAATTTACAGTGGAGATGAATCTAATAATCATTTCGACTTAATTTCAGAGCGCTAATGTCCCTTTAGCGCTGGCCTCCCTAAGGGGCTTTTCTGTATGGTGATATTTTCCCTCTCAGAGAAATGATTTCTCTCATGATAAATGAGCAGAGGTCCTCAACTATTCCAGACAGAGTTTGCTCGTCAAGTTTTCGGACTCCGATTCTTGATATGTCTGAAAAGGAAGTTTATAAGCATTATATATATTTCCATGTGTCTACATATATTTGTATTTTTAACGATATAAATACAAACGTAACTATTAGTGGTACCTTATTAGGGTTCCCGATGTACCGTCCGGCCGTTCTCATAAACTTCGACGCCGTAGAATCTACAAAGTGCACCGAACCGGTTGGTTGCTTGTGGCACTACATAAATTGCATACAGTTATTTACTTGTAATACCATCTTATATATTAAACATGCATGATATTGATTCATAAATTTACGTACCGGCCACTTGTGAAAAAAAATCTTATTTTCTCCCCCTTCTTGGACAAGTCATACACTCCACCTCTTAACTTATAGAATCTATAACATCTATGATCTCAAAAAGAATCAGTTAGTAGCAATCTTAAACTCTCATCGATAAAAAGATGCATGCTACATTTTGTCGGCTTACCGTTCTAAGATGGTTTGGAATTTTGTATATCTTTCAGATCAGTAGTCTCATGGAGTCAAAGACCAAAGACATTTCCATCCCTAGGATAAATAAAGAAGCATATCCAAGTGGTCGTTGCGCAAGCACGATCGAAACCGAAGTTGTTATGCATTTATATAAACCGATACTTAAGCTGATGTATATATATAAACTATAAACCCATACTTACTTAAAGTTATAAGGGGCAACTATGACTTTCTTGTGTTTGAATTGAAGCAATGCATGGCCTATGTAGGTGGCGTATTTAGTCTCATGATCCTTCTCTAGATCTTTTATTCTCTTTGCAGCGTCTTTTTTTTATAACCCCTTCAAATCATCGCTGTCGGGACCAATTCGGAAGTTGTACTCATTCTCACATATTTTTTTCGGGCTAAGGTACCCAGTCCATTTGCTTTCATTCTGGTTTGGTCCAGAACCGTAAATGAACTTGTCTTGATCATATTGCATTCTGCAAGACACAAGTGCATGTTGGAAATTCAATCTTAGTAGAAGTCAATAATAATAAACAAAGTTCGTGTTAGTACGAGAGCTAGACTTACAATGCAAATAGCGTTACAAGCTGAACGTCGAGCCGCTTAAGGTTCATTATCAACTACATGTCCTCGAAAGTAACGAAAGCCGTATCTCGTTCACTTTTGAAAGCCGATGGTGGTATATTTACTTGGATTGTGTCGATCCCGATAGCTGCTGCTCTCATGTACCAGTCATGAAGTCTTTTTATACCAGGCGGGAGCTTTTAGAGTTTTTTCCAACTCAGTAGAGGCCTGCCGGGTATATATGTATCAGGGACATTTTGATAGTCATCCCATGTTGGCTTCATGATCTCTATTGCTCTGATCTCTGCTCCTTCTGCTGACTTCTGCTGCTTAGCTAAGTCCACGGTACGTGACTTGCAAGTCTGCGCAATCCCTTCTAAAAATTTGGCAGTGACAGTAGTTTTTTTTCTTTAGCTCATAGGGGGAGACCATTTTGGGAACAGGAAATTTTCTCTTCTTAGGTTTTTCTTGGATCTTCTTTGGTGGCGGCGGTGGTGTCCAAGGCGAAGCTTCGACGTCTTGAGGTGGTGGGGAAGAAGCAGGCTCATAGATTGGTGTAGTTGTTTGTGGCGGAGATCCTGCTGGTTTCGGTGTTGACGGTGGGGTTCGTGAAGGATCGGCAGTAAGGGGTGATGGTGGGTTAGGAATACACTTGGCAGAAGGGGATGGTGTTGGATCCTGTTGACGGTCGAGAGGTGCTGACTCTTGAGTTTCTGGCAGGGCTTCTGAGGAAGGTGGTGGCTGGGTCAACTGGACATCTCTTCGAAGCCATAGGATAAAATTATTAATGACATGTCCGAGTGTCTCAATACCCTTGGGGCCAGATATTTCTAGCACATCATCCTCGTATCCAGGGACGACCGTTAACACTTCTACCCTGCAGTCGTCTTCTGGTATAGGAGGACGATGGTACTCACGTCCGGAGATTGCGAAGGCCGTGGCTACCTCTCTTGTATGCTGATGCTTCATACCATATCGTATGAGCAGTTTACAAGGTGTTGGCCCAGTAATGTCGTCCACAAGGTAGTGGTGTGTGTTTCTCGTAGACCCCACACTACTTGGAAAGGGAGGAGATTGAGCGGACATGGCATGAATCATCTTCTGAGCTCCAGGCAAGGGTTGTGTTGGGACGAGCTGCATCTGTGGGTATTGTGTGCTCATCTGCTGAACAGACATTGCACTAGCTAACTTCTGCATCAGCTGGAGATCAGAATTTGTTAGAAAATCTGACATCATGCTTTTGAATTGTTCCTTAGCCTGTTCCTCAAAATATTGCTTTATGTCTTCCTTATATCGATCTCGTTTCTTATACATGCCCACCCACTCCTCACCAAATCCTTCTTTCCATCCCATCTTTGACGAGATGTCTCGTACACGTCCAGGATGCTCAGGGTTGCCCAGTCCAAGACTCAAGATATCTCTCTTTCTTTGTGGCTTTAATTTTCCTTCTTTAACCACCACTGCTAGTTCCAACATCTTATCAGCTGGGGCTGTGATGTCTAAGGGACAGTTCACACCAGTAGCAGTTTGTTTAGTTCCTCTACCTCTGAGACAATTCGCTGTCCTCTCGCCAACTTTCTCTGATAGCACAGACATGCCTTGTTTCTTTAGCTCCTCCTCCTCTGCCCGCCATTTCAGAATCTATAGCTTGTAACCACCCGTGCCAAGGTGATGGTGGTATTTGTTCCTCTTTGCTAGTTCTGAAGCAGCTTCACTCTTGGCTTTGAAAGATGGGTCATTCCTCTATGCCTTGAATACTTCCCACTGCCCAGGGGTGATCTTATACTTGCTCGTTGGGTCCAACCTATGCTTGAGAAATTTGGTATTTATCTCAGATCTATAGTTACTGAATGATGTTGCAATCTGCTTGAAAAAATAATCCTTCACAAGTTTGTCCGTCCCCGTAGGGAAAACAAATCTTTCTATAAACTTGTTCCATAGCTCTTTCCTTTTATTCCTAACCAAAAAACCAATTGTATTTCGTATCTTGGCAGCCACCTCATCAAATACTAGTGGCTCTCCTTTTGGGCCGATGTTGGGAATTATATACGTCTTCTCTGGCCACTTGTTTGTTCCTCGGTCACCATGTTTCCGGTCACTCTATTTCTTTTTTCTTGATTTGGAAGTGGTTGTCTCAGTCGTTTCTGGTGCTTCGTTGGATGGCACGTCTTCTTGTTCAGCTAGAATCTCCCGCATTTGAGACAAAACCTCCTGGCCGAAGGAATTCAAGAGTGTAAGGATCGGCGCGTATAATACTACGAAGTGAAGTATTGGTTTTCATGTACTAAGTATACCTCATCATCGGGATCATAATCTGGGTCAACACTTTTTTGACGTTGTCTATCTATACTAGGGCATGGATCACTTCGGTTGCCGTTATCTTCCTCTTCTTCCAGTATGTCACCATCTTAATCATGTTCTTCTTCTTTCAGAGGATTTACCGTTCTATGCATGGCAATAACTATGTTAGTTACTTTGATAGGGTTTTATGTTAAAAAAAGTGCAAGGCTTCAGAATGCCGTGAAACTCACCGTGGCTCAGGGGGGTGTGTGAGTCTTAGTGGGTGACTCGCATCTTTGGTCATGCCTCGATGGTCTTTAGATTTTGGAGACGTCATCTTCTCGATAACTTCAAATATAATAAGTCATTAACACTAAGTCAATAACACTAAGTCATTAGCACTAAGTCATTAACAAGTTATTAACATTAAGTACTTAGCCATCTTCTCTAATATAACTTAGTGTAAATATTAATAATGTATAAGTCATTAACTTAGCAAAGTCATTAACTTAATCTTCGCTAATCTTCTCACTAAGTCATTAGCACTAAGTCATTAATACTAGGTCATTAACATGCTAAGTCATTAACACTAAGTCATTAACACTAAGTCAATAACACTAAGTCATTAGCCATCTTCTCTAATTTAACTTAGTGTAAATATTAATAATATACAAGTCATTAACTTAGCAGTTATTAACTTAATCTTCGCTAATCTTGTCGCTAACTTAAGTACTTAAGTCATTAACTTAGAAAATAATATAACATTTCACTAATCTTCTACACTGTAACCATAACTAGCATAATTTATAGCATAGTGATTAATTAGAAAAGAGCAAAGTGAATATTTACTTATGCGGCGTGGAGGAGAGACTGAATTGAGCGTGGTGGAGAACAATGAGAAGACGGTGGCACGATGATTCGCGGGCGGGTATCACGACGGTGATCAGTAAATCAATAGAACACAAGTTGTAATTAAAGAACATATGCAAAAAAAAGCCACTGCTGAACCCATTAAAGGGCCCAACAGTGGCTATGTAATACAATTATAATAAGTCATTAACACTAAGTCATTGTCACAAAGCAAATATAATTAATAATAAGATAACATTTCATAACCAATATTACATAAAATAATTTTGCTAGTAAATAATAAAAGTAAATAATATTAAACATATGTACATCTCAAAAAAAATATTAATACATATTTGCTATTTAAACATTTACAAAAAAAATAATAATTCATTGTCAACTTACATTTACAAACATGTTCATACAACAAAGTAAAATAATAATTTTTTATGTACACATTTGCTTTTTTTAATATTTCATAATGTATAGCAATTTCTTTTTGGATTAATATTAATATTTGGGCCTTTTATGTACAAAAATTAAAAAAAAGGCCACTGTTGGGCGCTGGTATAGGCTGTGGGAGGCGTTTGTAATGTGTGGCCCATTTTGGCGCAGTTTAGGGCGCACAAGGCGCATTTTGGCGCAGCTAGGGGGCGCACAAGGGCGCGCGCTCGCCCCCGCTCGGGCGGCGCCGCCGCCCTTGACAAGCATGCGGCGCGTTGCCGCCGCCGGGTCGTAGGCCGCCATATACAACTCATCTCACCTTGCTTGACGGGGATCAAGGAGATGGCGGTGGGATCACGGACGGCGGGCGGAGGGGTGGGGGCGGAGCCTCGGTGGCGGTGGCGGATCTCGGTGCTCGGAGTGGACGGCGCGAGGAGGTCGGTGGCGGATCTCGGATGGAGCGCCTTGGATTCCGGCTGGCCGAGCTCGGTGGCCGGTGGAGCTCGGTGGCGGGCTGGACCTCGGTGGGCGGGCGGACCTGGCGGAGCGCTTTGATTCCGGCAGGCAAGCACGGGTGAAGAGGGAGGGTGGGTGACGCCGAGGGTGCGGAGTTCGCCGGCGCAGTGGATGGCGGTTGGAGGAGGGCGGCGCCTGAATCGGGCAGCTTTGACGGGCGTCGGAGGAGAAGAGAAATCGCGCCCACCGGACTTAAAATTTTAGTCCGGTGGACGCTGGTATATATGGGGGAGGCGTTTGCACGGTGGAGGTCCTAAAGAACCGCCTGTGGAAATGCTTTCCACCGGGCGGTTGGTTAAGACCACCACTGTAAATCGTTTCACAAAGCGGTTCGCATAAGGAACCGTCAGGCAAATGATTTTTCACCGGCGGTGGTCTTAACCAACCGCCAAAGTGGAAATACATCCGTATTTTAGGTTATTTCTGTTATGACTTTTCGTTATGTTTTGTAGTTTATTTAATTTAGCAGTTATTTTTTAGGTTATTTTATTTAGGATAGCTATTTAGGTTATTTCTTTTTAGATTATTTTATTTAGGATATTTCATTTAGATTATTTCTTTTTAGATTATTTCTTTGACAATATTTCTTTTAGGTTATTTCCTTGACAATATTTCTTTTAGGGTATTTCTTTTACCTTATTTATTTAGGTGATTTCTTTTATAATATTTCTTTTAGGTTATTTCTTTTATAATATTTCTCTAGGGTATTTCTTTTAGATTATTTCTTTTAGATTATTTGTTTTAAGCTACTTACTTTAGAATATTTAAAGAAGTAGAAAGAAAATGACTTAAACAATTAGAAAACGAATACCAAGACAAGTAATACATGAGTACAAATTGTAACTCGATAAATTATTACATATGATAATAACTAATATTTAACTTAATTAGATACAAACTAGCTGCCATCGTTTCGCCTTCTCTATCGTGGGCGCACCCATGGCAATGAATTTTTGGGGATGCTACGCTCAACATTCTTTATCTTTAAAGGATGATCTTCAAAGAGAGATGTGTGCCCGAACCGGTTGAAGTCATCTAGGTCAATTACACCATCAATTTCTAAAGCTTGTTGCTTTTCAGAAGAACTATATGCTTGGTCTTGTCGCTACTTTTCTTCTCTTCCTTAGAAAGAATCTGCTCGGCATAGAAGACCTGCGGCAAAGACGGGTAGCAAGGATCCAAGGATCATCCTTGTAGCCTTCTTTACTTAGATCAAGAACTCTCAGACCATAGTTGTCCACTATGACATGTTTGTCATCAACCCATTGGCATCGAAACACAGGCGTCTTAAATGAATCATAGTCTAATTTTCATATCTCCTCAATAAAGCCAAAGTATGTAGCATTTTTATCTGAATCATCTATGGCCTCGCAACGAACACCACTGTTTTGCGCCATGCTATTTTTGTCCCTAGAAGTGGTACAAAACGTGAAGCCACTAATGTCATAGGTCTGCCATGATGTGACCTGGCGAGATGGTCCAGCTGCCAACCTCTTGATAGTTTGTTGCTCAATTGTTTCTCCATTTAAAATGTTCTGCTCCATTAGCCATGAAGTGAATCGACGCTTGTGTTCCTTTGATAGCCAATCCTCTGTTTGCCCAGGGTTATGATTGCTTAGCTCTTCTATATGTTGTTTGATCAGAGGCTCCATTATCGAGAGCTGATGCATGATGCTATGATGCGCCTCGAGGACTATATTGATGGGATGAATGATTTCTGGCCCATCCTCCCACACCCATATAGTCTGCCCTCATGTCGGGACGGAGGCAAACCTATTGCAATCTGGTCTTTTAGGCAATTGTTGCATAATGGACCTCCGGAATCAATGGCCTCTTCGGTAGTGTATCCCTCTATCATAGATGCCTCAGGACGAGCACGAGTGGATACGTACCCATTCAATATTGACATGAAACACTCATATGTCCACATCTTATGCAAATACATGGGACCCAATGCCTGTATTTGTGGCACCAAATACATAACAAGGTGTACCATTATATTGAAGAAAGATGGTAGGAAACAAATCTCAAGCTATGACACTGTCTCCACTACGAATTCCTGAAGAGACTCTAACTGCTCTCGGTCAATTACCTTCTGTGATATCTCGTTAAAAAAGAAGCATAACCGTGTGATTGCCATCTTTAAGAACATCAGACTTATAGCCCTGATGGCAATAGGGAGAAAGGTTGTCAACATCACATGGCAATCATGTGAGTTGTAGTTGGTGAGTGTAAGCTCCTTCATTGACATAATGCTCTTAATGTTAGAGCAAAATTCAGCTAGAACTTTCAATTTCTTCAACCAAACACACATCGCATGTTTCTCATCCGTACTCAGGTTGTAGCTTGCTGCCGGGAGGTGGTACTTTCCATTATCTAGCAAAACCGGATGAAGTTCCAGTTTTATCTTCAAATTGGTCAGTCCTAACGTGAACTCAATCCTTCCTTTGTCTTGCCCTTTATGTCTAGCAAGGTACCAATTATGCTTTCAAACATATTCTTCTGAATATGCATACCATCGACCGCATGCCGTATGTCAAACTCTTTCCAATATGGCAAATACTTGAAGAAAATTAATATCTTCTTGAATGTAGCCCTAGGAGTTGGCTTCATATCCTTTCTTGCTTTTTCATCTTTTGTCTTCTTGCCAAATACAAACTTGATATTCTTAACTATCTCGTACACTCTATGACCTTTACTATTACCTGATGGAGCAGTGGACCTTGTTTCATCGTGATTGTCAAAGTACCTATCCATCTTTTGCAAGCGGTACCTATGTCCTTTCGATAAGAAACGCCTGTGTCTCATGTATACTATCTTGTTGGATGCACTGAGGGACATGTAAAAGGTTTCATCCAAGCATACTACACAACCGACATTACCCTTGAACTGTCCTGACAATACAAAGAGAGCTGGGTAATCGTTGATCGTAACAAAAATAATTGCTCTCAGTGTGAATGACTCTTTCCGGTATTCGTCCAACATGGCAACACATGTATCCCACAATATTCTCATTTTCTCCATTAATGGCTCTAAGAATACATCCATGTCAATACCAGGTTGTGTAAGTCTAGAAATAAGAATGGTTAGCAAAAGGTATTTGCGCTTCTGCAATAAGTGTGGAGGGAGGTTGTAGATGGTGAGGATCACCAGCCATGTGCTATGCTTGCTGCTCCTTTCGGCGAAGGGATTCATTCCGTTAGTACACAGTGCGAACCTAACATTTCTTGTCTCTTTAGCAAATTCTAGGTAGTCAGCATTAAATTTTTGCCATTACTTCCCATCGGTAGGATGTCGAAGCTTTCCATCTACTTTGTGCTAGTCAGAAGCATGCCAGGTCATAAGCTCTGCATCCTCAGGGTTTGCAAACAAACACCTCAAACGATCAACTACCGGAAGATACCACATCACCATAGCAGAAACCCTTCTCTGGGTATAATAGTCTTCTTCATTTTCTTTGTTGCAGGGTTTTGAACTCTGTTGGGTCTTCTTTCTCTTCTTCCCTTTGGAAACAGAAGTTGCGCATTCTCCTCTTGTAGATAGTCTTTTTTTGTCTTGTACCGACTTGCACCCTAATTTGGACATTGGTCCAAGTCTTTGTATTCACCTCGATATACGATACAGTGATTTCTACACGCGTTGATCTTCTGGACACCCAAAGTAAGCGGACTGATTAGCTTCTTTGTATAGTAAGTGTTAGCAGTCACTTTATTCTCCTTTGGAAGCATATCTCTGAGAGCACTCAATAATGCATCGAAGCTGGCATCGGACCATCCATACCTAGCTTTCAATATCAACAACTTAAGCACAGACCGTAATATCGTGAACTCTTTGGTACAACCCTTACTCTCATCATACAATGGCTCTGCTGCTGCCTGCTCTAAGGCCTCCATCCCTTTCATAAAAAATATTGATAGATCCGTATGACGACGCAATAGTGCAGCCATAAATTCTGCGTCTTCATCCTGCACTTAAGTTCTGTTGGCGTCGGTTCCTCCAATATTTGCATCATCATGAACATCGGGCACAACATGTTCACTCTCTTGGGGACAATGGTGTTCTGTCTCGTGTCCGAACTGGCATACATCGTCAACAAGCATATCTGGACCATTGCCACCGAGATTCACAGGGTTTCCAGCTGTATACGGCGCAGAGCTACTTTCTCTATGCTTTGTCCAAATTAAGTAATCATTCATAAATCCTCGGCAGACTAGATGAGCCATAATTGGATCTGTGTCTTCAAAAACAACAAGATTTCTGGAGTCTATGCAAGGACAATATATGTGCTTCGTCTGTGTTCTGAAAGCATGATTTTTGGCAGCATCGATAAACCTACGGACCTCAGGTATGTATGATGGATCTACTCTGTCTAAGTTATACATCCAGAATGCTTTGTCCATCGTTACCTGTTATAGAGTTTAATAGATTTAAATAATATAATCACTAAAAAGAAGACATGAATGTTTTATGATATTTATTAACAAACCTTTAGATGATCAAGCAAACTCCTTCAAAGGATTATAGATGAAAATGACTCCTCACTTGTATATTTCTTAAATAATACACGTCCGGACTAAATCACATATAGTTAAAAGAACTAGTTAAATAAATATGTCTCTCAATAATAACTAAAGCAAGACTAATTAATGAAACCCTAATTAAAGAATCACCAATACTTAATTAAACAAAAACGTAACAAAATAATTATAGCATCAATATCTAGAAAACTAAAACAAGATTAATTAATGAAACCATAATTAAAGAAAAAAACTAAAAAATTAAAAAAGACTAAATAATTAAAGCATCAATTTATTAGATGAAACCCTAAAAACTAAAGAAAGACTAATTAATGAAACCCTAATTAAAGCCTCACCACTACTTAATTTAACAAAACATAACTAAATAATTAAACAAAAACTAATTTCAAGCATCAATATGATAAATAAACTAGTAATTAAATAAGGGTAAACATAACTAAATGAACTAAACATAATAATTTAAAGCATCAATTTAATAGATGAAACCTTTTAAAACATAATAATTGAGCAAGAATGGTTGACATGAGGCAAGAAACACATAAACTAACCTTTCTTAGCAACCTCCTCCGAATAAATCAAGATCAAAACCTCCCCCCTTGTATTTGGTCAAATTTGGACCTCCAAAGCTCCTCCCATGGAAGAAGGCACGGGCTACAGTTCTGGTGGTTCTAGTGGGAATGAAGAAGGAGGGGTATATATAGGAGGAGTTTACCACAGGCGGTTGACATAAGAAAACCGCCTGTGAAAATGGTGTCATTTTTCACAGGCGGTTTTCTTAGAGAACCGCCTGTGAAAATATACATTATCACTGGCGGTTTCTTAAGTGAACCGCGTGTAAATGACACCATTTACACCTGGCAGTTCACTTAAGGAACCGCCAAGCAGCTAGTCCTTTTCCACAAAGCGGCTCTAAAGCTGGGGCCCGTGTGTCGATTTTCAGCGGCGTCTTGTTGACACTCCTTAGCGTCAACTTTTACTAGCACTTTAAACCTAAAGGAGAACATGAAAACATACTAGTCTAGGGCTTTATCGACAAATTCCATGAGTTTTGCATATTCTATATTTTCCGGGGGATTTTCTAGAAAAGGATAAAAGAAGGATTTCAATGCATAATTATCACGAAATTGATCCACGTCGGAGCAACATCGCTAGAGGACTCGGGAAGGGTCTAGAAGACACCCCGGCGGCGGGGCCCCCGAGAGGAGATAAGGTGGGGCCGGGCCGGCCCCACCCTAGGCCGCCCGGCGCCCTAACTCCACCGATCACCGCCGCCTTCGGAGTCTTCCTCCCTCGGTTGCGTGGAGTCCAATCGCAAAGCATCCCTACGTTGATTTGAGGTCGGTTTGATCCGGCCGGTGCACATGAGATGAAGACGCGGATCGCCGACGTGGCGGTTCCTTGCCCCCTACTCCACCTCGGCCTATATAATGACGCCCAAGGCCCCCCAAGAGGCATTCTACACCCCAAGGCTTCATATTCTTCATTAGATTAGGGTTAGGGTCCCTCTAGTTGATCTAGTCTAGTTCATCTAGTTCTAGCTAGTTCATCTAGATGTAGCAATTAGGAGAGACTAGTTCTTCTAGATCTAGTCTTGTTTAGAGATTAGAGAGATTGAGTAGAGGAGTAGAGATTCCGGAGGAGCTCCGGCATGTCGGCGCTTCTTCGTGGTCGTATTCTTCCGGATTCACTTCCTCGCCCTGAGCTGCGTTCGAGGTACTTTTGTATTTACTATTTCGATTCAAGTAAGCAAATCGTTTATATTCGTTCTTTAGTTCACATCTCATATTGAGGACTTTGATCTTGGTAATTGCTTGGTTGAAGTAGTATTTCGTAGTGTAGGCGTGGTGCCTAGGCTAGGTTTACTTGTGGATGTCCCCTGATTAGCCGGATAGTGGTAGCTCGCGTAGGTGACTTTATAGCTGCGTTGAATCCTCCGTAGTCCACTTCCGTTGATAGACGCACAGGCCGATAGGTGTCTGGTAGGTAGATTACTCTGTTTCTTCTCCTATTCAGGTCACTTGCCCGATAAGACGATATTATACAAAGTTTACCGGTAGTCAGAACTAGAGTACATTAGCTATTTCTCTTTTTTCTTGATATGATCTATGCCTAATTGTAGGGTTAAGTCTATACACTTTGTCATTATCACAACTGTTCCCTGTGGATACGATATTTAAAACCTCCGGGTAAAATGTGACACTGGTATGATATCTGTGCGCTTGCGGATAATCCTACTTAAAACTTATTTAAATAGAGTGCAGTTAAAAATACCAACAAGCATTTTTGGCGCCGTTGCCGGGGAACGGTTTGCTGATTTTGACTTAGTCTAGCTTAATCTTGTATTATACTTTTATCTTTTCTTATTTTATCCCAGTCTCTTCAATTATTTTTGTGTTCATCCTTATGGATGCTTCAATCCTGTTTTTATCCCAGTCTCTTCATTATTTTTGTGTTCATCTTTATGGATGTCTTTAATTTTATTTCTATCTATCTTTATGACATGTGCGAAGCTTTGAGCCACCAAAATCTATGGAACCTATCATAACACCTGGCTATGAGCTACGCCCATGTCTAATTAATATGATTCGGGATATCTTATCACCCGAACTAGATATGGAAGTCTCGGTAGCTAAAACATAATCATTCTATTCTCAAGATTTAGCTATCAATCCTAAACCCTTAAAATTCCACTTTAATGATTTAGACTTTCAGTTAGCTAAGATGCTCATAAAACAATACACATTAGATCTTCTCAAAAGAGCATCTTAAGAAAAGTGTAGTCAACATCCTTTTCCTTCTGAAAGACATTGGAAAGAATGCAAGGATGGCATGTTGAATGATGCCATAGAAGGAGAGCTAACCCACTTAGGAATAAATTCTATCTTCTCCCCTTCTATGCTCACATTAAATGTCTTTGAACCCATCTCTAAACCCATCCTTGACTCCAATGAATCTTTTTATGCTCTTTCTACTAAACTTCATAATAATCCTAGAAATCTATCAAGACATCTCAAAAATAAGGGTCATGACGATTATAGGAATACCCAAGAAGAGTAACATCAATGGCAGAAATATGTAGAATATACTAGAAATACATATGCCATTGTGAAAGAATAGATGGAAGAAGATGAAGCTCTAGCATCTAAACTTGGTTTAAATTCAAAGCGGTGAGCTTAAATTAATTTCTAGAACTACCCAAGTTTAGAGAAAACTTTAGGTGAGACCAACCTTGGAGACATCGATTCATGGGAAATCCTAGAAAATAAAACATCCAATCAATGTCATAGGCATGAAATGATAGAGACAAACTTGTTGTCTATAGACATCCATGAATAGACACCCCTAGAGTTAAAAAAGAGAGATTACATCGATGAGCATGAGAATTATCTCATCAACACCTTATTAAATCCATGCTCATATGAAAAATCTCCTGAATCTTTTGGTCTCTCTCTAATATTACCACACACGAGATCTTCAATCCCCTTAGTTTTCCCTGTTCATAAAATCATTAAGAGGGTGGTTGTAGATGCATATGTTCATAAATATTATAGATCTCGTTGTAATCTTGATATAGATACATAAAGGCTAATGTTCTAGAGGAACCCACCTCACCAACTTGAAGTACAATAATTAGAAGGTTTTCTAAGAACAACTTTGTGTCCCAAAATAACCACTCTTAAAAAAAAAAAAAAAATAATTGAGCTTGCACCTTTTTGTTATACCCTTGTAAATTGAGCAGAGTTATAATTATCAAAATATTCCTTTGGGTATTTTTGTCACTAACCATTTCAGGTTTGAAGTAAGAAAATAACTAATGGCGGCACTGTGTATGTCAAAACAACCATTATGCAATTTTGAATTACATCCACTCAAGCTTACATTTACTTTGTAAAATTCCAGCTTGGGGGAATGGTCTTATTTAGAAAATTCTATATTGCTAATATTGGTTGTCTCTACCTTTATTCAATTTATTAATCATACTCTTTCATCTCTGTTTGAATAACATTCTATAAACTTTTATGTTACCTTTGCTTGCTATAGTATGTTTAAGGTTTGGAGAAATTTCATATACCTTTTTGAATTAGGCATGGTGCTTAGTTTAAACTGTTTTTCTTGAGTCATAATTAGACAAGGTGTTTAGTTTGATTCTTGAACTAAGAGGTGTATTGATTTTACTTTCAAAGGCTTTTTGAATTAAGCGTGGTGCTTAGGTTAGAATGCCTTCCTAAGTCAAATTAGACGTGGTGTCTAGGTTGATTTTTGAACTGATAAGATACTGTAGTAGACATTAGATATTTTGTTGGACTAACCCCTACAGAAAATTTTCAAAATCAATTTGGGTAAGTCATGAGATAAATTCAAATTAGAGATGCGACAGAGTACATGCTTAACTTTAATAACTTTGTAAAAAGAAGATATAGCTCATTCATCATGAATGAAAGAACTATGAGCATTAATGATTCATTCACTTTATCTTCTACTACAAGTTACTTTGCCTTAAATCATGTCTCGTATAAAATATGATTTATGCTAAACAATATTAATATTATCTTTTCATTAAGCATAGACAAAATAAAATCTTGGACAAACAACCTGTGTTCAAAATCTGTATACTCCTTCGGGTATGTACTGTCTACTAATCTATTGCAGGGATAATAATAAGCGAAGTGAAAAAAAGTCAAAAGATCAAAGAAGCAAAAAGATGATAAAAGAATAGATGCAATAGAGGAGACAAGATGTCCATGAGCAACTCAAGATTCAAGAGGAAGGACCACCGGTCATTTACCCTTCATCACTTAGTGCTATCACGCTCTAATAATAAAGGTAATATTTTAAGGTAAGTGGTCTTTGCTCTCTTCTCTTGATCTTGATGTTCACATAAATTAAAACACAAACATGTTAGAGTTACAATTTTAATTGATTAACCTAATTAACTCAACATGATCTGTCTTTTAATATTATTCATGGCATCGTTCTTATAATCTCAGTCTTAACCAAACAAGCTAAAATATTATATTCGATCTTGGGAAGATGACAAGTCATACTTATATGAAAATTTATAGATAGACAATCCTTCCATTGGTTAAAGCAATTTATTCTTTTCTACTATGAGAACTTAATTGCAACATTAAATACTTAATCTTTTGATCCTACCACTTATGGCATAAATAAACAATTCATATAACACCAACTTTATCTTGTTCAATGTGCTTAAGGATAGAGAAGAATAAATAAAGAAATAGATTTGGTTTTGTTGGTGTTTTACCACCAGCAGAACCCATGCACTTGATCTACGCCTTGGTTTTGCAAACAGGACAACACATCGAGAAAAATTTATTAAATCTACAAGTGAGGGTTACGTGAACATGTACATTGAGCAAGATCTTTGCCACCATAATTAAAAGCTCTACTTCAACCTATTGGTCAAATCAAAGAACAAAAGTGACATCATCATCACTAAAGGTATGCAACATCATAACCGCCATCTCTCAAGATGGAGAGATACACAAGAGTGGAAGAATAAGTTACGTCGGTAAACTTAAAATTCCGTACCCTTGCCATAAGGTAATATGGTAGTTATCTAATTAATTAGTATTTCTATCTACATTAATAATTTCGCTTTAGTATATTCATCTTCATAAATATTAAAAAAGAAAATAAAAATCTTTATTGCTTCATTTATTGCATCATAAAATATTGAAATCCCTACATGAATAAACTTATGGTAACCCTATAGAAATATTTCTTGTGGTGGTATAAAAATAATAATAATAGCTCCTGTATTTACTTTCTTGCATTATGAAAAAACCTAAGCCCCATAAGAATAAATATTCTCTCGTGGAGGCATAAAAAATAATAGAACTATATATCATGCACTCATATTTAATTTCTATATAATTAAAATAGAAAATTCAAAAAAAAAAAAAAGAGAATCCTGCTAGAGCCTGTCAATTCAAATCAACTCAAAGAATAATCAATTACTTATTGGTGACCGCTAACCTATTATTAAATTTGAGCCTCGAGTTTTGGTTTTCTTGTTGGAGTATACTTATGCGGGGAACAACATTATGACAAGGAGAGATGGCATCCACCGGGACTACTACTTGGTTAGCTCACTCGAAGATCATCAACACCAAGTATTGCAAACATCTAGCTTGGGGAGGAGCATCCCCTAGTTATCAGGTAACTATACCTAGGCGATTATCGAGTCTACTTTTTATAGTCATAAAAATACCAAAAATATGTGAGCACATGAAGGTTCACAATAGTATCATAGAAAAATTTAAAAATGCCAAAACTATATGAGCACATGAAGGCTCACCCTTAATTAAGAAAAACACAAAAATATTCGGACACATGAAGGCTCGATGCGATCGAAGTGACTAGCTGGGGGAGATGCACCCCGTTATCATCGTGATTAAGGTATGTCTTTACTATTAATTTTATAGTGTGTATTAGATAATTAAAGTATGTTTAAAGAACTCTCTCTCTCTAATCTTTTAAAGTGGAAATGATGAATAGTTGCTCTACTGAAATTTCTTTTAAGTGCCTAGTATTTAACCATGGATTCTCCCCGAGTTTGGATATGACTACTTTGATATAAGAATTTACTCGAACCTGAAATTTGTGGAGGCACACGCTTGAGCTAAAGTCTAGGTAATTGATCGACAATGATACATGAAGGTCTAAGCTACTATTTATCTTATTCTTATCATTACTAAGTTCGGAGATTTATTTTGAAAACCTAAAATCTTACATGATGAGCTCTTGTATGACAAAATCTAAATTCCTACCAAAGCCATATATGATACATTTAGAATTAGGAAAACCTTTGCACATTTATCTTTGCTTGCTTTACATTGAGTTTAGTCAACCTTTAGAATATACCTTATGAGAGTCCCTGTCATGCTTTTAAAATCAAGATCACTTACGCACTCCACCCACATATGCATTACTCCTACTCTAGGAAGTAAGCGCAGTCATTTCCACTTTCATCTAGATCCACTTTAAAAATGTTTCTCTCCTACATTAGGAGTAAACACCTAAAAATAGACCCTATAGGACAACCCCCGTTTAATTGCTCTAAGTTCTTATCATTATCTCTTCAATTATTTATATTCAAAGGATACATGTGGCTATGCAAAAGTATTGAAAAAAAAAAAGAGAGAAGAGTGAAAAAAAAAGGGGAGTAAAAGATGGACAAGTGTCCCAGCATTAAAACAATGGGTACATAGATGCCCGCCTCCCAAATTAAAAAAAAAAGAAGAAAGAAAAAAAAAAAAAAAGAAGAGAGAATAAAGATAGCCCATGTTTTCCCGCGAAAAGAGTTCTAAGGAAGAAGATTATTTTTAAAGAGCAAAAGTAGAATTAGGATGAGCCACTAAATACCATATATGCACCTATCCACCATATGCCACACACACGCACATCTTGATTTGATTGAATGCCTTGATTCTCTATGGATCCATTGTTTGACTTTACAATATATGAATTGCAAGTATGTTCATCCTTGTTATTGCCACTCCTATGAGCACCACTATAAATACTTAGTTGTAGGAAAGGCATAACATCATTAATGCCTCAAGAGAGAACCATAAATACTACATACATTGAGAGACTTGAGGGTGTCATACAATTAAGCTCTGAGTTTTATTGCGAAAATTTACAAAACTCTGGAATATTGGTACTGTAAAGAATTTGAGACATAGTGCTTGACTTGATTGTTCTATCTTTCGATTGCTCAAGATTTATGCACAAGCTGTAAAGCTCCATAGTTAAAGGTAAAATGGGTAAGTTTGAAAGTTAGAGTAGTTTTGTCTAAACCAAAGGAAAATTTATGTTTAAAAGCAAGTGAGCTTAAAAGAAATAAAAGTATTATAGCAATTCCTGATCCAAGTTTATTAAGAACTAGATTTAGATTGTTTGCCAAGGGACTGGCAAAAAGGTAAGCTTGGGGGTATTGTTGACACTCCTTAGCGTCAACTTTTACTAGCACTTTAAACCTAAAGGAGAACATGAAAACATACTAGTCTAGGGCTTTATCTGACAAATTCCACGAGTTTTGCATATTCTATATTTTCCAGGGGATTTTCTAGAAAAGGATAAAAGAAGGATTTCAATGCATAATTATCACGAAATTGATCCACGTCGAGCAACATCGCTAGAGGACTCGGGAAGGGTCTAGAAGACACCCGGCGGCGGGGCCCGCGAGAGGAGATAAGGTGGGGCCGGCCGGCCCCACCCCTAGGCCGCCCCGGCGCCCTAACTCCACCGATCACCGCCGCCTTCGGAGTCTTCCTCCCTCGGTTGCGTGGAGTCCAATCGCAGCATCCCTATGTTGATTTGAGGTCGGTTTGATCCGACGGTGCACATGAGATGAAGACGCGGATCGCTGACGTGGCGGTTCCTTGCCCCCCTACTCCACCTCGGCCTATATAATGACGCCCAAGGCTCCCCCCAAGAGGCATTCTACACCCCAAGGCTTCATATTCTTCATTAGATTAGGGTTAGGGTCCCTCTAGTTGATCTAGTCTAGTTCATCTAGTTCTAGCTAGTTCATCTAGATGTAGCAATTAGGAGAGACTAGTTCTTCTAGATCTAGTCTTGTTTAGAGATTAGAGAGATTGAGTAGAGGAGTAGAGATTCTGGAGGAGCTCCGGCATGTCGGCGCTTCTTCGTGGTCAGTATTCTTACGGATTGACTTCCTCGCCCGGGGCTGCGTTCGAGGTACTTTTGTATTTACTATTCGATTCAAGTAAGCGATCGTTTATATTCGTTCTTTAGTTCACATCTCATATTGAGGACTTTGATCTTGGTAATTGCTTGGTTGAAGTAGTATTTCGTAGTGTAGGCGTGGTGTCTAGGCTAGGTTTACTTGTGGATGTCCCCTGATTAGCCAGATAGTGGTAGCTCGCGTAGGTGACTTTATAGGCTGCGTTGAATCCTCGTAGTCCACTTCCGTTGATAGGACAGACAGGCTGATAGGTGTCTAGTAGGTAGATTACTCTGTTTCTTCTCCTATTCAGGTCACTTGCCCGATAAGACGATATTATACAAAGTTTACCGGTAGTCAGAACTAGAGTACATTAGTTATTTCTCTTTTTCTTGATATGATCTATGCCTAATTGTAGGGTTAAGTCTATACACTTTGTCATTATCACAACTGTTCCCTGTGGATACGATATTTAAAACCTCCGGGTAAAATGTGACACTGGTATGATATCTGTGCGCTTGCGGATAATCCTACTTAAAACTTATTTAAATAGAGTGCAGTTAAAAATACCAACACGTCTCTCAACTGAAACCGCCTGTATAAATAAATTCACACCGTCGGCACAAATGCTCTGTATACTAGTGGCCTATAGAGCAATCAATTTTTAAAGATGGCTGGCATTTTCAACTGTCTCTATAAATGTCCTCTATTTTTAGAGAAAGATTGGCTCAAGGCATTTCTAGAAGTGGTTGGCAAATTTTGGTCTGTCTCCAAAAATAGGTGCACCAGAGTACTACTTATAGCTTTTTTAGATCAAGCTAGATAAGGACAAAATTTATTTTAAAGTTACAATAGTCGAAGAGGGCTATGTTTAAGTTTCTTATAATTTGATATTCAAATTTTTAAATATTTGAAGGACCTTGGGTGGTGTAACACCCAGTTTTAAAGACAAAACCAGATATGCCATATGTGTGTCCAGAAAGTCCACACATACAACCACAGAGTAAACAACTTGATATCGAGAAAATAATATTATTAAATAACATATACATAGCTATATTAACACTTACATCGAGTAACGCGGAACGGTAGCTAATCTTTTCTTCAGACTCTATTCTTCACAAGGACGGCTGACTGGGGGTAACAAACGCCTAGCACTCCAATTACTGCTCATGAAACTCACTACATCCTTCATCTGGTACCCATCTGGGATTTTGCCAAAGTATTGAAAAGTAAAGACCAGCGTAAGTACATGTCGTACTCAGCGAATATAACATGGGGTTAATGAGGCTCAAGAGGTCTACACTGGTTTACTGCGATTAGCTTTTAGTGAGTTACAGTTTTAACATTAATGAGTAGCATCAAGTTCAGCATATGTCCCAGATAACCATATGATCATGTAAACAAGATTAATGTATAGCAAAAACAATACACATTAATAGTCATCTCATAAATCATTATTTTATAAGAAGTCCAGGCCACTCATGACCACGAGCACGGCTGTTATAACTGTTTTAACACTCTGCAGAGGTTGTACACTTTCACCGTGAGTCATGATTCTCATATGCTTGGGTTAATTACTTCTAAACTACACTGCCGAGGTGCATAGCAGGATTTTACTATGAAGTCTTTCAAAGGTTCGTCTAACAAGTTATGGCCGCTAGATTTCCCTGGCAAGCAGACATAGAATCTCCCTTCTAAATGGTTCACACCCGCAGCAGCATATATAAGGACAGAGACCACACTATATCCATCGTGTCAAGCCCCTTTTGCGCCTTTCGGTAACCTCTAACAAGCTAAAAAAGGTCCTCATACTCAACTAAAGCTAGAGCCATATAGCCCTCACGGTTGTACTGTAAGTTCCAGGTGCTCTCTTATAGATAAGTCCTTGGGGAGGACAAAAGCAAACAAGTGCTCCCACCCTTCAGTTTCCGTTGCAAAAAAAGTCATATTTTAACATTATTGCATATACCATTAGTCAAGTTACAGATCATAATAATTATTCATGAGCACTAGCAAAAACACTACCCAATGCATAAATCCACGTTATCAAGGTACAAGATTCAAATGCTAGGAAGTCCTTAATGGTAATCAAGGTAGACTCATGCATATGAATTTAATGATTATAAGTGTATAGGTAACAAGGATGGTCCCATGCTATACTTGCCTTTACACTTGCTCAAACTTTCTTATACGTACTTTTGCTTTCAGTCTTTAACTTCTGATCTTCAACACTCATATGCGGTTCTTATTCTACTCATAGCAAGCACCACGCACAGGCAAACATACAAGCAAATAAATAGAAATAACTAAGAATAATACATCACGCAAAAAGAGAAAAACAACATGCTAAGAGATCTAAGACGTCGGTAACGGAACTATTCGTTAAAAAGAAACAACTACCAAGAGTTTTATATTATAAAATAAAGAAAAAGTCTATATGCTGGATTTATTTTAATTAAACAAAATCATGAAAAGTTATTAATTTAGATTAAATAAAAATCATAATTTTATTTTGAAAGCCGAGTTAAACTAATCATATTTTATTTATAAATATTTCAATATCATTATGCCCATTTAACTTTAACTTGCAAATATAAATTGACATGTGAGAGCATCTATCGAGTTTAATATGTGTGTTTAGGCTGAACAAATTATAACAAAACATATTAAATATGACATTAATCAAATTAATTAATAGTTAATTATAAAAAAGATCGATGTTGTCCTATATTGCTTTTATTTAGAGACGTGGTTGGATAATCATTAATCAAATTAATATTAATATTTAATAATTATAAACACATGGCACGGGCATGTTTACTTCTAGAAAATTGCATAGCTATAAGTATGCATGGGCTTAGTAGCTTGTGCATTTGACATGCATGTACGTTGCTAATTGTTTTTAGTTCCAAAAGACATTGAATATATATATAATCAAATTAGTGTATTGAAATTAACAAATCATATTCATATGACATGGTAAATGTGACCATTACTATGTAGAGCGTGATGCTATGAAACCTAAACAACAAGAACTACTTGAATTGAAGATCAAATGATTAAAAGGCGGAGATTAAAAGATCTTTTAATAATTCTTTACCTATCCTCCCTATTGGCAAAGCACGTACAGAATCTGACCATGGCCATGGCTGCCAGCTGTTTTGTGCGCAGGAAGGAAAAGCCTTTGCCCAGGGCAACAGCCAGTCAAGCTTGTGGAACTAGCAGTGCCAGCGAGATTGTGTGCAGCCGTGTGTAGGGCACAGCCGACCGGTAGCTAGCTCGGCCTGGCAAAGTCGCAGGCCATGGCGGTCGGCCGTCCGGTTATCGGCACAAGGTCAGGTAGAATAGAGAGGAGGAAAAAATATATTTACTACCGGGATTTCCAAACTAGGGACTCCCTTTGTGGTAGTTTTGGTGTTCTTTGCCTATGGGTTGGTACGTATATATAGGGAGAAAAACACCTCATGTTGACACCAACTAGCGATATGGTACTAATTGATGTTGCACCCTCCAACATTACTAATGGACCCAATTAACCATTAAACCTAATAGCAAATAAGTGCATAGGCTGTTGAGATTTATTAGGATTATTGCACATAGGCTTTGATGGCTAATGTCAAAATTAATATTTTATTATTTTCAGAATTAATTATTTTTAGGATTAAAATAATTCTAGAAAAGTCTAGAATTACTATTTAAACCATGAAAATTACTCCGAAAGTTCCGAAAATTAGGGAAAATTCTTAGAGACGTTCTAGAACATGATGAACCTAAATAAAATATTTGGAGCACATGCAAAGATATTTTGGAGCATATAAAAATTAGATTATACTCCTAGAAAAGTAGGAAAAGGTTCTAGAAAAAGCTAAAAAAATTTCCAAGAGGTTATGACAGATAGGTTGATGGATGATGAACTCATAGGAGTGCCTTGAAATACAAGAAAAAGATTTTGGGAAGCTCTATTAAAATAATTAAGATGGGCCCCAAGGAATTCGATCACAGAGAAAGATAAAGACATGCTAAAGAAGGATAAATGACTTACTAAACGCGTTTTGAAAAGTTTACGGTCAACACACAAAGCCGGGACAACAAGAAAACATCACATCAAGCAAAAGCCTATTAAATTTATTTAGAAAAGTTTAAAATTCATATTTTTCCTATAACTAAATATTGCAGTAACTTAACTAAACTTGGAAAATTTTATCAAAATATTAAACACATTTATTTTATTTTGTGTTTTCTAAGCACAACCCAAAATTAGAAATTTTGGGGTGTGACAGTGGAGAAAGCTATCTAAACTAAAGTTATAGTACTTTAATGGACCACTAACTTTGTAGTTGTCTACTTTTTATTTCAATTCTAATCCCTTGACATTATTTAAATTTTAAATATATTTTTAGAAAAAAATCCAATGTACATCAAATGGACAAATGACCTAAATCAAAGTAGTAGTATGCAAACACATATGAAACTTTATAGTTGATGGCTTTTTATTTGAAGTCATTTAAGGCTCAAAAATACTACTTTAAGATTAGTGATTTTTGAAATTCATATTTCTTTTATTTTGTCAAGTTATCTCATCAAATGAAGAAATGACCTAAACCGAAAGTTTGATCTAAAACTTTCTAATTTAAATATTTTTTACTCAAAATTGTTTATGATCCTAAATATGTATTACAATATTTACTAGAGGGAATACAAACGGAATGTATCAACTATTCAATCACAATTGACTTTGAGGTCCAGTGATTACAGAACAAATTGTTTTGGTTATTTTGTGTTTGATTCGTAAATTCTAGAAATGATTTCTAGAGGTGGATAGGATTCGACCTGCCTCTAAAAATTATTACTAGAGGCAGGTGGAATTAGCATGCCTTTAAAAAAAGATCCATTCTTAGAGGAGACTTGATACCCATCTCTAGAAACCGCCAATTTGAGAGACATGTAGGTAGGGGCTGGAGAGCCATCTCTACAAACCATCTATAACTGCCCCTAAAAATAGTGAAGAATCTGACATGTCAAGCACTTGCGATAAAGATTTTAAGCACCTACACCTTATGTAAGTTTTTGGGAAAAAAAATTGTAGAAAATGGTGACAACGATCTTCTTATTACAGCAATAATACAGCATTGGAATTTGAGGTGTTAAAAAATCTCACGTCCTCTATGCACAAAACTACTAACAAGTAACACACAAGTAACCTTCGTGCTTACACTTGTATGGTTTTATCTTGAAGTTGAATGGAAGCATTTCTCATTCATAGTATCATGTGTATACCCTACCATGCATGCAAATCCTAACTACCAAAAGATATCGACATGCATAGAAAATGAACACATCAAGGGCTTATTCGGTTAGCTTAGGTATCTTGTCCGGAATTGTTCCTGGAGGGCATAGCTGTTGAGGAACTGAACGATGTCTAAATAAGGTGTAAAAAGGCTTAGATGATCAGAAACACCAGTAATTGATCATGGACTAATTCTCGTACCCCGTTAACGTTTTCAACGGTACAAGACGACCGAAATAAACATATATTTTCACCCGGATTCAGCAAACAAAAACCTTAAAGTAAAAAACTAGATTCAACCAATCAAATCAAATAAATAAAAGCAATTAATAAAAGCGCGAATGGAAGCCGCTTCACGTAGCAGCCCGTGCAAAGCAAGCGAAAGGGAGCCACAAGCAGCAAAGCAACCAGGCCAAGCGCAACACGTACGACGTACGGTGGGTCCGGCCGTCCAGGTGACACGTAGTCCGTCCTGGACAAGGACCACAACCATTTGGTAGCTCGCTACCGACCCGGGTCCGGGTGTCCCTCCCCTCCTCGTCCTTTATAAAGGAAGGTGGCAATGGCGTCCCCACTGCACCGCCAAGTTATTAGCAGTTGCTTGCCTAGTTGCCTAGCTAACTGGCTAGTAGTACTTCCCACATCAAGCAAAGCTAGCTACGCCTACGACTACGACCAGCTTGCCCTCTTGCTTTTCTTACTCTGAGATATCGAGTTTCTTACAACCAACCAATTTAGCAATGGGGAGGCAACCGTGCTGCGACAAGGTGGGGCTGAAGAAGGGACCATGGACGGCGGAGGAGGACCAGAAGCTCGTCACCTTCCTCCACACCAACGGCCAGTGCTGCTGGCGCGCCGTGCCCAAGCTTGCCGGTGAGTGATCACCATATATATCACCTCAGCTTGCCTTGCGTGCACCTTGAAGACGCCATGAACTCACTCGTGTGTGCTTGTTGTGCCTATGAATGAACAGGACTACTGCGGTGCGGGAAGAGCTGCCGGCTGCGGTGGACGAACTACCTCCGGCCGGACCTCAAGCGCGGCCTGCTGTCGGAGGAGGAGGAGAGGACGGTGATCGAGCTGCACGCGCAGCTGGGCAACCGGTGGTCCAAGATCGCGTCGCAGCTGCCGGGGAGGACGGACAACGAGATCAAGAACCACTGGAACACGCACATCAAGAAGAAGCTCAAGAAAATGGGCATCGATCCGGTCACCCACAAGCCCCTTCTGCATCAGCCCGCTTCTCCTCCTCCTCCTCCGCCTCTGGCTCGGCAGGAGCAGGAATCCGGCGGATCGCCGGAGGAGGGCAGCGGGGAGAAGCAGGCCGTCGTCGTGGCAGCAGCTACGCCAAGCGTCGGCGAAGAGACGTTCTGCACCGACGAAGCGCTCATGGCGCACCTCCTTGACGACATCGATATCGTCTTGCCGCCACCCACCGCGGCCAGTAACAACGGCCTCACCACGTCTTCTCCTCCCGACTCTTCTTCGCCCTCCTCCTCATCCCCGTCGTCTTACTCGGCCTCGTCGGTTGCTCCGGCGTCGTCCAGCGGTGGTAGCAGCGTCGCCGACGGTGAGTGGCCGGAGTGGCCGCCGCAGGTGATGGAGTGGCCTGAATCCATGTGGCTGGACGACGTGGTGACCGGCCCCGCGACGCCGCCGTGGGAGTTCGAGGACCCCTTCGTCACGTACCAGAGGATGGCTCTGTTCGATCACGATCACCACGAGACATGGAACAACGACGACGGCAGCGCCGAGCTCTTCTGAGCCGCCATTACTCATTAGTTTGTAGTTGAAATGTCATCGCTGGCCGCTCGTACTCATGCAGGCGTACAATCGAGTTTGCGATCATCCACAGACAGTATACCAATCAAGATTTACAGTTGCTGAAATAAGCAGGAAAAAGAAATGAAGTGGTTGCACTTGCACCCTGTTTCTAGATTTTTTTTTCTTTTCTAAAACCTTTTGGCCACCACTTGCAGAGAAACCGTTGAACGAAGATGTACGTTATCAGTCTCGTAGTGCAGTTTGGCATTCACACATTGGAGACCTCGTGCACGCTTCATGTAAAATTGAAAGAAGAAATGGATAATGAAACTGGAGAACTTTAGTGTTACTCTTTTCTCCGTGGATTGTTGGTTGGACAATGCAGGACCTCTACGTTGAAAATGAGAAAGCAATGCAAGCCGCTTTGTGTACTGCATGTCTAATTATTTGTCCTACAAAGACGTTTCCATGGTTCTCGTATGACCCTGTAATTTTAATTTTTTTTTCTCGAATACGCAAAAGACTTGCGCATCATTGCATTTAAGGAAGAGGGTTTGTTACAAATATTTTACATTGAACGGGAGGCATTTGAAAAAGAAAAGGCGCTCATCCTCACCGCTCATGGTCTGAAGTCTATTACTCGCGAAGCAAACAACCTAGCTTGGCCGCGCCGGCTAAGATCCACTGGTCAGCGGTGGCCTTGATGGTGTCGAGCACCTGCACTACGGATGATGTGGTTCCCCTGAAGCAGCGCGCGTTCCTTTCTTTCCACAGCTCCCATGCCACTAGCGCGAATAGGGAGTCTGCTCCTTTCCTCTTGTCGCCCGTCCAACGCAGCCGCCATAAGTTCCACCATTCTTCCGTCGTTCGCGAATTGTCGTCGTCCCTTGGTGCTTGCAGGACCACCAGTATAGTGAACCACACCTGCCTTGAGAAGGAGCACGACGTGATGATATGGTCGATCGTCTCCGGTTCCTGGTCACACAGGAAGCAGTGGTCTGCGGAGTCTAGGCCATGCCGCTGTCGCCTGTCTGCCGTCCAGTGCCTCCGTCTTAGCGCCAACCACAGAAAGATCTTTACGCGCAGCGGCGCCCATGTGACCCAGATGCGTTCGAAGTTGGCCGTGGAGTAAGCCGGGACTGAGAGTGCGCGGTAAGCCGACCTCGAAGAGTAAGTCCCGTCCGTGGACCATCGCCATACCAGGCGGTCCTCTGCCTCGGTGAGGGTGGTGTCTTGTACGAGGTCCCAGATCCTCAAGTACTCGACGATCCCTTGTACCGGTAGGCCACCACGGATCTGTGAAGCCCAAGTGTTGTCAGCTAAGGCGTCGCGCACCGTCGTTGTCCGGATGGCCCGTCTGCCTATGAAGGTGAAGAGGGTCGGCGCTAGCAGCTGGATGGAGCTTCCATTTAGCCAGCGAGCCGTCCAGAACAGTGTTTTCCGGCCGTTCCCGATGACCGTGAATGTGGATGCCTCGAAGAAGTCTTGGACGTCCGCGTCGACCGTGAGTGGGAGGGACGTCCAAGCCCTGCCTTCATCCGTCTCCCGTAGCCATAGCCACCGCGCCTGCAGAGCGATCTCGGTGAGCCGCAGGTCCGGAATGCCTAGTCCTCCCAGCTCTTTAGGCCTGCACACGATGGGCCATGCAACCATGCATTTCCCTCGAACGGATCCCTCTTTTCCAGACCATAGGAAACGCCGGCAGATGGCGTCGATGTCTCGCTTAGCCCAGGGTGGCAAGCCGTCAGCAATGAGAGAATAGATTGGTATAGCCGCGAGCACCGACCGTATCCAGATAAGGCGTCCGCTCCTTGCCATGAGCTGGCCGTGACAAGCCGGCAGCCGCGCCGCGACCTTGTCCACCGTGGCCTGGACGTGTGCCCTCGGTATCTTCTTAGTGCTTAGTGGAAGGCCTAGGTACGGGATGGGCATCTCCGCCACTGCACATCCGAGCGTGGCCTGTAGCTGCGGAAGGACCTCCGGGTCGCCGTGGATGAGAGTGATGGAGCATTTGGCTAGATTGGTTCGGAGGCCCGACGCCATGCCAAACATGTCTAGTATCCCCATGACCGCAGTCGCGTCGTCCACGTGCGGGTCGATAAATAGGATGGCGTCATCGGCGTAGAGGCTGCACAAGTGTTTGATTGCGTCTGTTCCCATGGGTCGGATGACACCCCCGGCCTGTGCTGCCGCGAACAACTTGCCGAGGACCTCCATGGCGAGGATGAAAAGCATAGGGGATAGCGAGTCACCCTGTCGCACACCTCGCAGATGCCTGATTGGCGCTCCCGGGCGGCCATTGAGGAGTATCCTGGACGATGCGGAGGACAGGAGGGACGCCACCCATGTCCGCCAAGTGCCGCTGAATCCTAGTGCCGACATGGTGCTATGCAGGAAGGTCCATGCGACCGTGTCGAAGGCTTTGGAAATGTCGAGCTTTAGAAGCAGCTTGGGGATTTTCCTCTTTCGGAGGTGGACGGCGGCGCTTTGGACGAACTTGAAGTTGTCATGAATTGTTCGTCCCCGGATGAACGCGTTCTGGTTCGCGGACACTAGCTCATTCAGCCTTGGTGCGAGCCTGTTTGCTAGGAGCTTGGACGCGAGCTTGCCGAAGCTGTGTATCATCGTGATCGGTCGGAAGTCACCCGGTGTGGAAGCGTCCGGGCGTTTTGGCAGCAGGACGATGTAAGCATTGTTTAGCCTGTGGAACTCGCCGCTATCCCCAAAGAAGAGGGCGGTAATGGCTGCGATGACGTCGCTCTTGATCACCGGCCATGCTGCCTTGTAGAACGCCCCGGTGAAACCGTCGGGTCCCGGCGCCCTATCGGACGGCATGTCCAGGACGGCCGCGTGGATCTCCTCCTCAGTGAAGTGGCCGTCAAGGCCATTGAGGTCGTGTGGGAGTATCCCGATACCAGCGAGATCGAGGGAGTGCGTCCCCGGACCGGGTTGGCCGAAAACACTGCAGAAGTGATGGGCGATCGCGACCTCCATTTCCTCGTGCGTGGAACAGGTGTAGCCGCTGGCGTCCCTAAGCTTTCTGATGGAGTTGCGTCTTTTGCGCCCCCGTGCCAAGAGGTGGAAGTATTTCGTGTTTGCATCTCCCTCAGCCAAGTGCCTGATCCGAGCACGCTGCCTCGCGATGGTCCGTTGCAAGGAAGACAGTCCAAGGCACTTCAACTTGAGGGACTTTCGCAGGTCAACCTCCTCGTCGGAAAGCTCTCGGCGGTCGCTTGCTTGGTCTAGCTTCAGAATGAGCTCCCTGGCCATGAGCAGCTGCTCACTGACGTTGCCGATCGTCGAGGCTGCCCACGCTTGGAGTTCCTTCTTTAGGTTCCGCATCAAGGCGTCCAATCTGATTAGCGGGTTCGCGATGTGGTTAGGGCACCTCCAACCTCGAATGAGTGCTTCCTGGAAACCCTCGGTTCGTGGCCAGAAGGCCTCGAAGTGGAACCGAGGTTTGAAGTGGATGGACGTGTTTGTGTGCAGGAGAAGGGGGCAATGGTCGGATGCATCGGAGCTGAGGGCCTGGAGGTGGCAGTCTCTGAACATGTCCTCCCACTGGAGCGAAACTAGAGCGCGATCGAGCCGCACCAGAGTGGGCGATCTGCGCTCGTTGCTCCACGTGTAGAGGCGGCCGTGCAAGTGTAGGTCAAGCAATTCCAGCTCGGTGACGGCCCAGCGGAAGCGTCGCATGGCTCTCCGGTCGATGCGGTCGTTGTTTTTGTCGGCGTCGTTCAAGATGAGGTTGAAGTCGCCTATGATCGCCCAAGGTCCCTCACAGGCGTCCCGGATGGCCGTAAGCTCTTCCAGAAAAAGCTCCTTGTCGGCGTCGCTCTGTGGTCCGTAGACTACGGAAAGCCACCATTTTCTCATGTCGTCCATGCCTGTTCCTGTGGTCACCTGCACCGTAGCTGAGTAGCAGCCAATGTGTGGGTCCGAAAGATGAACGTCTGGGTCTCGGCCGGCGACCAGAATGCCACCCCGCGTGCCAGCAGCCGGAACGAACGCATACTCAACAAAGCTTATACCAAGCATGGAGAAAACGAGGTTCTGGGGTACAACATTGAGCTTAGTTTCTACAATGCATACAATATGTGGATGCTGATCGTGGACTAGAGTGCGAACATTGTCTCGGCGCGCCCCGGAGTTTAGCCCGCGCGCGTTCCAGTACAAGATGGTTGTATTATCCATCACCCGTGACAACCAAACGCCGTGCAGGCGTCTAAGCGCGACGGGCGCCTCGTCCCCTCCGCCGGCTCGGTCTGGTGGGGTCGGGGAAGAGCACCCGCATTGCCTCGGCGTGCGACGTCGATAATTTGTCGATGAAGATTGCGTCGTATGCTTTCTTTGCTGCTGTGTCGGCTTTCCCATTGCTCTTCAGGTAGCCAAGTCGCTTCATGACTAGGATCTCGCCACGCTTGGACGCAGGCACCTTGGAGAGGGGCTGGGCTGCAAGCCTTCGGCTCCTGGTGGGAAGCCTCGCCTGCGGTGTGGCCTGCACAATGGGCGGGAGCAGAGGGGTGGCTTCCTTACGCAGGATGCGTTGCCTGAACCTTCTCAGTCGGATACCGGCGCTGTTCGTGCGGCCAGTCGAGCTGGTGTGTCCCCCGGACGTCCCCTGGGCGGGAGTGGAGTCGTCCTCATCGGGCGCCAGCTGGGGTGTGCCACGGCCGGCGGTCTCCTGTCCGGCTGAAGATCGCAAGGTGGGGCTGGCCGCATCCAAGGGCGTGCTGTTGCAGCATGAGCGGGCAGGGCCTGTGGGCGGTGGGGGGGGCGCTCTCCGCAGCGCGCGCGGGCGGGGTCCCCGCGGCCTGCCCCGGCGTGTGCCGCCACGCCGACCGGCTCGGGGTGCGCAGGTGCCGGTCGGGGTGAGGATGACCCGTAGGCCCTCGACTCGAACCCGGGCGGGCGGCGAGTCCACGGTTTCCTCCGTCTCTGTGACGCCCCATCCCCGGGAAGCCCCAGATGAGCAAAGGGGCCAGGCGGGCGCCCGGGTTCGGGGGAGGAGGGGGGGCGACCCTCGCCGGGATGGCCGGGGGCGCGATCCACGTGGCCTCCTGCTGCGTCGCCCGGGGCGTCGTCTCCATCGGCACGTTGCCCGCCCGTGGGGGAGCGCGGGCGAGGTGGGGTGGGTCGTCGTGGACGGGGCACGCCAGCCGTCCGACCGTGAAGACGCTGCCCGCCGGGCTCGCCAAAGACGCTGGGGGGGCGAAGCAGCGGAGACTCCTGCTGCAGAGCGCCCGCGCAACGGGTCGGTGTTGCTGGTGTCTCCCCCCGTAGTCCCCGCCCCGAGTGCCGGGGTCGTCTGCTGCGCGGGCTGTGCAGCGGGATCGGAGGCAGTCGCGGTGCTGCCAGCAGGGACCCACCGGCGCTGAGTCTGGGTGGTCGGGGGCGCCCCATCGGCGGCGGCGGCCGGGCGGCCACCCCTGTGACTCCGCCAGGTCCCTCCGGGACAGCCTGGGCCTAGCCCCGGAAGAGTGCAGTGGGGGGTCTCCTGGCTCGCTGGGCGGCACGGGTGGGTGCTTTGGGGCGCCACACCTGACGCCTAGGGGTGGAGGTGGGGGTCCACGGCCCGGGCGAGCACTGCGGCGTCGGGCGCCCGCCTGCCCATCGGCTGTTGCCGCGCGCAGTCCTCCCGTGTGGCGGCACCGCCGGCCTAGCAACCAACGTCGTCGCCGTCACCACCGCCGATGACTGGCGGGCTGGAGGGGCCGCGGCTGCGTCGGGCGGCCGCTGCGTGTTCGGGCCTCCTGGGACGGCAGGCGCCGTCCTGCGTGGGGTGGCCGCAGCGGCGGCATAGGTGCGGGGGCGTGCCCACCTGCCCGTCCACCACCTTGCGCAGCGTCGTCTCCGTCGGGGATCCCGCGAGTGCAGGGAAAGCTGTGCGTTCTGGGGCCAGTGCTTCCCCCAGAGGCATGCCCTCCATGGTCACCGCCCGGGGTGCTGCCGCTTCCGTCGCCCAGAGGGCCGGGCGGCGCGCCACCAGGGGGAGCCAGAGGTTGCGTGCCTGAGAAATCCGCCACCGTCTTGATGTGAATGAGGACTTCATACGCGAGCATGCGCTTCTCCCTCAGATAAGTCGGCGTCGCCTGCTGTCCTGCAAATAGGTGGCATGGGGGTTCGTTCTCAGCCACCCCGAGCCAACAAATCAGAGGGATGTAAGATGGGTGCGCAGTCCAAGCTGTGACCTTGAAAGTAGACAAGTCATCTCCGGCCACCGTCCCGGTGTCGACGTCCTGGATCCAACATGACGGAGTGAGGATCTTGGCGGCCGTGTCCTCCCTCCATGCGTGCGGCGGAATGCCCTCGAGCACAATGTTGACTCGGAAGCAGAGGGGCGACATCTCGGCGTGCCGGAACCGCGACCAAGGTCGCAGCACCAGCGCGGTGGAGCCCATCGGCAGGGGCGATGTGGCGAGGATGCGGTCCTTGGCGTCCTGGGTTCCGCAGAGAACGATGAAGTTCTCCGGGTAGAAGTGGCGCAGAATGACCTCGTCCAGCGGGAGCTGTGCAGCCACCGCGATGGCCATGCGGGCATCCTCAAGCTGGACGTCCGTAGACCCACACCGTGTCTGGACGACCACCGTGAACCGCAGGTGCGTCTCGGCGGCGTCGATCCCTGCGTCGCGCTTGAGGTAGCGCCAGCACTCCCTGGGCCTCGTCTCCGGCGCCCCGGGTGGCCCGTCGTCGCAGTCGGGGTTGTCGATGTCGGAGTCCGGGGCCGGCGGTGAGGGCGTCCTCCCGTGCGCATCCAACGGCGTGTCCGGCGATCGCGGTGGCGATGGTGTCGCGCCCCGCCCGTCTCGTGGCGTCCCGGGGCTCCCGCGGCGCTGGGGTATGAAACGCCCGTCGATCCGCCCCGCCGGCCGCGGCGCGTGGGACGTCACCGGGCTGGCCTGGCGCTGGTGGACGGAGCGAGGGACCGGCTGCCCGGCGGCGTCAGCCTCAGGCGTGGAGGTCCGTGGCCGCTTGCAGTCGCGGGCGTAGTGCCTGGCTCCACGGCAGTTGAAGCAGCGCGGCGGCTGGGTGCATGTCGCAACGCGATGCGCTGTCGAGAGACAGTTCAGGCACCGGTCCAGCGTCTCCTGCGGGCGGTGGCGTGGCCCAGCCCCATTGCTGGACTGGCCGCTGGTGCGCGGACCCGACGCCTGCCGACCCCTGGGCAGCCGCGGCTCGGGGTGCTGCGGCAGAACCAGCTGCCACCCCTAATCCACTGCGCGTAGGCTTACTGCTTCCCTCATTTCAACCCTGATAGCGACTGTCGATTACGTTTCCTCTCTCTCTCTCTCTCTCTCTCTCTCCAGTGCCATTCTGTACATGTCACTGTAAAGCGTCGAAACAAATTCAGCAATCAGCACGCTGTAGTTTACCTTGACTTGACGCAGGGAACTTGATGTAAAGACATGAGAAGACTAGTAGATGCACCTTTTCAATATGAAATGCTTGAAAATTCTGAACTGTGTACACATATTCTAATGAAAGTCCAATCCGGCTTATATATCCAATCCATCGCAGATTCCATTTGTACTGTTGTAGCAGTGCTAGTATTTTCCTACGAGAAAAGTGGTTCTATAGAAAACAAATAGTAGCAGTACTATATCCTCTACATGGAAAAATGGAAAAGCAGCCTTTTTTTTACTTTAAGAGATAGAGACGCGGCTATGCGCATGCGTGCCCATGGTGCTTCTTCTCATATTCTGGACTCTTCCAAGGCAGGCCCAACGGATGGCCGCCACGTGTGCCTCCAACATTTGTACTTCTCATGATGCCATGCAGAGAAAGAACGGGAGAAATGGAAAACGCAGGCTTTGTCCCACAATCCACTTGACGGCGGCCTCAAAAGGGTGGTGGTGCGTGTCGATCGACTTGGATTTGTGTCCATGGCGAGTCGATGGAGAAGGGATGACATGAATGTATAGCAGACAAAACAAATAGCGCAGAATTATTTTATGATATGATAGGGTCCATAATATGTTCTCTTCGTTGACGCAGTGGATACACATACATACACTTGTAACATTAGTGTTTTGTTCATAAGCGCGTAGAAAGTTGGGGAGAACATGACCCTTATGACATGTACTTTATGATTTATGATTGAAATGGCAATTGAGCTAACATGCGAGTTAAAATATGAAACACAAATTCGTCCTATCGCTGTGATCCGAGTGGTCGGCTGCTGTGGTGGGAACTGCTCTTTTTTAGAAACTGGAAACTGAGTTAATGGAGTTAAGCAAGAAAGAAGCTTGTTAGGAATGGCCATTGCTTTGGCCAGGTCTTATATTTGTTCCCCATCCCAAGGGCCTGAGGCAGGTTTAGAATAATAGCAACATGAATACTCGAGCGAACGAGAACTCAAACGCTCTTTTCATCGGTTCACGGTGCGCTAAGCAATGGCTCAGGCATAGAAAGCTCCTCGTGGTGACGCTTAGGCGGCCACTGTCGTCGCCCTCGCCATGCCCCGCCCCACTCTCTAATCCTTACTCTGTTGACTTGTGAGGAGAAGGGTTTGTTGAAGACGATGTCCGCCACCCAGCTTTGCTGTCTCTAGCTGGTTAATTCCATTAGAGGATAAGGAAGCCCTTGAAGAAGATGATCTCTCTCGCATTCAAAGTCACGGGGGCTTCCTTCTCCACCTTCATCTTTAGTAGTTTCAGGAAGCAAATTCTTGAGGCCCCTTCCTCCATTGAAGGTTTCTCTCTGAATGTCGCTTCTGAAAGGCTTCTCTTCAAACAATGGTAGGAAGTCTGTCTCCTTCCCCAAGACCTCTATCTTTGATAGAATTAGCTGCGAAGATTTGAGGTCCAATGAAGAACAATGTGCTAATCATTCTCTAGCTCTCAGGTCTTGTTGGCTCTGGTTCTTTTTCCTTCTCATGTTCCAAGTTTAGTTTGAATTTGAAATTAGGTTTCACAAGCTTTGAATCTCAACCCCAATTATCTCTCCTGCTAGCTAATGAAAATGCTTTGAGCACTATGTGGGTGCTGCCGTATTTCCTTGTCTCATATGAGGCATCCATGTGCCTTCCCAACTAAATGTCGTGTTTGTTTGCATTGGAGCCACATTGCAGTCTCATGCCCGGAGCATTGGAGCAACTAGTCCAAGAAATCATACTCAACAACACCGGGACCACTTTTGCCACCCGATTTAATAATTTTGGTCATATCCAAGGCGTCACTTCAGCTCTCCACACTATTCCTAGGCGCTTTTCCTTGCTTAGCACACTGAACTTCAGGAGAGAAGAATACACCTTTTGGGTGTGGCTTAACAACCATATTAGACTTGGCCAAGCTGCTAATGGAGCAGTGGTGGCAAGTGAAATTTTTTTGAAAGATCATACAAAGGTACAAGTCATATATACCATATACTATTTTGTTTTCAGAACATCAACTTGCACCCACAATACTGCTGATCTTTGGTTCCTAATAAGGACGCTTTGAATGGAAGAAGCTTAAGATTGAGGTGAACCAGTAATCCACAAAAATATGGCTAAAGACTCTACTGAGCTCATTTTATGTGTTGATTACATTGTAGATTCAAGCTAATCAAAGAGGTTATCTTGCACCATATAAGGGAACAAAGTACCATTTGCCCGAGTTTAGACAAGGGCCACGACCATGTGGCAAAAAGGAGGTATTCAACTATGTACATTCATCACTTCCAAATGTTATTGAGCTGGCATTTGATGTTTAATGAAGTGGAGGATTTTGCTGATACCAAGTTATCCAATGATAAAGCAATCTACTTGCATGCATGGCTCTACATAATTTCATATGAGAAAGTGCGACAGGAGGTGCAGACTTTGACATGTGTGACCATGATGAGAACTACATGGCACAATACAAATTATGGCATGTTCATCTCATCTTTGTGGTGGTACCGATGGTTTAATTAGGTGATGATGATAATAACATGAATGTATTTCGTAATAGCCTTGCTAACGATTTGTTAGTTTGCTATGATGGGTGATAGGAATTGAAAGAGTCTATTTTGTAGTCGCCGATGCCTATGACAATCTAAAGTGGTGTACAGGTTGTCAGTTAAATATGCACGGATTATTACTTATATGTACATACTGGTATTTAAATATGTATGAATTTTGCTCTTCGGCTTTTGTATGGTCAGTAGAAGTTTGTGATATTTTGTAAGACCAAATAGTGCACCAGGAAGTAGTGGTATTTTGAAGTGGTGTGTGAAGTGTACGCTACAAATTAAATGTAAGGATATTTTAGTAATTTTAGTATGTACCGTACCCTATCTCAACTTGTAAAAGCTGTGAATCCAAACAATCTACCAAAACCAGCATTTAACAGGGTCTTAGCTAGTGCTCATCATCAAAACGATCAAACTGTTTGGCTGTTCATATAAGCTAGCTGATAAGATAAACCAGTTAATTTGCTAAGAAAGAAAAATATTATTCTAATGGCTGATAAGCCCAGCTGATAAGATAAATAAACAGGGCAAAATGATCTTGTGAGGTCAGCAGCAGGTTGCCCGTGTGTGATTCCCTCAATCGATCTCAGCGGTCGTACATGACCTAGATTGTCGGACGTGCCGAGTTGCACCAAGCTGAATGCTTTAGGGCCTCTTTGGTTGGGCTCTTGCCTGTTCCGGCTCCTGCACTGTAGCTGCATTGTAGCCAGAGCCGACGGGGCCCAAAAAACCAGCTCCCCCCTTCGGAACGACTCTTTGGGAGAGGAAACAAACAGAGAAAAACAGCTCTAAGGAACAGTAGCTGCACAGTGTGTGAACAGTGGCACAGCAGGAAGAGCCGAAGCTGCTCGGAGCTGCGCCAAAGAAGGCCTTAGTATGTTCATGGTCCAATGCAAGTCGAACAACATGCATTTTGTCGCGAAGTGGTTTCTTCTGGATGAAGCAGAGATATGAGAAGATTAATTACATATAAACTCAAAGTCCGCATGACATGTTTTTCTAGTTTTTGGAGCAATTTTGTCCGTAGACACCTAGGATCGACCTTTAACAACCTTTGATTGAAATGCATGCTTCAGAATCTTCAGTCTCATATCTTAGTTGGGTCGTCTATGAGCTACCGTGGGAAGTCGAAGCTGCTGGTTGCTTGCAACCATGCTTGGTAGACTTATGATAGTGTGTGCTCTGTCACGTGTGTGTGGATGGACTAGCCTTTTTGGTGTTTCACGCCTTGTTGAGCTACTATTGCTTGTACATATAATTGCTCTTTTCTTATCGTTGAAAGCCGGTAACAAATCTTTCAAAAAAAAAAAAAGACAAGCAAACAGGACGTGCGGAGTTGCACCACGTTGAATGCTTTAGTACGTTCATAGTCCAATGCAAGTTGAGCCGCACACGAAGTGGTTTCTTCTGGATGAAGCAGAGATACGAGAAGATTACAAACAAACTCAAAGTCCATGTGGCACGTTTTTCCAGTTTTTGGAGCGATTCATCCGTGACGCCTAGGATCGACCTTTAATAACCTTTGATTGAAATGTATCAGATTGACGACTACTATTAGACAGGAATGAAATGTTTGGATCGATCGAGGACCTAGCTAGTGCCATCAGATAGATACGAGCTAGCTAGTCTCCTCGATCACACACGACGACACGAGCGTGCAAATTGCAATGCAGTCGCCAACTCGCCATCTATCCACGCGGTCGCGGTGTCGTCGCTAGCTGTTCCTCAATTGGCTCCTTTTATTAATATAGTTTGTAGCTGACGATCGATCCGAGTAGTTTGAATCATCCGACAGGTCAAATGGAGACGTGGAGAATTGGTGCGTGAGAAGAAGTCGGTCGGCGAGGTTGGTGGAGGAGGCGAGCGTACAACTGGAAAATAAACGTGTTCTTGGCCTGATATATTTGATTCTGATTGGAAGCTTTCAATTTCAATGCATGCTCATCAGTTGCTCTCACACAAGATGTCAAGAACAAGGGGATCCAAGATTTAAAAATCCGAGGATTATATATGGAGCGGCCTCGTCGATTTGTATTGTACTTTATTAATTAGAATACAATGGTCAGCAGTCACTTGGGAGAAGCCGTCAGCTTGACTTGACTCGGCAGAAGCGAGATTTTTGTTCAAACGGCTGAGCTCGTCTGGAAGCTGTGAATGAACGCATTTCCTCAAGTTCTTATTATATTATCCAGACGTACGTGCACACAGGGACAGGGTTCTGCAGTTCACACGTGCCTGCACCTTGCATCCGAATATATAACTTGTGCAAGTTGAAGCAGCGAAATCAACAAGTGAAGCCATCGATCCAGTCTACGGAAACCAGAACTAATTCCTGGTGCTATATATTATCCTATACACTATAATATACCTTGTCACTGTCACTTTGACAGCGGAACCAGCAAATGTACGAGCAAAAATTTGCATCGGTGTGTTATTATGGGATTTTGCCAAGGTTGAATGAAGTTATGTTGTTCATCAGGGAGGACTTAATTACTCCCTCCGTCCCAGACCGTTATTTTGGGTTTTTTGCTCCAAATTTAATTTAATTTATAAATAAAATATGTGCAATATTTGTATTATATCTCTAAATAGATTTATTAAAAACAAGATTCACATTTTTTTTTCCAATATGTTGCCTAAATATTATTCCCTTCGTTCCAGAAAACATGCCATTCTAGCACTTCAGTGTATCAAGTTTGACTAATTATAGATAAAAAATTATAAATTTTTTGTAATATCAAATAAACACTATTAAATTAATTATGAAATGTATTTTTATAATAAAATAATTTGAGACCATAAATACTAATACTATTTACTATAAATTTGGTCAAACGTAGACTACTTTATTTGATATGTAACCTATAGTTACATGTTTTCTAAAACGGAGTGAGTAATAATCTTTTGTATATATTTAGTTGAAGTTGATTCTCAGAAAATAAAAACGATAATTAATTCCGTTCCCAGAGAATTAAGCGCCGGAACTAATCATACTAGCAATGCTTGTTTAACTTATATAACCAGCTCTTCACCAAGATCCATTGCTACTAGGAAAAGCCCTAACCGAATGAGCCCTTATTGTGTTTGGCTAAAGACGTTTTAAGTTTTGCGAATGGACCTGTGGTCTAATGGTAGGACTGTCCAGTGGGACGCTACCCACCAGGGATCAAATCCTGGTGCTCGCACCTTTTCTGGGATTTTCCAGGATTTATCGGGTTATACTTTAAGTGGTAAGCGACGTTCCCGTCGACGACGAGGCACCAGTGGTGACTTCGGGAACCTCCAGATCTGCCGGCTCAGTCCTTCCGAGGTGCTCATAGGGGTAAGGTTTGCGTGCATGTGTTCATAGGGATGAGTGTGCGTGCGTGTTGTGAGCGTCTACGTTGTACTGTGTAATTCTCAAAAAAAAAAAGACGCTTTAAGTTTTAAGTTTTCAGGCAAATATGTAAATTCTGTTGCTGGGTATTTAGCCGTTTGGTGTATGGTAGCCTTTTTTTTTTAATATAATGGTGTGTGCGTGTGTGTTCGTGCAAATTTATAATACTTGAATAACTATACACACCACTACTCCATAACTACACCTCGTGAGTGGAGGCTAGCACGCGTGTCTAAAAATAGCCAGTACTTTTATAGCTCAAAAAAAAAAAAAGAGGAGACGACGCCGAGTACTAGTACACATCACATTCATATCCACTACACGTACATTCCTGAAAATTTTATGCATGTCCCGCAAAAGCCGACATTCAGCTCTTTTTTTTTTTTTTTTTTTTGCTTGGCTGGCTATTGTTCTGCTGTCAGCAACAGAAATGGAGCAGGGAAAAGGTGCAACAAGTGGTTGGAATGAAGAATACAAACAACATCATCCCACCAAATCAGAATATGCTCCATGTACTCTCTCAGTCTCTAGATGTCGTCGCTTCACTTCCCGAAAAAAATAATTGTCGGCAATTTTAATAAATAATAAATATTATTGATTAGTATCATAATTAATATCATTAGAAAGATCTTTGGATCTTATTTTTCAACAAAATTATTTGGGAATATAAATATTATACGTATTTTTTATAAATCAAGTTAAATTTGTGGCATGCATTCCACGGCGACACTGACGCATCTACTTTTTCTCATTTGCATCTGGTGCTGACCCACGCCCACATTACACTTTCTTTAGCGAAGATTGACTTGACACTACTATAATCCCTGCAGATTGCATGCATCCTCCAGCTGGAAGCCCGCACTGCATCTGCATCTGCAACCAGACAGATCGCCGGAGCTGACACCTGCCTTGCCGGATATGGTGGTGGTGATTTGACCTAACCGCCCACCACTCGCTCCTGACCTCCTGTCCTGTGGTGTCCCGCTCCCGCATGAGTGCATGACCCGGCCGCTGTCCGCGTGCCGACGACTGACGCGTCGCCGGCTGCCCTGCCATGCCTGCCTTTCGCGGTGGGGCGCCGCCGGCGGTGGAGGGAGGGACCGGGCGGGGCATTGTCTTGACTCGTGTGTGGCGACGTTGCGCCGGCCGGCGCGGGCGTGTCAACGGCGCACGGGCCGCCGGCCGATGGTGCGCCGCCGCCCGGGCCCTTCCTTGATTGCGCGCTAGTGGCTGGACCCGCCAGCGGTGAACCGCGCTTTCCTTTCCTTTCTGCGTCGCACTCACACGTCGCCGTCCTGCTCCACGGGCCGGCTTCGCTCGCGCCTCGAATCAACCCATCAGACAAAGGAACACCGTGTACCGTGGGCCGGGGAGGGGAATCCAGAGAAAGCCCATGAACAGTCCACGGGGAACGGCCCACCGACTGGAAGCAGCAGCGGGGAGCCAGGCCCTGTGCGAGGAGAGGATGGTGGTGACGGTTGAATTGAGGCCCAGAAAACCAGCTACTCCCCGGAAGAGTATGTACTACAACAGGCAGACTGAGTTCCCGGGAATATTGCTTCTCACCGAGAAAGACGAATGTTCATGCGCAATTTGGAAGGCAGACGAGCTAGCTCGCAATTCTAGCAGGAACAATCAGCAGCAGACGAAGGCATGACATTCCTTTGTTTATATATATATGAGGGAAATTCTTTACCACAGTGTTAATGAAACAAATCCACTATCAGTCTTATCACATTACCCACAGAAAAAAAAAGTGAACCGTTTAGCCACTTCAGTCAACATGGCAAAAACAATAACGATCAAAATTTCCCTCGGCGAAAACAACTTGCCAACATTTCAAGCCTTGTGATGGCCGACTCACATCAATGAGGATTTGTCAAATCTTTTGAGGAATCAGTAAGAAATTAAAAGAACTGGTTGAGGAGCCACTTGGGAACATCCAAAACCTTGCAACCACTGCTCCCCATCTCGTCTTGAAAACGCCATTTTACGGTAGTTTCACACGAATCGGCAGTCTTTGAGATATTACTAAAACAGAATAACTCAAAACCACATGAGCCACTGCTGTGTACACATGCTGCCAGTGAGAACACCATCGAGAATAAGTTTTGCTCTTGCATTCTGCAGCTTGGAGGTTCATCATACAAGAACAAGAATATTACACTTTGGCCATACAAAAGGCGCAGAATCTGTTGTAAGCCTATATATTTTGATACTGCCAAAGTAACACATTTGAGTTCCTTTTCTCCAAGACAAATGGCGCCTAGGGCAAACAAACAAAAAATAATCAAGAGTCTGCAAGTGACAGCTCTCTTGTTAGTTAGGTGGGGCACCACCAGCTATACCAGCATTACATGTAAACTAACACGGCAAAATATCATCATAAACAACAACAGCATCGATAACATGTGTAATCTCTTCTTCTCAAGTCCTTGCCTGAGTGCAAAAGTATATTTTATGGTTTTTGCATCAGTCAGCCTGGGCAAATCTATGAACATTGGGCATGATCAGACCCGATCAGATCTGTAGTTTTGTACTGGGGGACTCTTGGCTGAAGCTGATGTTCCTGGGCTGCCCTAAGCATAGGGACTCTTCATGGTTGCTTGAGAGGGCAATGTCCGTGCATGATGACTTGTCATTGGCGCTCCCACTGCCAAACGTGTCACTGCTCTCCAATGGGCTCTTGGCTGATGGGTAAGGCGCAGCAGTTGTCACTCTGCAAGAGAAGCTGATCAGAACCAACTTTGGAGTGCAAATGCAAATCTGTCACACAGAATTGAGTTGTTGTGATGCACTCAAAAGTCGGTAGAATCACTGTTAACTGTTTTTAGGACACTCAGTAACAGTATGGATTCTACCTTTCCTTTCTTTTCTCCAAGAATCGAGCAAGGGACGCCTTTCTAGCTTGAGGGACAGCTGCAACGGACAATAACAATTTCAATACAGTGTAACAAAGAGCAACAAAAGTTACTGAATACTACGACGATAGCCAGTTGTGCTACACAAACCATAAACAGCCAGTACCTCTAGGCATTATCGCTGCTGCGGTTGTAGTGGCAAGTGTTGCGGGCTGAGCTGCTGGAGCCTGACTCACGGGAGGAACAGCTAATGGGACTGAAGATTTTGGAACTGGAGAGTCAAGGTTAGAGCTAGAAGCACTCCTGGAGAGAGTCGCGGCTTGTAAGAAGCCAGGGTTTGGTTTGGAGATGGCAGATGGAGGCGGCGAAACATGCTGTGGTTTTTGAAATAGCATCTGCTTTGCAGGCAAAACCTCAGGCACCGTGACTTTTGCTGGAGTGAAAACAGGAGCCTCTGGTCTACGGGCCACAGGGGCTGTGCTTGGAAGAGATCCTCTGCTGGCTAAGAACATGAGCTCCTGAGCCTGTGGCAATGGAAACGGTTAATTTTAGGAGCTTACAGGCAAAGCAAATCAGCATCAAATGAGAAGATGATGAGAAATTATACCTTCTCAGCTGAGACGTTGTCAAATACATTGACGGAACCGGCATAGAAGATTGTCAATTGTGCCGTCTTTGGCCTCACCGCATCCCTACACACCGAGGCAAAAACAAGCAATGTTTCAGTCCGATCCTAATTTCACAGCCACTTGTACAAGTCACGGTCCATAACAGCAAATAAATTACCTTGTTCCATAGAAACCCACCGTAGAACTGGGCACCGCGTTGTTGATGGCAAAAGGTGGCTGCTTGAACGCAGCAGCACCAGCGACGCCATTGGGAAGGCTAGGCGAGCTCTGGACCCTGAACATCGGATTGTTGTGGTTGAACGGCGACGAGACCGGAATGACTCTAGCCCCGTTCAGCGCATGCTGCTGCGGCGGCTGCGCGCGGTGCACGGCGGCGTACTGCGTGCTGTCGGGGCCGAAAGATCTCTGCAAAAACACCATCACCTTGGTTCTGTCAAAAACTGGGAAGCTGACATGAATCAGAACCAAAAAGAGCAGCCGCGCGCTCATACCTGGTGCGTGAGGATACGAGGGGCCGGGTTCTTGGCGCCGTCGAAGGAGGAGGAAAACTGCGGGAACGAAGGCTCCTCCCTCGCCGCCGACCGGAACGACATCAACGCCGGGGCGGCGCCGGGCTTGCTAGCGAAGGACCAGTCCATTGCCGGGGCTGCTGCTCCTGCTCCTCCGAAGTAAGCTGGGATGGGAGAGATTGCACGCACCTCTGAGAATCAGACCAGACGCCGGCACATAAATACACACAACAAAGCACGAACCCAGAGATGGATCCGTTAAGCATCCCCATCCCACGAGCGAGCCGAGGCAGCTCGAAATCAACAAACGACACCCTCGGCTGTCCGAAAGGTTCGGCCAGTCTCTCCCGTGAAAATCGTCGCTTTCTTCACGCATTAACTCTCGCCCGAATCGAGCGCACATGGCAGGCCGGCCGTCAAAAGGAATTCGGCAGCAGGTATGCCATGGCAGCCAGCCAAGCCCGCACTCTTTTTGCAAGGATAAAGTAAATAGGAGGGGAGGCGCTTGAATTTCGCAGGACATCCATGCCGCATCTCGCCGAACGGACCGAACTGAACTGAACCCAATCCAGCACGGCAAGAAACTAGGCGCGCACGGCGCGGTGCGGGGCACAGATCAAGAACCCCAGCGCGGCAGGCGGCGAAAGGAGGCCGGGAAGCATACCTGATTCCTCCGCGCCTGCCTTCTCCTTGTGCAGGTGATGCTGCTGCTGCTGCTGCTGCTGCTGCTCCTTGCCGATCGCGGCCAGGAAGTCCCTCTCCATCCAACCGGGGCTCGGGAAAGGAGGCCGCCGATTTTGCCCTGCCCTCCCGAGGTAGATGGTGGGTGGAGTGGAGAGGAGAGACGGACAGCTTGGCAGCCTCTCTCTCCAGGCTCCAACCCCAAGCAAGCTCTGTGAAGCTTCTCTCTCCTCAGCCTCAGCTCCTCCTCGTCCGCCCACGACTGACCGACTAGTGATGACGATGCGCGGCAGCCTTGACCATTCTCCTCGTCTCTCTTCTCTTCTCTTCTCTCCCCTCTTTGTAGGCCTGCCGTGTGTGCTATTGAGCTTTGTTTAATGGCGTGCGCTGCGCTCCTCCCTTTTTTTAATTGAAAACGAGGGCATTAGATTACCCAGCTGGGGAAACGAGGGGCGATAGACAAAAGAAATTAATTTAGAATAGGAGTTGAAAAAAATAGTAAAAGAAAAGGAGTGGTTCGCATGGCGACTAGGGCGGCGGGCCCGGGCCGCCGTGACCGGATCGGGCGCGTCGCCCTCGGCGGGGCCCGCGCCACGTTTACCGGCTCCCCGGTCGAGTCCCCCACGTGGTACGGCACGACGCTGTTCCCGCTGCACCCCGGCGGGTCCCGCTGCCCGTCACTGACGTGTAGGGCCGCGGGGAACGGAGCCCGCATGTCGGTGGAAGGGTGCGCGGCGGCCGAGCGTCCAGCGAGTCCCCCGGAGGCGGTGCGCGGGTCGTCGGTAGGACGACACGTGTCCGGGACGGGGAGCGCACGAGGCGAACCGTGGTGGTGGGCGGCCAGTGCCTGGCACGGTGGGGCCTCGGGATTCTCTGCGCCGGGAACGGGTCCCACGTGGTTCCTGCTCCGGACCACGATGCGCGCGCGAGGCGAGGGGTGGGGTGGGGGTTGGACGTGGACCCAGTGACGAGCAAATTGTATAAAAACCGAAACAGGTCAGTTGGTGTCGGGAAAAAGATACAAAACACACAAAAGAATAAGTAAATGAGGAGTAATTTACTCGTAAAATAGGGATAGGAATTGCGTCACGGGGGGCTCGGACTTTAGCGGGTGGCGTGCCGCGCCGGATTTTGTTTATGGTTTCTCGCCATCACCATGAGCCATGTGCGCACGACGCTTCCCTTTTATATTATACATAAATTTGATTTGATGTGTTTTGTTATTAGGTCAATCCATGTGGTGCCACTGCTGACTTTGATTGTCTTGGAATTTTGGAAAAGTTTAAATAAAAAAAATCTGATTGCAACATTGTAATGAGATACGATGGGGGAATGGTATATGTAATTCTTCAAGACCAGATTTCAATTTTAAGAATATAGGTATTAGTTGGGTGTGGATATAAATCCCAAATCCGATTGTATGAGTTACAATATACATAGAATTGGCAAAATCTAACTGCTATAGATTACTCGTCCAATATTTTTTCTCCCTAAAATAGGAAAAACAAAATAATTTGAGATAAGACAATCTTGTTAATCGACAACTTCCATTTCATAATGCGGTTGGTTTTATGTCCTAAATCTGCATTGAAAATTTAATGGCAATTTCAACCTATTGGCTAATAACTTATATTTGTGATTTGTGAGTGTGTATTCTAAAGTGTTAGCCACAATATGAATTACTCCCTCCATACTCAAAAATAAAGTCATTTACCTTTGACTTCTTATATGTATAAAAATATTCATCAAAAAGTGATATATGTATATTTTCATGAGAATTTTTTAAAACAAATCTATTCATATGGTTTTTACATTTCTAACTTAAAAAATATCCATAATTTATATTCTTAAAACATAACTTTAACTTTTTATTACATTATATTTAGATGCATAGCAAAAGTTATATATAAAAAATATATCAAAGTGTAGAGAGTACATATAAGTATATCTTTCTCCGTAAACACGTAATATATTCAAGTTAACTTGTATGTACTCTCTGCGTAAACGCGGAAACCCTAAACGCTTTCAGGTCAACTTGTTATGCTTATACTATATATACACATAGTTTGTTTATCTCCTAGTCAAACCTTCATCTGCCGTTTTATTTATGGAAATATAAAAAATCAACTGGAGTATATAATTAATATATTCAAGTCAACTTAGCAAATCCGATTAACTTTTTATGTTTTCACAAGATTAATAATCAGTTGTGCGTGCATTTACAAAGGAGTAATAGTGCCCCATCCATGTCCTCTTTGTGAGTGCAGTTTTCATTCTCGGTGAGGTCTCCAACAACCATTTAATAATATATTAAATTAAATACTATGAAGTCACTGTGAATTTGACAGCACACGGAAATATTTTCAAATATATGCAACCGATGTTAACTGATTTTCATAGTATATAATCAAATAATTATTAGATATACTGTATATTAGTAAAAAATTATAAGTTTAAATATTAAGCTGCGTGTGATCCTTATGATAAGAAAAGAAATGGAGTATAGTATATTTTTGGTTAAAAAACACCATGTGTATTCAAATAATTACTCTTCTTATTTGCAAGATTGGATTGATCTAACTCTCCCTTTTAGCTTCTAACAAATGGTAATTACTGGAATGGGAAATCAATTTTACTGGAATGGGAAATCAATTTCTTTTTACGAAGCCATGACCGGAGAGAAGGGTTAAAGACGGGTGCTTTATTTAAACGGACGTCCTGGCGCTCGGACGTCCGGACGAAACCCCGCGTCCGGACACCCGCGCCAGCGCCTGCCGCACGCACAAGAGGGGCCCGCCCGCACCACACACACCCACTCTTCACTGCTTCCCACACCCTCCACGCATTGGATGCCAGCGCTAGCGCTAGCGCCTGCTGCACGCACAGCTCGCCCCCGTAGCCTATCCCTACGCCCGCCGCGTCCGCCTTTACACCGCCCCACATGTGAGACGAGCATGCCCCATCGCCCCCATGACCATAGCACCCCCATCCGCTCGCCCCCACGCTTCCGTCCACTATCCCTCCAGCGAGCCATGCGCCCCCCGCTGCCTCTACCTGGCTAGCCCCCTGGCCTAACAACATAGAAAGTTAGAATAAAACATATGCAAACAACATGGAAACAACTACTGCAACATTAGGCTGAAGCAGTTGAAACACCATGAACATATTATTGCAACAACACAGACAACTGTTGCAACATTAGCCTAAAAGTAGCTGAAACACCATGAAACCTGTTTTTACAACAACACAGGACAAACTGCTGCAACAAAATAGGTTGAAGGAGCTAAAACATTTGGATATCGCAACACGTATGGAGCATATGAAACAACGCTCGAATAAAAACACTGGGTATGGAGCATATGAAACAACGATCGAATAAAAACACCTGTAACAACATCGAACAGCTACTGCAACGTGATATTGAATCAACTAAAATATTTTGAAAGTATTATTGCAACATTTGTGCCAAGCATATGAAACAAAACGCAAAAGACTAATGCAACAAAGAAATATTGCTTGTTGCAACAGCAAACTAAGCCTACTGCAACAGAGCTCGCCAGAACTTTAGCCACCGCCACGTCCCTCGGATCTAGATCCAGAGAAGGAGAAAGGAGAAGGAGGAGAATAGCTCAGATCTAGAGGAGGAGGAGGAGGAGGAGGAGGATGGTTCAGATCCAGAGAAGGACCCACCTACCTCACCGGAAGCCGCCACCGTCGTCCTCGTCTCTGGTTGGGGGAGCGGGAGCCCGGTTGCTGGAGGCGCGCGGTAGCAATGGAGGTCGCAGAGGAGGGAGGGAAGGGAGGAAAGGGAGGGAGGGAGCGCCGGCAGGCGGCCGGGGCAGCAGCGCGTTGGCGCTCGATGTCTGAGCAGGCAGCGCAGTGAAGGAGATGCGACTCCACGATATCCTTTACTCCCTTGTCGCTTTGAATGGAGAGACGTAGGAGAGACGGGGGAATAGAGAGGATAAGCTTCACATGAGGATAAGCTTTCTCATCTGTATACGTGTGTGGTAGGAGTAGATATTTTGTGTGGTAGAAAATATGTGGACTACGTGAGTCCACGTGCTGTCCGTCTGTTGGGCGTGGATGGACGTCCGCAGTAAATCATTACCGTTATTTAAACTGATCAAAGTTGGAGAACCAAGTAAATTGGTTAGGTTTGTTGCGGTGGATCCACTTAGATAAGTCTTTGACTTGACATGGAAACCAAATTTCTTTAATTTATTCTAAATTTAATACATGCTGTGTATCCTCGGTGACTTTATGAATCTCATAGAGATAAGGTTTGAAATTATATCGGGTAAGTGTGCATATGTAAGAGTCCGTGCATGTACCTAATGTGATTTGCAAAAAGAGAAGTTGGAGCACTAAAAATGACATATCTCCGAATCAATCAAGGACGATACAAAGGAGCAGCAGCACATGGGAGGATCGGAGCAGCTAGCTCTTTACAATCTTGTCAGTACTTTTTGCAAAGCAATGCTAACAATGTTGTTTCTGCCACTACTTTCCAAGTATCAAAATGACGTTCAGAACTGATTAGATGTGGGCACGTTTGAACAGACCGTGCCTATCACAAAGTAATTGTTAATTAGGTATTTTAGCGGGACAACCCCTGCTGACATTTAAAAATTCATGATCTAGCTAGCAGCTAGCTAGTCCACATGATCTGAGCTATAAACTAAGTTTCAAGTATGATTTCATTGACTATTTAATATGGTATGAAGATGGAACATGGAATCTTTGCAAAGTTGGTACGGATGCTCACATTTTCTATAGATTTGTTTGTGCTTATCGACGTTGAGGCAGTTATATTAACTTAGATTTGCTAAGGACTTGTTTGGTTAGCCTCATTTCAAAGGAGATTGAGGAGAAATTTGACTTGAAATGCGATTAATCCCCCTCAATCCCCTCCATTTACCTTCAATTCCCCAAAAAAAAAAAATAAGGCCTAAAGGTGCTCAGAGGGTTCACTCTTTTTACCAGTGCTCAAAGAAGTAGGATGTCTGCATATTTGTAGATGAAAGTGTGCGTGCTAGTTTGTATGCATCCATATCTATAATGTGATTCACAAAAAGGTTAATTTTTGTATGTTGAAATTGAACGTTTTTAAGTGATATATATGTCTTAAAATTTAGTTATATAAAAATATGTAAATTGCTATATTATAATAACAATACTAAATACTTTTGTGTCATTAATTCAAAATATTTCTAGAGACGAGTAATATTTATTTACTGACGTGAACAAGCCTATCGTCTCTATCAAATGGTCTTTGTTAATGGCCATTTCTAGAGATGGTGGTCGGCGCCATTGCTCGTCTCTGTAAATTGATTAATAGAAATGGGCACCTTAAGTTGGGCACCTCTATTAATGGCTATTTATAGAGTCAGTTGCTATTTATAGCCTCTATTTATGTCTTTTGAAGAAGTGAGTATGTTAAGATGTCCACCTCTGTTAATGCCACCTATAGATAGGCGACCCATGACCTTTAGCACAAGCAACACATCTTGACCGCACCAACCATTCATTTATGAATATATAAGTTATATTTTTTATCAACATTATGTAATCATATATTGAAAATTTCAGCACCTAACAAATGGAAAAAGTTTAAAGTACAAAGTTTTAGATCTTGTGAGCTCTACAATTTTGATAAGGGTGTATCTCCATCTGAGTTGGTTTAAATTTTTAAAAAATATGTGAGTGTCAAAATCTAAAAATTTTAAAATGAATATTTAGGATGTTAAATATTTTCAAAACAAAAAAACTTGTAAGAACTTTGAAGTTGTATATTACAATGACAACTACAACCTTTGTATAGATTGTGTCAACGTTGAATGTTGTTTAAAGTTTCTAAATTTTAGATCCCAAAATCTTAGAATATAGATGAATATTTATAATATAAATTATATTAATAAAAAATAACTACATAGTTGATCGTATTGAGAAATACAATTTTTGTGTAGGGTTTCCAACACCCAAGGATTTTTGAAAAAACTAAATTTCAAATTTTAAAATCTAAGAGCTTAAAATGAACTTTTGGGTACCTAATTATCTAAACAATTTCAAATGAAAATGTATCAATTACAAATTGTAGATTGCAACAAACTCTATGATTTTAGTATAAAGTTTATCTTCATCTAAATTGATATTAAAAAGTTATAGACTTTTTGACACTATTTGTAGAGGTCGTTCCTTAGACTCTCCAACAATCGTGACCCAAAATATAAGACTCATTTGTTCTTTGGGTGCGCTAAGGCAAATGGTTCATTTTTAGTCTTCTCCAACAATAAGACCAAAAAACAACCCTTTCTGCCAATGAGTCTCTAGGAGAAAGGATACTTAGATTTAGGTTATGCCTCTCCTGAAACCTAAAATGAGTCTTCTCTATAGGTACTCTGTTGGAGGCTATAGGTATTGCGTTGCAGACCCATGTTGAGTTTGGGTATCCCAATGCCTCTCCTGTTGGAGACAGCCTTAAAATGACCACATTTAAATGATATAGAACGACCGCCGATGGTAATAGTCTTTTATAGGAAGATTTCTTGCTTTAGGACACTCGCCTCTGTTAATGGACCATTTATAGTTTTGGTATTCTATAAAGTGACTATCTCTGTTAATCAACTATTAACAGAGGTGCTCACCTTAGAATGCCCATCTTTGAAATGGTTAACAAAGGCACACACTTGGTTGGAGCTGTTTGAACATTTACAAGGACGACGCTACAAAATGCTCATCTCAGTTAATCAGAGGTATGTTTTCTAAAATCATTTATGTAGCTAGTAATGTGTTGATGACTTCAGTCAATCCATCATAAACATATGTCACTTATTATTGTTTGTGAATGGAGAGAGTATGGCCAGACGAAGTCCCAAAGTAGTTATCTCTCTACAAATTCATGTATACATAAATACATAGATATAATAACTTATGGTTGACTCTAAGAGACTAGGAGCATGATTGGCATGGCTTGGCATGTGATGCACCACCGCTAGAAAATGACTCCGACTTCTATCTTCGACAACAAGAAGCACTTCTTTGCCACACACATTTGGTGTGGCTCCTTCAGCTCTGTTATTTTTTTCTCGAACACGACTTCACGTGCCATTTTCATTAAGAAGGAGGGGGCCGAAAGAACGGCAGGTACAACACGACACAAACAATCGCCACAAAGACAGTGACGGCACAAACACAAAAACAAACACAAACACAAAACGACACAAGAACAAAGAAGTTGCCCGACACCACGCCCAACAATGGATTAGAACTCAGGCTTCATGGGCACAGCAGACCAGCAGGGGCAGGACTCGGCGTCTCACGGGTGCTTCGAGGGTGCACCAACGGAGCCTTCAAGAAGGAGATGACGCCCTCGGGCGCCAATTCCGTTGACGGTGCGCCCTAGGGAGCTTACGCTCCCGAATGGCCCCCCAGCAGCGGTCGGCGAGCGGACGGCGACGCCTTCAAGAAGGTAATGACGCTAACACGCCACCATCGTTAGACCCAGCCGCGAGGGCGGGGCGGGGGTTTTCACCCAAGCTGCCAATGACCGTGAGCAGGCGGGGGCGTCCATCGCTACGCCATGGCGGAGCCAGCTCGCGGCTACCACGCCAGAGCGAGATCGATGGACACGAAGCCCCCGGAGACGCCGTTGGATGTCTTCGTGTTGCCCGCCGACGAAGCGGAGCTGAACCAGGTTCCGGAGGGGGAGGGTGATACCGGCCCAGGAGGCCCGGATCGAACCCGTCAACCCGCCGCTCACCGGAGCGGCGGCGGTGGTGGTGGGGGCGGGGGGCACCGGCAAAGACTCGTCGCCGACCGCTTGTCTTGCCACCCCGGCAAAGACGGGCCTGTGCTAGCCCGCAGAGTGGCGTGGTAGGGTAGCAGCGTGCGAGCCGTCCCGCCGCCAAGAACTGCCCTGATGCGCCAGAGTTCTGGTTGGGGGCATCCCCGCCGCAACGACCCCGGCCGAGCCCTCTCGAGGCTAGGGGTGCAGCGGGCGCGGGGCGCACCGGAGGGGCGTGTGGCGTCGGAACAAGCCGGAGACACGACCCCCCCTCCCATCCGAGGAGGGGGAAGAAGCAGGCCCACAGGACCCACCTGGCCGAGGCGCCCCGCGCCTGCACCAGGCGTGCCGCCGGTTGGCCACCTCAACCGGCCGAGGATGGACGTCGGGGTCTCGGGGTGGCCAGGCCGCGAGAGCAACGATGGCCGCTGCTGGCGCAGCATCACCGGGCCAGCCGCAACCGCGGCAAGTCGGCTGCTCCGGGGCGGAGGCAGCCTCGCGCGCGCCAGCACCACGGCGGCTGGGTCCCTCACTGGCGGAGGGCCCCCGGGGGCCCAGCCGGACCTGCGGGCGTGACCAGGACCCAGCGGCAGCTGGCCAAAGACCGCGGCGGCGGACCCGCCGAGGCCCGGCCGGCGCCCATGGCCGGGCCGAGCGGCGCGGCCGGGGGGAGGCCCCATCTGGCGGCCGGGGCCTCTTTTTAGCCGGCGGCCCGGACCGCCCCACGCCGGATCTGGCCGGGAAGGCAGGGCCGCCGCGCCACTACCGGGCGCCTGGAGGAAGGAAGGGGGGGAGGGGAGGAGGGGCTGGGAAGCGGCGGGGACACCTTTCTTGGGCGCCCGTGCTGGCCGCCGCCGGTGAGGAGGAGGAGGGGCGGCGGCCGGACCGGCGGGGAGGGGGGCGCTGGGGGTGGCGGGCGGGTCGCCTCGGGGTCGCCCCCCAAGGAGACGACGCGAGGGCCTCACGGGTTCTCTCGGTATCTCAGCTCTGTTATTTTAGCACCAAACATGGTCTAACATTGAGTATGCTGGACCAGGAAGCTTTCTCAGAGTGCTGGGTCAGCTCTAACATGCACGCACTACTCACATCATGCATCCACGCCAGTTATTATAGTGACAAAAGAAGCACATGCGTGCCATCCATCATCGAAGCATCGTCTCTAGAGATTAGAGATTAGAGATTAGAGAAAAGAGAACCATCTCTCATCATCATTAAGAGTAGTTGGAAGGAGATGCTCCACGTGTCAATGATCAAACGAATGACTTCCTAAACAAATGATGATGCGATTCATCATGCAAGCTAAGATATACTCCCTCCATCCATCTCTTTTTAAGTGTTGCTTGCGTTTTTCGAGAAACAACTATCTGTAATTTTAATAAATAATAAATATCATCGATTAGTATCATAATTAGTATCATCGAAAAGATCTTTGGCTCTAGTTTTTTTAACAAATTTATTTAGAGATATAAATATTGAGCGTATTTTCTACAAATTAAGTCAAACTTATGACACGAACACCTAAAGTGACACTTAAAAGGGAACAGAGGCAGTATATATGATAATAAATTAATGGCTTAAATTGGTGCCATTCATGCAAGATATATATGTGTATATAACAATAATAAAGTAAAGGTTCAGAGGGAAAACAGTAGAGAGGAAGCTAGCTGAGACCTTTTGATTAAAATAAATCCGCAGTGTACTCAAGTCGATCTAGTAATCTCTTATACTAATGAATATGCTACTGGGTCCCATGCATGTATACGTAAGTGATGACATTGCAAGTCATCTGACAAAAACAGTCGTTAGCTTGCAGCTGGAAACATAATAATGCTAACGACGTGCAGTGAGTGTGTGCATGCAAAGCTAGATAATGCGGTTGGAACTGTAGGGAACGCGTGCTTGCATGCTTTTATGGATTCAATCTGTGTAGATACTTCTTATAACAATCAGTTGGTAATGAATGTGCTTATGCTAAAATAATCTAGTCTGCCACATCTGGGCAAGCACCGTATGATTCCGTAGATGCCGTATGTGCACCAACTCAACAAAAGCGGCCATTTTAAGAATGCTATGTTACGTTAATAACCAAGATAGAGCTATGGTTGTCTAACTCTTTGAACTAGTAGGATGCCCGTGCGTTGCTGCAGTTATCAAGTAAAAATGTAAGGAGTTTATAATGGTCGAAACTATGAATTAATAGATACATATATATGGATGTAGTAGGTCAATTGCGGAGGTTGTATCTATTGACATGGTATAGATTATTTGAAACTATGAATTAATAGATACATATTTTGGAGGACCACATGTAATCCATGTGATATGCAGTTTTGCTTTTCAACGGGTTTTTACTTAGAAACGGTTTAAATTTTTGCAAAAAATGCTATCAAAAAATATATTCATGTGGGGTCTTGTTTTGAGAGTTTATTACGAGTAACACCATGGTGCAATTGGATTTTAATTACGATACTAGGTTTTAGGCGCTACGACTTTTTTTCTATTTCAAAAGAAATATGTAGTGGGAAATAAATGAGACCCTTAGTGGATGTAACTCCTCTGATGATGTCAGCTGACATCATTCTTGAGCTCTCAACTAATCAGAATTAAGAGAATAGACTAGAGAGGGTTTAAACATATAGGAGTTATAGATTACCAAAAAAAAAACAGACATACAGAGAATTTAAGCGGTAGTGACAGTTGTAAGTAACACTGTTCCTCAACACAAACAAATGACAATTTTTCGTTGAAGGTACCCACCTAGTAGGTCCTACACTAGTTGCGAGTATCTTGCGTGAGCTACTAGGTGTTAAATGATTCACATCACAACATTGGTGGACTACTAGAAAATCTTTTGACAAAAATTAATTTGAGTCTAGTAATCAATTAAACATAACTACTTAATTAAACACTACTAATTAGTTAAACCATATAAAAATTAATATAAACTAATAGAATAAAACCAACTAATGAAGAAAGACATAGCAATACATTAAACAAACCTATTAATAATTAAACCCTACTTCTTAAATACACAAAACTAAATAAGTAATAACTACTAATTAACTAAACAAAAATAATTAATTAAATTAAACCTAATGAAAATAAACCCTAGTAATTAAATAAAAACAATCTTTAATTTCTTCTCTCTAAATGAATCTATTGATGACACATCGAATCTATAGTGGATAAAACTCCAATTGAGAAACAATCATGGCAAAAAGAGCATGGAGAGACATCAAAAATCCATCTTGAAGCACCCCATCTAAGCAAATAGAGAGAAAATCCTGGCTTTTTTTCTCTCTCACTCATGGTGAAACCCTAGATCCAAAAAAGTGCTAAAATTGAGCAATAATTGTTAAAAGAAGCAAGAGGGGCATAAACTAACCTTTCTTAGCAACCTCCTTCCAAGAATTGAAGATCAAAACCTCTCCCTTGTATTTTATGAAATCTAGACCTCCAAATCGCCAACAATAGAAGGTTGGTCTCGAGATACTGTGTGATCGGGGAGGAAGAAAAGGGTATTTATAGTAGACCTAACACTGGCGGTTGGCTTAGCAAACCGCCAGTGAAAATATATTAGCACTGGCGGTTTGCTTAGCCAGCCGCCAGTGTAAATGCCTTTATTTATACTGGTGGTTGTCTTAGCCAACCGTCAATGTTCATGTACTATTTTCACTGGCGGTTTGCTAAGCCAACCACCAATGTAAATAGAGCCATTAACACAGTGTTAATGCTTTTTCACTGGCGGTTCTAAAGCTGGCCCCACTTGATTTTTTTCACTGACGTCCATGAATAAAAACTGTCTGTACAAATCAGACCATGGCGCCAAGAGAAGTGATTTCTGTACCAGAGAAAGTGCATAACTAGGATTATTATAGTGAACTTCTATGTGGCTTCATTATGCATCAATGTGTTCATCCAAATGCAGAATACTTCTGCCACACACAGGTGAGCTAACCACGAAGGACAAGTATGAGCAAATGTTGACACTCCTTAATGTCATTACGAAAATATATATAAAATCTACTCCCCAGCAACGGTGCCAAAAATGCTGGTAAGCATATCATAGCATCGCCACTAAAGCGCCAAGTTGTCATCCCCAGCTATGACATCAGGAGTGTGGTATTAAATCATGTCACCATTTAGAATATAGAAATAGTATCTGCTAGCGCACAGATCAAATATTATTGTAACATTTTACCCAGAGTATTACCAGGTTGTCATTTATATTTTCCTAAGGAAAGGTCTACAGGGTATATGCGTAAGATAGCTGGATAACCTAGAGTGTAATGGATAGGTATAACCATGTCCTCACTACTCAATGTAGGGGTAAGTCACATGATAAATGATAAAGATAAGTATAAATCATCAGCATAAACAGATAGAGACTCCTAGCTATATCATTAGGGTTACTAGCAGAACATAAAGAGGTATTCCTAAGTTATTCCTAGCTACATGTCAATGCATACTATGGTTAATGCAATTACACCTAATAGTCATCGCTAAGGTTAGCATTATATCTACTCATGGTGGACATACTAGGGAAGTTTGAGAGTCCTACTGTGTCTATAAACGGGAGTTAGACTATATAGAACTCAACAGGATTGTCACACCCACAATCTACCAATCCCGGCTTATAGGGTGCATTCGCAGATAAACAATGTATAAGCATCACGCTTACACAATGTTCACCACTCACCCAATGATCAATTAGATGAGCGCTATACGAACCTATGAATAAGTATAATGTTAATCTAGCTATACTAAGCATATAACCACAATAGACAAAGAACATAATAACTATAAATATAAGTAGATAAGTATTCATTAATTTAATTGTAGCAATCATATATCTATACAATGAAAGAGAACAAAGGCGAGAGGAGGTAAGAACTATACCAAATCTAAACTCTTGATGGCTCCGGAATCAAGCCTTCGCTTGCCTCCCCCTAGTTCTAAGTAGCTATCTAGGCCCTAACTAAGGAGCTCTGATTAGGGTTTCTAGCTGATGATCAGACTTCAAATCAGAATGAATGAATGTGCCTCCCCCGGGGGTACTGCCCTTCTTTTATAGCCCTGGACGATGATTGTGAGCCATTGGATCAAACCGACTTTGACGTACGGCTGAGATTGAAACCCTAAGATGGTGGAGCAACCTGGGTGAAGCGGGCCGCAAATGGGCCAGGGGCCAGACAGGCTGATCTGGGGTGGGACCGGCCGGTCCCAGCTGGCAGCCTCTGGTCCCCCGCTTCGGCGTGGTGTCTTCTGGTCTCTTCTGGAACCTTCCTGCGTTGTCGTGGCGCCCGATTTCCCGTTCTATGTTCTAATAAGCTTCTGAGATTGCGTCTTTTCCAGTTTACACCTGCAAAAATAGTGAAACACCAAAACTCGTGGAATTTTGTCAGTGTAAACCCTATATCTACTTTGGTGATCACAATTGCATCCTTTTCCATGGCTAGTTGACGGTTTGAATTCGTACATTAACGGTCGTTAACAACAAATTAGAAGGTGGGACAAACTAGACTCTCTAGGGATTAAAGAAACATGTTTAACATATTTTAGGCAGTAGAAATAAATATACTTTACTTTCTAACATTTGAAATCCTAGGCTTCCTTTATAGTTTATAGGTTATAATAAAATTAATGTCCGCGCTACCATGACGAATGTCATGTACAATGTATGTAATCTTTTATACCCCTGGGTGAGTTATTCTATACTTCTATTTGTTCATATTAATATATTTAAAATTAATGAAATTAAACATACATATCAAGTATCATGAAGATCAAGTATGCATACATGCTTTAGCGGCGAATATATATTATGTTTCAAAGCAATCATGACAACTATTTCATTAACCACTGATATACTATATATTAATAACCATAACTTATAATTTATAAAAATTGTTATACAATAAATATATATACTGACATATCTATATTGCTAGCATAATCGTAAGAGCTCTATTTTTTATAATAAAAATATAATTACCCATATAATTTCTTAACAAGAAAATTTAAATATCATCTGAAGTAAGGGGGATTAGATCAAAGGTGGTTGAGATTCTTTTGAGTAAACAATGATAATAAGGCTTAATAAATACTAATACTTCTTGAGGCTAGCACGACTAACCCATCTCACATTTCACTTCAAGCTCTACCACCCGTCTTAAGTGACATGGTGTAAGTTTTAAATAACTATTATGTCATTGTAGTACTTAAAAGTGCACATATGACCTAGGATCCTTAATTTCAATAAAAATATAAAAGTAGAGTTACTAACAGATAGAAGATACAATAAACATAAGAGTTTCAATATAAAAAGTCTATATCAAATTAAAAGATTAAAACCTAAAAAATTGAAATCTAAATTCATGGCATGATAAGATATGAGATGCCATAAGAGCGACTATAGTTTAACCCAAATTTTAGCTAAATGCATATTCAAAATATACAGAGATGCTCTTCAAAGAAAAAGATTAAATATATAGATAAAAGAACATATTTATTAGTAGTGGGTAAATTTATCACAAGTAGATGATGAGTATAAGTGCCAATTGTGTTACAGAAAATGGACAAAAAGAAAAATATTGGAATTAATATAAATTAGTTATATTTTTTATTAAATAGACATCTAATGTTTATATTTCTTAAAATTCTAGCTCGTGGAAGAGCACGGGTTGCCGAACTATAGTAACAATAATTTGTTCTTTATAGGGGCTTTTTATACTGCTTACAGTTAAAAATAAGTTGAAATTGCATCAACAGAGAAAAAGCATATATGTAGGACAAGAGTCGTAGCACGAGTTGAACAAGTGGCTCGAAAGCTTATAATTAACTCATTAACCATTGGTAGGACGGTAAGAGTACGCAACTCCAGTACTAATGAGGCAGTCATGTATAGGTGCACAACAGAGCTTGGTCATTGCTAAGTACTGTACAGCACATATATGTACTGTATGAGTACGTATATGCGACAAGATTTTTTGAAAAACTAAGGGCAAGAGGACAGCCGTGCATAGTCCATATAGGGTGGTTATATCTTGCACGGTTTTCCCCTCTTTTATAGAGTTCTCTAATCTAATTATATCGAAGTTTGGACTAGAATAATGAGTTTATTTATAGATTAAAGTGTGATGCTTAGGCTTAGCTTGCTTGTGTTTATGGCTAGACCCTGATGAATAGTTTGTCGTAATCACAACTGATAGCATATTTCTTGGTGTGATTCATGTCCAAGTCTCCCATAGGTCTTTAGCTTAGTCAACCGAGTGCATTATTGGGGTTTATCAAGGCCCAGAGCAGTTGAGCTTTCTAGGAGTAGTATAAGAAGATGTGTGTCTGACCTTCCTGGTGGCCATAGGGTTCACAAGCATCGGAGATGGTCAGATGGAGATGTTTATATGATAGAGAAGTACTTTGGTTGGTAATATCTTATGATGAACGGACCAAAAAGGAATTGCTTTCCCTGAGAAGTAACCAATTTGTCCCAACACTAGTGTAGCTCTCGGCTTAACACACATATTATGCACTTAATTAATTTGGTTGTAAAGGATTCATATATTTGTAGGGTTGAGTGTACATGTGTGTTTGTGGACATTTGTTCTTATACCATTTAATCTATATATGCTTAAAATTAAAAGAATAAAAATTCTTTCGGTGTCCTTCACTCTTCTCCCCTAGTTCATATGTCTCTCCGATCCACTTCCCCAAACATACAAATTTTAGCCGGTTTTACTCAAAGTTGTAGTACTTGATGAGTTAGAGATAAGTGATTGATTTACTGTCTCGTTCGTGATCTAAACTCATAGTTGTGCTCATATAGATTAGAATAACATAATCTAAACTCATGATTGGTTGTCATATAAATTAGAATGATTAGCGTCTGTAGCCATGGTCTAGGGTCTAATAAAAATATATAGCCCTTTTAATTTCATTCAAGATAAGAGGGTGTGTCTATATGTACACACATTGTGGCCATGGAACACATACGTGGTGCGCTAAGACAGTAAGATGTGGTGTAGTAGTAGGCAGGCCATCCCGAGTGTCCGAGTAGTTGGCCCATCATCAGCGCTGATCAGCAGCATGTGCGGTTGTGTTTCTTCCGTTCAGTGGCTATCCTGCACACTCACCACTTGCACGCACGCTGGACCATAATTCCACCATGACAACAGCCGGTGTTCCCAATTGATTAAGACTGGCGTCTATATGAACATCCATCACATCGTTTTTGAAAATGTTTTTCTTGAGGCAGTTTTGTCCCTCTCAAGACGGATGCGAATGCGATGGAACCATGGGCGCCAATCATGTAATCCCAGCGCAAACTTGCAATATAACGAAATAAATTCCTTTCATGATCGATAGCTCTTCCCCGACGCTTCACACCATTCATTGAAAAAAAGAGATAAGCGGAGCTAGTTATTCATACAAATCCCTTTGTCCACAAATAAATTGGTATACATATATTGGTATATATATGAATTTGAGAAAGAATAGTCAAAGAGATTTCTAATCAATGCTCCACCTACCACATGCTAATACAATAATCTCGAGTTTCATCATTTGTTCTTTATAGCAACGACTCCACAAATATGAACACATTGCACATATTGTGATTATAAAATCAGATTAAGGATACGTCGGCTCTTATGATTACAAATGATCCAACTGATCCTAGATTGATGATCACTACTATACAAAATATTTTACAAGGCACTTCAAAATGGCTCTCAGAGGTAGTTGGACCAAAAAACCGCCTCGGTTAATCAGTTCCGGCCCATCCTGGGCCACTGAGTTAATCGGTTAAGGCCACGATTATCTGTGACCTTATGTCCAAGACGGTTAAAAAAACCGCCTCGGTTAACCAATTTTGATCGTCTCAATTAGGTTTTATGTAGTAGTGGATATAAAATAATTCCTAATAGATTCACGGTGGAAGATAGATTTTTTTTAATACATTTCATTCCTTCATTCCAAACGCTATACTCTGTCGAAAAAAGAAAAACATCAAGTCACAATATCTCAAATTTGGCAAATTATATATAAAAATATAAATAGTTATGACATCAAATAGTACTTTTAGATTTGCCATGCCATATGTTTTTATTATATTTTTATTTGGTGTCAAAAATATATTATTATTTTATATATAATTTGGGTTTAACCGAGAATACACCTAGAATTATGTTTTTTTTTTCAGAACAGCGGTAGCACAAACAAGTTATTGTTGACCAAAGAGGTCCGTAGTATAAACACATTTGAATTTTTCAAGAGCATGGAAATAAAGGAAATAACTTATGAATTGACGCGAGTGCTAACCTGATTACTTGCGTCCCCAAATCCCCCCATCCATGGGTGGCGCGAAATAATTTAGATCACAGTGTGAACGAACAGTACGAGTGTCTTCTATTCACGTGGCGCCAGTGAAGTTCACGTGGTACATCCAGAGGGGGGGGACGCCTGACGGCAACGTCTCACCGGCAGGCCGGGCCCGCGCGCACCCCAGATCGGCACAGCGCCACGTGACCGCCCTGACGCGCTGCCCTCCCGTTTCTGGCATGTACTCTGTTCTCGATGGACACCACGAGGGTTAGGAAAAAGATATATTTTTTATATATATTTTCATCACCGGAGGATTTTCCCACAGCCACACCACGAGGCACCGCTGGAATTTAGAAACGGGAGGCCCCAAGCCCCCACAGAGGACACCAGGTATGGTGTGCGGATTTGGATGCTGACTATGACATGCCTCATTGTTTGATTAACACATACAAGTAATTATAAGAATAATTATAAGGGGGAACCCCATTTGTAACATCTATTAAGCCTAAATAGTCTATGAGAAATATGGTGCCACAAAATGGTTAATAATAGACTAATTAGCTGGATGGGTCCACCACGGTGGCGAGCATCCACTGGAAGATCCGCAAGCGACTAGGTAGTCACTACGGAGTAGAAGGACGGAAACCGCCGGTGACCGGTAGCCGCGGAGGTAGAACGCCGGCGCCGTGTAGGCGGCTGCGGAGTAGAACGCCAACGACCGGGTAGCCGCTAACTAAGTAGGGCGCCAACGACCGTGTAGCCATTGCGCGATGAGACAATGAAGCATCCGCCAAACCGACGAAGCCGCTGCGGAGTAGGACGGCACCGTATCCACCAAATGACCAGGTAGCCGCTGAGAATAGGAACGGCGACGGCGACACCAAGCACTAGACAAACCATTGCAAGACGAGCATGAGGCGCACGCTAAAACAGACATGGGCGACATCGGCGATAGTGGGAGGAGAAGGGCTGCGGTAGTGCTCCAACGAAGCCTTCGAGAAAGGACCTTGACATCCGCAGAGGCGCCAACAACGCTAGTAGAAGCACACGCAGTAGGTCTCTCGACCTCGGCCTACCCCGACGGACAGTAGCTTCGACGATGCCTTCGGGGAAGGAACATGACCAGGCCGCTGCGCCACCGCCCGGCCATGGCAAGCCGGGCTAGGTTTACACCCCCATTATATATCCTCGGCAGCAGTCCGGCGGGGGCCACCCGAGCCCAGTGCCCGTGGCTTACGCTTTATCGCCGCCGTAAGGTCGAAGCCGCCATCACAGGCACCTTGACCACAGCAACCTCGAGACCACCACCGGAAGCCGGGCGAGGCCCGGCGCCGCCCATTGAGCGGGGGGAGAGGGACCTCGGCTCAAGAACGCCCGGGAGCCAAGGCCGCTGGGTCCCCCAAGCAGCATGCGGGGCTGGGCTGCCGGCCACCAAGGCAGGCAGGCAGCCGGGGTCCGCCACGCCGGCCCCGGCCTTGAGCCGAGGCCCGATGCTTTTTGTAGGCCGCCACCCGCCATCCACCGGGTAGTTCTTAGCGGCGGGATGGAAGCCGGAATCGGTCTTCTCGGCAATGGCGGGGGTTTGGCCAGCCGGTCCGACCCACTCAGGCGTCGTGGGGGTACCGGCGGGATCCATTAGTCCGTGGCAGGCCTCCCGATTAGTCCGCCCGCAGCGCCCGCGCGCGGCTTGTCAAGACCGACGACGCACTTCGAGGCCGCCGGAGAGGAAGCAGACGCACCTTTCGCCCGCCGCACCCAGCCTCGAGTGGGCTCGGCCACGGGAGTGCGACTGAGGAGCCCATCGCTCCAAACTCCGTGCGTCAAGGCCCCCGCCCGAGTGGGCCAGAAGGTTCAGCGTACTCTCCTCCCACTCCAACATGGCTCTGGACAAGCCAGCCGGGCGGCACCCCCTGCCAGAGGTAGATCTCGACTCCTCGGTGCCGGACATTGCCCACCCGGCCGGGGATCTCGGCCGGGGGGGTCAGCCGGAGAGGAAGGGTTGGGGGGGGGGGGTCTTTGTGGAATGAGGAGGAGGAGGCCCGTCATCCCAAGGGGAGGTCGATTTTCGAGCCCCAACTATCCCTGCGGCGACGCCGCCGCTACTCCGGAGGGCGGCGACCGCTACGACGGCGGCGATGGTGTAAAGGGGTAGGGAGCCCTAGCGGCGTATGGGCGTTCGCCCCATTTATATATATTTTCATCACCGGGAGGATTTTCCCACGGCCACACCACGAGTTGGCACCGAGGACGTCATCCCACTGGAAGGCTCCGGGAGGCCCCAACGAGCCCCCATCTTGTCTCGCGGGTATGGTGTGCGCATTTGGATGCTGACTATGACATGCCTCATTGTTTGATTAATTAGGAGTATTAGTAATTATAAGAATAATTATACAGATTGAAACGAATTTGTAATGAATCTATTAAGCCTAAATAGTCTATGATTTGACAATATGGTGCTATAGCAAATATATGCTAATAATAGACTAATTAGCGTAATAAATTTATCTCATGAATTAGCCTTCATTTGTGTAATTAAGAAAAATAATGTCCCAATATCCGATGTGATAAGAACTAAACATTAGCCCTAGGATTCAAACACCCTAACTGCATATTTGATATTCTAGTATATACTGTAGCTTTTAGATGAAGTACAATAAAACACATTTAGAACTGTTAGTATTAAAAAGTAAAAGAAAAAATTAATATAGTGCATTCAAACTTACAATTTTTGTTGTTACTTCAAACAATGTAGATGAAGAAGATGAACAGTTATCAAAGATAGGATCCATGAGTTGAAAGACAAGACCCCTCCGATTTATTGTGCAACTCAACAGAACTACTTTTAGATCGGTGACTAGAATTGCTTCCAGCATCTACCAAAGGTCATTAGGGAGCTGGTCTAACATGGAAGGTAAGACGATATTTTCTGGATTCTTTAGGTTGGTGAGATCGCTCGTCTTCTTGTCTTCAGACATCATGATAGTAGATTGAATCACCATTATTCCCAAATGAGTCACTAGCAAATGTGCTTAACAAAAATTCAAGTCTCACCTGCTAGGACTAGATCGCCCAAGGCCGCACATGGCCTAGACATACAACGAGGAAGGTCAAGACAGTGAGGCCGACCAACGGATCGGCCAAACAGATTTGATGCACATTCTTCATCCGAAAAGCCTAAGAATTTCTCCTAGCAAGATCTATCAACAAGGAGCACAATGTGGTTACCCTAGGGTCAGAAAAGCCACCTAGAATGGTTACAAATTAAATGTTGTTGACAGAGGTGATACATAGCATGGGTTGGACAGAGCTAAAGGTAGGAGAAAGGGTAGTAGATTGATTTTTTGATCGATTACACAGAGATATCTCAATCGGTTGTGATCCTATGATATATACAGAGGCATAAGATTTTGTCCTATTAGAAAACTTATTCTATATAAGATTTACAAGTTTTGATACCCAATTGAATAAGTTCCCATCAAATTAGGGTTGAAACCGGTCGGCCTGCCAAAACCGGCTCAGTCTAGTTTCCAAGCTGGTTGCGTAAAAAGGCTAGAGAAACAGGCTTAAGCCAGTTTTGAAAACTGACCTAGCCTGGTTTTACATGTTATTGTCCTATGAATAACAAGACTAGGCCGGTTTCGTACTGGGTTTTGCGTACTTTAAGTGACAAGAAGGAATTGCGGTGTAATGATTAATAAAATCGTTAAAAGAATAGCTAGCCTATATGATGGAGGACATGTCAAGTTTCTTCATTCTTGCAAGCCTGACTTTAACGGCGCATCTCTATATAAATCTTTATTTCTACTCTCTTTTCTATCTAATAGTCCCTCCATTCTAATTATTGTAAGTCATTTCAAGAATTTTGGAAATCAAAGTATCTCAAGTTTAACCGAATCTACATAACAAATAATAACATTTAGAATACCAAATAAGTATCACTAGGTAGATTCTTCATTAATTATATTTTTATTATATACTTATTTGATGTTATAAATCTTTGTAATTTTTTCTCTGATAAAAAGTCTTTAGAATTTTGGCAATCTGCGTGTTCGGGTTCCTGTGCCGCTGCAGCAGTAGTGTGGTGTCCCGAAGCGAACGTCTTTGCATGGGACGGAGCGACATGCCACGGTCTCATAGGGCTTAATTGGTTTAGAGTAGTGCTGAGTCGCTCGTATCCACTAGCCAGGCTAAGCTGAGATAGGTCTGGTGCATACGAGTCCATGGGTCGGCCGAACTCATATACACAGCAGCCCAACGGTTGTTTGGTTGCTTGCTTCTTCTGCATTCACTCCCTCACCGATGAGCCACGAGATGTGTGCGTTTGTGCCCGCACGAGCCAAGCCGACGGAATCCGTCTACGTTTCCCAGCATGCATGGTGAGGCATCTTGCATGTGTGTGTGTGTGGCCATGCTCTTGCAGCTAAGCATCTAAACAATCGGGGAACTCTTGCATGTGGTCAGCCAGGTTAAGCTGGGGTTTCTCCAAACCAATCACGCCTATAGTGACACCTGACGACGTATACTGGAAACATGCGTTGTTGAGATCTCTAGCCCATGTGGCAGCCGCTGCAGCCTATAAAAGCTGCATCCTATGAGTACTCGCAAATCCTTCATATATATTCCTGCTACTCCCTCTGTCCCGTAATTCTAGACGTTATAGCGCGAGAGAAAATCGTCTAGGTTCACCATTCAATGCATGCACCTGGACGCAGCTGTGTGACTCATTCAATGTTTTCCTGCTGTACCAAACTAAAGCTATAACGTCAAAAGATTTGGGACAGAGGGAGTACATGCTTTGCTTGCTCTCAGGAGTTAGGACTACGATTACGATATATACGTGTCACTTCATGATCATCTCACCGGAACCCTAGTACGAGTAGCTAGCTATATATAGCCCTTCTTGTAGCGAGCTATAGGGAACATCAATCTCGATCTAGTAGCTGGTCCATCAGTCGTCGACGCCAAGACGAGGTCCCAACTACGAGTAGCTTATAGCTTATTAGTATTATTCTAGCTCTCTGGTACATGAACGTACGTAAGTACGTGTCCGGCGCTCGTAGGTTTCCAAAGCCGGCTTTTCACCGAATCGTAACCTTTTCCGCAGAAATAAAGGCCGGCGGCGTTGGTGAGAAAAAAAGGCGCCGACCGCCGATGAGTGCCGGCCGGTCGCGTGCAAAGTGGCCGCATCCTTGTCCTATATATCGACTTGGGGACCAAGCAAGGACATAGTAGATTGATGATGATGAGTTGTTCGTGTCATTGCATTGGTCGTGTGCAAGCGTTTACAATAGGTGCTTGTTTACTTAGAAGTATGACTACCCATGTTACCGACAAGGCGGGAAGTAAGTAACAATCGCAGCAAGGTCACTAGCACCTCAGGTCCTGGCCGGGTTCGACTTTCTGTGTGCATTAGGATCGTATATTCTATCATTTTACGGTATTGTGTTTTCAGTGGTCAGCGACTATCGACAATGAGATGTTTGTCGTGACTTTATCAATCTCGAAGGTTTAACGGTCCAATCTTTGAAGAAACTCATAGAAATAGGGTTTACATGCTTTCGTTCATATGGGCGACTATGCATGCATAATAAGCGTATGTCTCATGTTAAGAAATGGTCTAGTATTTCTTTCATCATGTCCAGGTCCTCTTGCTAAGAAAGTACGGTCTAGTATGTGTCTTTCTTCTTGTAAGTCCTCTTGCTAAGAAAAGCTAGACATGCTTTGATTCCTAGGTCTTGCTTGTTCTCCTTGTAAGTATTGGACGCATTCTAGAAACTATGCTATATTCATATGTCCCTAGAAAATTTTTAATGATGCAAATTTTGTCCTAGTCTCTATGCTTTGTATTTAATCTTTGAATGAAATTTACCTTTTTCAAAAAAAGAAGCTCTCTTGCTCATTACAGAGCTCAAGTATTATGGTTTGTTTGGGTGTTGGCCATCAAAAGTCACACCTCGTTTGAGTCAAACTGTGACTTGCCATAGAACGTGTCATAACAACTACACACTGTAGAATATGGTGAGATTTCATAGAGCAATACATTTGCTTCACCTATGGCAGCCTAAACTGTATTCCCAACCAAATAGTGGAGAGAAAACTGTGGTGCACCGAACCTGTGACTTGGCAAGCTAAGGCGGCCAACCAAACAGCCCCTTAACCTTCTTCACACGCTATTGTCCAGTGGGTCCACAAAATGACGTGCCTGCTACTTCATGGCCTCTAAGGTAATGAAGCTGTCTATGCATGCCTCCATGACAAAAGATGAATTCGCGACCACCACAAATAGATCCATTAGCTAGAATCACACGTATGTGACCTTATTTGAGTAACAAGTGAACTATAAAGTGATTGAGCTATACTACTAACGTAATTTTTGTGACTGTAATATATTCTTATCAAGCTTTATATATAAAGACATAAAAGCAAATTAAGACCAAAATACTTGTTAGATCTATATGATTGCATACCAATAGAGAACATGTTTTGGATTTACATGATTGCAAACCAATCTATATCTATACATACTATATGATGAATTAGATATTATTAGAATCGTAGTTGATTTATTGTCATGTTCATGATCCAATAAACTCATGACCCATACTCATATGAGTTAGAAGAGAGCATGTATGTCTGGCCACAAGATAGGTTGGTTACAAAATGTATTGGAACTGATGAAGCAAGATTTAAATTAATTATGTAGCAACACACATATATGTTTGCTACTAGACTGAAAACAAGCAAGCCCTATCCATCTCCTGATCCTCTTTATCACCTCATATATAAAATCTAGTATATTCCTTTTTTTTTCTTATTTTGGACCTTATAGTCAGAAAACAAATTAAATGTATGTTGGAAATCCAGGTGAGTCTGAAAACAAAAATTTCATCTAAGTCCCACCTACATTTAATAGCTTGCTATATAAGCATTTTTATGGCATGGCAAGGTTTTCCATGCAAATGAAAACTCTCGTGGCCCGGTTTCCAACTATAGATGAGTCATGAAATTTAGTACTTCCGTCAATTTCAAATTATAAGATATTTTCACATTTTTAAATAGAAATGTTTGAAAAATTTAGATACATTGGTTTTACTGTATATGTATCTAGACATAGTATATATCTGAGTGCATATTAAAAGGTACATATTTAGAAAATTTAAAACATCTTTAATTTAAAATGGAGAGAGTATATATTAAACAATATAATGAAATTATGCATTAGTAGGGGGTACCAGGAATGAACCCATGCTATTTTTTTAGTGGTAGGCGACGTGCCCGTCGACACCGAGGCGCCTGTGGTGATTTCGCCAATTTCGAGATTTGCCAATCCATAGGGGTGAGTGTGCGCTTATGTATATGTTTGAACCCATGATATGGAGAAGGTGTGGAATAGCAACAGTTGTTCTAAAATAAAAATATTTGTTTGGAAACTATATACATGGAGGTAGTTGTTTCATCCATCTTTCATTTATTTTGTCTGGCGTGTCGTTCTTAGAAACAATACTGAGAATGATGATCTGATGATTACTAAAGACAGCGAGTATTGGGCTACTAATCCCACGCGTTTTCATCATTGATAATATAATATCCCGTACTAACAAAAAAAAGCATGATTAATTAATATTATAACGTGACAGTAGCACACTGTGCGCGAGCAGAGCAGTGCGTGGATACGCACACACGCACCACACCAGGGCAGCAAAGTCAAGTTGAAGGTGATATAGATGTGGCGCGCGATGGGGCGACGACGGACGCAGCATGGATCGCGGCCACCCGCACGCAAGCCCACACAACCGGATCAGCTGTGGTGGCATCGTGCACAAGGAAGGACATGTGATGAGAGGATGATCCAGGCCCACGGCATTTTTTGTTTTTCGGAGAACGTGACGCGTACGGAATGGCGCGGAATGAATAATCGGGTGGGTGGCGCAACGGCGAATCGAATCCCCGTCTGACTGAAGGATGACCCGATCGAGAGCAGCGGACCAGCGGTGTGGCAATTCCTTCCACCTCCTCGCCCGGCCCTTTTTCCTTTTGGCACATTGTGCATCCAATGCAGAGGCCAATCTTCAGTTCTGTAGCGTGTACCATGGGTGCATGCATGCACTCCACGGCAATCATGCATATGCATGCTGTGTCAAACACATACGGAAAAGCTTTGCTCCATATATTCAGACAACGTATCTATGCGCAAACTAATCTCTCCGTCAAAACCTGTGTAAATTATAATAAAAAAGGTCTAAATTCATCAAAAAAGTTACACATGTAAATGATATGATATGATGATATACGTTTTTTATAAAATATCTAGTTTGACTTCATCTACAAAATATAAAAATAAAAAATTTCTAACAAATCATCTAGACAGTTTTCTGATTTGAGATTTATTATTTTTATGTAAAAAAAAACCAACAAGCACTGATGACATAACATTGGCACACTGTGCGCGAGCAGAGCGCGTGGATGTGGCGATGATGCGACGCATGGATCGCGGGCACCGGTACGCAAGCCCACAGACACAACGTAGCTGTGGCATCGTGCACGCACGCGCACAAGGACGGTGAGAGGATCCAGGCCCATGGCACTAATATTTTCTTTTTCTTCTTGAGGACGCGTACGGAACGGCGCGGAATAATCGGGTCGGTGGCGCGCGCACTGGATGAGCCGAGACCGAGAGCAGAGCAGCGGACCCGCGGTGGTGAACTGGTGATTAATTATTCCACGTGCACCTCCTCCTCGCCCAGCTCTTCTTCTTTTGGATTTGGCACATTATTGGCATCCAAGCAATACAGAGGCCGCCAATCTTCTGCTCTGTAGCGTGTGTACCATGCTGCATGCACTGTCGGGGCGTGTCGAGTCGTCGTCGTCGTCGTCGTCCACGGCAATCATGTTGGGGAAAGCTTTGCTCAATCCCCTGTAGCCATCTAGCATTTTTCTTTTCTTTTCTTTTGCTTGCTTGGAAATGTTATGGTTCCTCTCGTTTCAGGTCACTCCGATCCTTGTCTATGTTCGCGTGTCAAAGAAATGTTCTAAAATAATGTTATGTGAGATGTCGTCAGATTCCCCTATATATCGTGTTGTTAATAAGGTGTTTAGCCTCGTTTGAAAAATTGGCTATATATCCTTGCAAACTTGTGTTCAACGATGGACTACACTATCATACCCGAACAAAGATTTTGATTTGGGCTTTTGGATTTTTCAAGGTTTTGGTCATCTCTCTCAGAAAATAAAGACTGAAATACACTGCAAAATATTGAAGAAGACTGAGCAGCAACTCGTTTCGATCATTCTAGTTCGGTCTTCATTCTAGACTGAATTGATTCATGATATATGTTGACCGTAAATTGTGGCATCGCTTTCTCTATTTAAATACATGTGGTTGACTTCTGACAGTAAAATATTACAAGATGAACACAAATAATATCTAAGATTGATACTCTAGTTTTTAAAAGAATCAGTTTTAAAAGGTTTAATCAATATTTATATAAAAAAAAAAATACAGATATTTATGATAGGAATAGATTGATTGAAACATATTTTTTATAAACATTAATATTATTTTCTACTATCTAGTTAAATTTTAAAGACTCGACTTAAAAAAAAAAAATAAGATTTATATATTTTGAACACAAGGAGTAGGTAGTAGGTAGTGTGACGGGGACATGCGGTCCCCAGCAAGGTACCGTACCGCTCGTTGGCGTTGGGAGGATATGGACTCCAAGCCACGTGACGGATGGCATAATCATCGGTGCCGGCCGGCCGGCGGTGGTTGCGCGGCTGTGGTCGTGCTCGTGCGCGCGCGCGCGCGGCGACACACGGATCCGTCCGCGGTCCGCACGTCGAGCCGTCGGCGACTATTCACCACCTCACGCCGGTCGCCGGGGCCAGGCCGAGAATCGCGATCACATGAGCTGGCGATCCCATTCCGTTTCCAGCCGCTGTCGCGCACACGCTGTCCATCCATATCCAGTGTCCACAGAACAGGAGAGGACAGGACCACAGCCCAAACCGCGTGGGACACACACGCTGTCACACAGTAGCGCCCGCCTGCCTGCCTGCCTGCCATTGCTGGCCTGCTGTGGGCTACTGGGGTCCACCAGTGCGTGTGTGGGCTCCACGTTGGCAACCGGCTGAGGCGTTCTGTCTCGACACCTAAAGCTACCTCATCATCGTCATCGGTTTATTTGCAGCCAAACATTTGTGACACCAAGTTACAAACGGCATTATTTCAAGAAGATATCCAAGTTTGATTCACGATGATCAGGACGTGGGTTTGGTTTGTACTGCTACTTGTGTTTGGGGTGGGCAAGATTATCCACTAGAGGTCCCATACATTAAAAACGCGTCAATGTGCAAGAAACTAAATGTGGTACCAATACTTTATACTTATCCTCTTTATTTAATTATCTATTATAATAGTATAAATTAATTTCTCCGTGGTTTTAATTTTTTTATAAATTAATTTCTCCGTCATTTTAATTTTTTAGATCCATAACCTTTATTATACATTTAAATATATGTTATGTCTAGTTACGTAAATGGGTGATTTAAGATATTGAGAGGAACCAAGATAACATAACCAAATAAGTTTAAAGAACTAAACAGGTGATTTACATGTTTAGGAACCGAAATGATATAGCCGAACAAGTTTAAGGATATCTTAATTATTTTTAAAGATGGATATCTTAAGGTGCTCATAAAGTGCCTATGATGCTCATCTTCGTTAATAGTCAATAGACAGTCACCATGGAATGCCCACCTCTGGAAACGATTAATAGAGATGGGCATTTGCCTGAGACCCGTCTCACCATTTATAGAGATGGCCTCTAAAAACGCCCACATCTATTAACTAGAGAGTTTATCTCCTAAATTCTTTTAGTAGTATATTTTAAAAATATCCATATATAATCCTTTGGTGTACTCTCTAGTATTAATTCTAATTTAGAACAAATTTTGGTCACTACATGCTAATCATAGAGCTTGTGTGTCCACTTGATTTAGCTTGTTACATTTCTTTAGTGCAGTCAGGACACTTGATTTGAAGTTTTAGAGTAAGAGATAGACGATTGTATATATCTATCTATCTATCTATCGGCTACTAGCTTTACACTGTGACGAATGGCATGCAACTTGCAACGTGTCAAGCACGGCGCGATATTATATTATTTAATATTATATACGTAGAGCGTGTCAGTGCAGAGCGTGTGGTACCAAGTACCAACACTAATTTAATTTTACCGAACAAAGCCTCATCAAAGTCTACGTAAACAAGAAGCCCCCGATCTGTTCATGCACTTTCCTAAAAGTTGGTATGATGGCGTGCATGCATGCATGTGCAGAGGATTACTATACAACACTGCATTGAAAAAAAAAAAGAAAAGAAAAAGCTGGGACGACGACGACGACTGAGCTTGCAGGGCTAGCGTGATCAAGGGAGTTCAGTTAGCAAAAGCTAGCTTGAATTTCTTGATGCATGCAACTAGGACATGAATGATTCAGTCAAAGATTTGGAAGGGCGTTCTTTACCAAGTAGTAGTAGGAGCATCCTTGTACAGCCATGCATAAAAATCTACAGCATGGCGTCACGCGGTCTATCTATCTATTCTATAAAGCGAAAGCAACTGCTAGGACGACGCAGCATAATAAACTATTACGTAACGCGGCAACTGGGGAATAATTGTGGTGTAGTGTAGGGAGATGTGAGAGACAAGCTGCTGGCTCGCTGCTGGACATAGGATCATCATCTTGATTACTGTACTAGTAATAATGCTAATAATATACTAAGAGTAAGATAAGGTCGTCGAGTACTTTATACAACACGTCGTGGTCAGTGTGCAATGCATGCATGTATGTAAGAGTTGAGGCTACAAATCATACGGCAACTTGCCCTGATTGCTAGCTTGCTAGGTTAATTTTTATACCAACCAAAACCGATACCGTGCGTGGCTTTGGTCTAGCTAGGCTTTGAAAAGATTAATTGACGCCCAATGCAAGTTGGGGTTAGGTTGATACGCGCGCGCGTCCATACACATACACACACGCATATACGCGCCATGCAGATAGGAAACGTATCTAGTGCAAACTAACTTTCCGTAAAAACCCGTGCAAACCATAGTAAAAAAATCGTTTAAATTCACCAAAAAATACACATATGTAGATGATATGATGATACATAACCTTGCAAAATATCTTGTCGAAACTTGACTTCGTTTATGAGATATAAAAATAAGAAATTTCAAGCCAGAAAGTTATCCAGATAATTTGGTAGAAATTTGTTATTTTTATATCTCACAAACAAAATCGATTTTAAACAAGATATTTTGCAAGGTTGTGTATCATCATGTCATCTGCATGTGTGATTTTTTTGGTGAATTTAGACGACTTTTTTTTACTGTGGTTTGCACGGGTTTTCACGAAAAGTTAGTTTGCACTAGATACATTCCCATGCAAATATGCATCATCGAGATTATTATTCTATTCAAGCATTTGCATGCCATGTTATAATACTGAGCTACCCAACTATGAAGGTAGAGTTGCCTAGTAAGTACTTCTCCCGTTCTAAATTATAAGTTACTTTAATTTTTTATACATTTATTTTACTATACATTTTAATATAATAATATATCTAATACATAAAAAATTAAAAAGACTTATAATTTGTAATGAAAGAAGTAGGTTTTACTTTCACGTACCAAGGAACGGACACGTGCTGCCGTAACCCTCGTGCCCACTCCGAACTCCTTGTGCAGCAAGGGCACCAAGAAACAGCAACGCGGTGCGCCAGCGGACACCACCAGACAAATGGTGCCAAAGAGCAGTAATATACTACCCACCCGGTATGCGTCACAACCTACGATGCTACGTGCTATATAAACAGCTCAACCGTATACTTCCAGTCTTCAAGTAACAACACTGCATCCATCAAACTTTTTTTTTGAGCAAAATTCATTAAACATAAATGGACACATATGTGGGGAAAAAAATGAAGAGTACATAAACTGGGCCTTTGAAAAAATCTGTAAGAATCCACAACAGCCTAATCAAGCAATCTTTGGAGTTTACAGCCCAGACCAGCCCACTTCATATACAGTTCAGCATGGGCCTAACGAATTCTTGAGTACCCTTTCCACAAGATATGTCAGCAAATACAGGTATGTATCATCTAAGTATAATCCTGTGTTTTTGTAAGTCTGATGATGTAAAACCTATATTATGCAGAAAAAAGCAATACAAGTCAGCAGCCCACCAATGAACTGCTATTGTGATGCAGCAGGAAGCGGCTCACTGGCCTCGAGAAGCTCATCAAGCAAACCAGTGAAAACCATGGAATCAGTCTCCTTGGGAATGAACTTGAGGAGCGCGGAAGGAACCAGGTCTTCATCTTGCAAGGTGCGTGCCCGCTCTCCTGGGTTTGGAAAATGAGGCACCACACGTGCCTTAGGAATGGCTGGAAAGATAAGTTCGAACTCCAAACATGGTTGCTTCAGAGCAGATGTGACGAACTACAATAAGGAAAGACAGCACGTTAGTCGACAGCTACAAACCAGAAGGCAGAAACTGCCATAGATAGATCATACTGCACTGAAACTGATATAAATATCAAAGGAAACAACTTTCAGTGCCACAGGTCACAGAATAACAATAATGAATAGCTGCAAGACTCCAGTACAGATAGGCCAACCTACACTGACTGCAAGTCTGCAACATAAAACTGTCCATGCTAGAAAGCCATGGCATGAATAAGATACTAGTAACAGACATTTTCGGGCAGAAATAATTCATGAACAAGATACAAGTTTAAAAGGACAATTTCAAGTACAAAAAAAAAGGTGACAGCATAAAATGATGTACAGGAAACAGCTACAGAGCTTATTTACAAAAATAGGCTAGCATGGATGACAAATATTTCAGATTCACAAAGCACGTCAGCTATGTACAGGAAAAAGCTACATGTCAGATCATGTCGATATAGCAAGGATATTGTACTCGACCTTCCTACACAGCACCCTATAACTTCTATTAGGGGTGATAGATGAATATCCAGTGTCACTGAAACACCAACATCACCTGATATAGTCCGCTGTACCCACGAAGACCAAACAATACACAATATGCACTGCCATCAAGACCACTGTGTACAGGCTACAAAGCCCAGACAAACAGGTTCTGCCCCTAAGGTTGTTAACTTTTCTGACTGAAAATGGTTCACCAATCCTACCTTCCGCCACTCCAAAATATAGTTCACTTTAGTTTTGTCCTAAGCCAAACTTGTCCAACTTTGAAATATGCACTAACATCTAAACATCAAAGTAGTGTTATCATGACATATGTTCTCTCTCTACGCAGGAGAGCAATGGAATGAGTTCTGATAATGTATTTATTTTGGACTTGTAGATGTTAATATATTTTTCCAAAATCTTGGTCAAAGTTAAAGCTTGACTCAGGGCAAACCCCAAGTGAACTACAATTTTCTTTTGATGAAAATGACCTGGGCGCCGTGCGCACGAGCCGGGGTGTGTGTGTGTGTGTGTTGGTGGGGGGGGGGGGGGGGGGGGGCTGGGGGCTGGTGTGGACGAAGGGTCGCCACCTGATATAGTTGGGAGTGGAGGGGCGGTTGTCCTGAGATGTTCTTTAGATTACAATTTACAAATTAAGGAGCAAGGGGGGCAAGAGTACACTAGTTCCTCAGAGTTTCTGTGAAGGAGGAAATCTGCAGCTCCACTCCGTGGCCGACGTGTAGCATGCCATTACCAAGCGTTGTAGCCTTGGTTGCAGGTTTCTGAAAACCACGTCATTCCTATGTTTCCTTATTTGGAATGGAGGGAGTATTAACTGGATGAATTTGATAAGTTGGTGCACCAATATTTTCATTTCCCATAATCATATTGGTAGAAAAATAAAGAATGTGCTCATCCCACCAATGTTATAGGATGATGCCATTTGGACCAATCTAGCCTGGGATGAAGCAATTCATCAACCAAACACCCCCAGTTATCATCATTTTCACAAATAAGTGACACTTTAGAGTTCACAGTTTCCAGGATACAACTTTGAACATCAATGTTAAAAAAAAAAAGAAGCAAAAACACCAAATGGCCAGAGAGGAAACCAACCATGCATTTCAAGTCAACTCACGGTGAGCTAGTTTCACAGATGCTACCAATTTATATTAGGGCTAAAAAGAATGAACAAGTTAGAACCAGTGAATTACACATCAAGTGCCAAAATGATGAATAGTTCAAAGAGCATAGTACAGATGTTCAGTTTCTTTGAATGTCACCAAGAATGAAGTATCAACAAATTCTAGATCAAAACAACATGGATACCAAAAAATATAGTATATTCAAATGCCACCAAGAATAGAACATCAGCATATTCTGAATCAAGAAAATAAGGATACCGAAAAACACGACAAAATTATTGGAAGAAACAAGCATGGTACCTCATACAGTGAACTAGTGGCCTCTCCTGGTAGGAACACGCCCTGAAGAATCATTCTATCTGGAAACTGAACTCGAATGACTGCTTGTTTATACTTCTGTCGAGCAGCCAATGCTTGCTTCTCCTTGTAAGACTTTGGTATCAACAATCGAGATTGTTCTAACCTTTCCCTCCTCATCTTTGCTTCATTCCTTATCTCCTCACCACTAAGCTTGTAAAAAGAATCTGGTACATCATTTTGTGACACAGAATTCCCAGGAACAGAGACAAATACCCGAATCTGTAAAGTTGACAACGCATAATGTAATCTTCTGGAGTTTAACATCTTACTAATACATTTTGAAGATAGTTCATGGCAGGACAACAACAAACAACATACATAGATCACACAATGTACCAAAATAATAAACATCAGAAACGATCAATGGAATTGTAAACATGCATATCAGATAACTAAAAGGACATCCATATGTATTAGTCAGTCCTGTATGTGTATTCCTGATATCCCTTATCCCTTAATTTATAGCAAGTCCCACTAATACCTCAACAAATGGTTACACATTTGGTAACACATACGATCTTCTGGGTACATGCCTTTACAATATTGCACTGTTCTATGTTTATGCTAACAGCAAATTTCTTTTGAGATAATAGATCAAAAGGGGAAATATGTTATAACCAACTATTATCTCTTGAAGGCATTTGATTCCATGGATGGAAACATAAATGTTAAGGAAAACAAATCACGTGGGGAGCAGCAGGGCGACCTTGATTCACGTGATTTGTTCAGTTACCAAAAAAAAAAAAAAAAGTAAGGGAATCCGATAATGGCCGCTGCTGTGTAATGCAATAAGGCTTGCAGAGGGGAGGTATTGGCCATAAACGGGTCCTTATACGATCGCAGGGTATTCCATAACGGACTGAGCTGAACCAAGCAGCTGTATCGTCATCAGATCCCCTCCGTCATCTAATTATGTTACATTTTGCTGAACCAAACGCCATCCAAGTCCTAATGAAGCTAACAACGCAATGAAACAAACATAAAATTGGCAGTTCATGTAAAAGTGTCATCACATAATAGGTAAAATAAACAATCAAACTGTGCTGATTGATGGGATCAAATCATCAAAGCTTTGTGTCAGCCAGTCAATTAACACTGAAACAAGCACATTAAAGGCCTTATTATCAACTGAACCCTCTTCTTACCTGCCGATCAATAGTCTTGACACCGTCCTGCACATCAGCCACATTGCTGGAGCTTTCCTTGGCCTCAGCCTCCACCTTCGCTGGGGGCACAGAGGGGTGCGCCCCCTCGAGCAGGAGTACGGCCCGCCTAATCCCATTGAGCCTACCATCGCTCGGCACTTCCTCCATCACGGCGAACAGCTCCCCGCTCTCGTCCCCGACCTTGAACCCGACGGACTCCAGGAGCTCAATCCCACCTTCCCTGTCCGCAACAGCCTCCTTGATCCGCGGGTTGCCCAGCCTCACCCGCCTGAACTTCTCGTTGCCGGGCTCCCGGAGCAGGTTCCCCAGCAGGCGCTTGACCACCTCAACGGCGGCCGCGGGCGGAGGCGGGTCGGCAGCAAGGTACGCGGCGGCGCGCGCGCGGGCGCCCCCGCCGACGATAGGCAGCCGTCGAGATGCTCGGAGACGGCGAGCTCGGACGAGAACGCGTCTCCGCAGCTGGGGCACGCGACGGTGGCGGCGGCCGCGGTGCCGTTCGCGTCGGGGCGGCGGGAGGAGGAGGAGGAGGAGACGAGGGGCGTGAACGGGGTGAAATCGGTGGTTGAAGTGGGCGGGGAGGCGGCGAGGGCCGCTTCGGGGCGGGCCTGGGGTTTGCGCTAGGGTTTGAGGGGCGGGAAGCGGGGTGTGAGGCGGAGGAGGAGGAGGAGGAGGAGGGGGAAGGGCCGGAGCCGAGGACGTGGGAGGTGCCCTTGAAGGAGGAGGGGTCCCGGACCCGGAGGAGGTGACCTTCTTCATGAACTCCTTCATCTTGTCCTTCATCATGGCGCCGGCGGGCGGGCGGCGGCGGAGGAAGCGTGGGCGGCCGCGGACAGAGGGGATTGGGGCGTGGGCGCGCTCACGCGGAGTGGACGACTTGGTGGAGGTTGTCGCCGCGGCCAGCGGAGCGGGGACGAAGCAAACGAGGAAGAAGGAACAGCCAAAAAGGCGAGAGGCGAACCAGCTTTGGTTGCAACGGAATCGTTTGTTTGTGCGGTTTGTACCTGTGCCTACTGGTGGAGTAGCTGCCAAGGCATCTTCGCTAGACTGTAATATGTGACGGGCCGCAATAACTTGCTGGGCTGCACGGGCTGGTACACGGTCAAAGCCCGGTAGTGGCCTGGGAATCAAAATGGGCCTCTCGCGTTTTGTAGCTAATAGCAGTTTTTGTTTGGCTATTTTAGGATGCGAACGACCTCACGAATATGACAAAATTCCCTATTTAGCATCAGAGAAAATGGACACTTATTTAGCACTGAAAGATAATTTTTTTTTCCAATAGCGCTAGGTTTGTTTTTGTTTCCACGGTCAACTATGAGCAGAAAGACCGTTTTATCCCTGTGTTCAAGTGCAACCACATTAATATGTTAATTAGATATTTTATTGCATAGATTTTTCAACAGTACTATTTTTTACATTAAACAGTTTTTGGCATTACCACTTTTTGCACAGATTTTTTATAACAGTGCAATTTTGTGGACAGTAAAAAAAATTGTGATAAATAATTTGTGCAAGAAAAAGGTTGGTACTGCCAAAAAAATATTGTGGTCCAAAAGAATGTACTGTAAAAAAATGCTATAAGAAAATATAAGAAAATGGTACTATAAAAAAATCCGTGCAATAAAATATCATTGTTAACATGATGGAGCTACACATGAAATAGGGTAAAATGATCTTTTGCCCTCACTAGACGGTGTTAGAGGCCACGTCTAACGGCAATGCTATATAGTGTACCAAAAACGAACCCAAATGGTATATTATAGCAATCTTATCTTTTTAGTGCTAAATAAGTAATCAATGTCATATTCTGATGCTAAATAGGGAATTTTCTCTAAAATTTCCCACACGTAGAGACGGGGAGAGATGTGCAGGGCTCAGTCGATCAATCGATAAATAAATAACTCCAGAAGATGGCCGCTATGGTTCTGATGACAGGTTTCAGATAGCGCGTCAATCGGATCCACGATGATCCTGCCGCTGTGAACCGGTGGTAAGCCTATCCGCATTCATCATCCTCTATTTCTCTTCTCTATCTTCGCGCAGTCGGTAAGATTCTCTCCTCTATAATCAATTCTCCCGCATCCATATATTCTCTATATCATACTCTATCCACTATGGGACCCACTTATCATTTTATCTAAATATATTCATGTGAGATCTAGTTTTGAAGGATTAATTGCAACGAATTTAATGGTGCAATCGGAATTTAATTTGGGTTTGTGATTTGTGAGCTATAACACTTTTTTTAATTGAAAAAGGTGGGGCCCGCCACAGATTCTTTTGCCCATGGGCATTGTGACTGTGGTGCATGCATCGGTTGTCGCTGCTGTCTGCTCGTGCATGGGGGCCACTGAGCTTTACCGCACGTCCGGTAGAACGCCAGAAATATCGGCAGCAAGCTCGTTCCGGATGCAATAGTGTTCACTGCTGCAGCAAATTTTCTACGCCATATCAGTTTGCCGTTCCTTTTACCGCTATCGCTGCGGATAGTCTAACGAGATAGAACGCCTGAACCAAACACGCTCCTTATTAATTCCTAGCATATCAAGTGAGAAGTGTGCAAGGACAAGGACCACTGCTATACAGGCCCAAAAAATAAGCAAGAAAAAGCTGATGCGGTCACGCCTGGTGACATATTTATTACCCCTTTAAATTGTCTCACCCTCCTGGACAGAGAGCGTGGACACGTCACCTAAAAATTACTCGGCCGTCCGATCTTCAAATCGACGGTCCGTAACGCTTGGAGCGGATTCTTGCCACATCGCGCTTCCCGTCCGATTTCCCGCTCCTCCGGCTTCGCTTCTCCTTAAAAAAAATGCATCTTTGCCCCACGCCCGAGCTCCTCCCGGCGCCGCCTCTGTCTCCGCCTCGCCACCGCTCGCGCCCCGCCTCTGCCCCCACCTGCCGCCCTCAGGCACGGCGGCGGCGCGGCCAGCGCCTCACCTCTCTCCCTCTCCCCCTCTCTCCCCCACGGGTGGCGCAGCAGCGCCCGGCGGCCTTCCCCGGCCACGGATCGGGCGCCGCCGGGCCCCAGTGGCGGTCGGCGTGGCTTCCCCTCGGCACTTGCCTCCTCCCGCGTGAAGACGCTCCCGACTTGCGGCCGGGGCGCTACTAGAAACCCCTAGCCCCTATGCTAGAGGCCGCGGCTCGTCGAACGCATAGCGAGGCGGCGGCTGCTTGCCCAGACGACGCGGCGCGGACCTCCCGCTCTCCACGCGGCCTCCTGCAGGCGTCGGTGGGGAGCCGCACTGCGGTGCGATGCGGGCGGCCCGGCTGAGTAACGCGGCACGCCGCCGAGGTCGCGAGCGAGTCCCGACGGTGGCCGTCGGCGCGGGCACCATCCCGACGCGGCTTCCTCCGACCGGTCCACGTGTGTCCTCGTGCTCCACAAAACCCTAGCTGCCTTGTGCTCGAGGAGGCGGCGGCGGCTTCGGCTCAGCCTTTGGTGCGTGGTAAGTCGGTGCCTCACCCTCTTCTTCTCCTTCTCCGTCTCATAGCTCCTTCCCGGGATCCCTCTCACCCCATCTTCCCCTTTGCGCAGCGATTGAGCGAGATGGTGGAAGCCCCCAGAGCACGCACGGCGCCCGGTCACACTGAACCACCCTCTGGATGTCCGTCCCCGTCGCCCCACCCCCCAAGACGCTTAACTGCCCCTGTCCGTAGCTTGGCCCCGCACAAACTGCATCGGTTTGAGAAAGGGAAGATAGGGGATTTGCTTGGATGGGGATTATAGGACGTAAGAGATTGATTGCTCGGACGGGGATCATTGTGGATTTTGGTGGAGAAGTCCGTCTACCTTCCTCACCTTTAGGTATGAAACGTCCGCTATGTTTGTTGCTCTGTGTTGCTAGCTTTCTATTGCCTGTATTTAGGGTGTTTTACTAAATGCCTATCTAGGTTGTGATCTCATGTGATGGTAATTTAGGTGTGTGAGCAACCAGGAAGCGAATGCTCAAGCGGCGAGAACCCATCCATGGTTTGTCTCATGCACGGGCACCGGGGTAAAAAAAATATTTTCCATCGTTATTGATCCATAATCATCTCATCTGCACTCCCCTTGCTCAATCTTGTCCATCGGGCACATGTAGTCAAGCCGTTGTTACCGATTAATAGTTTAGTACTGAGTATTCCATTGTCCGTTCTTATTAGGGTGTATCTGTTTCAACGTCTTGCAGAGGTCTCATTCTATGGATATGGGCACTCGGATATGAAGCTTGCATCCGCATGTAACCAATGCCTTTGGCGGCGACACATTTCTCGAACGTGAAATTGAACTAATGTGCACTTTGCATCTCGATGTACTACGAACTCATTCAGGTGCTTTTCTCACGTAAATATAAATATATTATATTGCTACACAGTTTATACTAGATATAGATAAAAAAATATTGGTCAAGTCTAAGATCTGCCTAATGCTTTTCGTTAATTTGGACAAAAGAAAATAACATGTGCAGGTTACATAGCTACTGCTATTCTTCTTCATTGATCGAGGATTAATGAGTGGGCCGGGCACTTTGCAAAGGCTCTCGTCTCTGTATATGAGAAGGTGACATTCCTTGGTTAATGCTCGAGATTTGCCTAATGCTTTGGTTAACTCTGACAACAAAGAATACTGTATGCAGGTTACACAGTTAATGTTGTCCTCCTTTATTGACGGCTCTATGCCTGTATCACTGCTTTTCTAATTTTGGGCTAGAGCAAAATCGGGTTCAGGTCTGCTGGAGTCGCATCAACAAAGTAAGAATCCAGAATTGGAAAGTATGTGCTTCTCTCCATTAATTTTGTCTACATGTCTGCTCTCATTTTGCTTCAGGAGTGTCTTCGTTGGGCATATCTTCTAGCAGCCTTTGACGCTCAATCTGCAAGAATCGAGCTCAATCTACGTTTCTCGTAATTTTTTTTTTTTTTTTGCCCTTGTGGTGCTTCGCCTCCCTCTGCTTTGTGCAGGTCACAGAATAAGGACGATGGGGGCTTCTCCCTAGATCATCCTCTTTGATCCACCATCTTGAGATAGTACGAGATTCAGATTTGTGATCAATCGTTTCCCAATTTCTAAATATGAATTTTATCTTCTTCTATGATTTCGGACATATTCTAGCGATTGTTCGTTCTTCGATTTTGCCTACGATTTTGGGTGGGTTTTTCAGGGGGAAAACTGCGCTACCATATGCTTTATCAAACCTTAGATGTTCCCCGGACAAATACCTCACTCAAAAAAAGACGAATTTGGATTTCCAAAAAATTACTGCTTCCTTCTTCTAGGCTCTGTCGTTTTTTTCTGAAATTGTGTAAAAGGCTCCATGTTTTTTTCGGGGACCTCGCAATTCCGCTGGTTCCTCAATGATGTGAATTGTGAAGACTCAACAGGCTGCAGTACTAACTAATTTCCGTTCCTAAAATGATGATGTTTCATTTCTTGTTAGTGTTTGCCTTTGTTAATTACCAGCTCCAAGGAAAATACAATGTATATTTCAGTTTTAAGTTCTTAGTGCTACATATGAACTGATGTATATTGGGTTCCTCGAGAATACTTTCCGACTACATTACCACTTGATTGTGTTTGTTTTGCAAACACAAATGGCTAGGTTGATTAAAAACATTAGATCTTCTCTCACATCGCAGCTCTTGAACATCCTGCTCCTATGCAATCTGCTGTACAAAATTCAATACTGCAGAAACCTATATCACCGGTGAAGTTCTTGTCGGTTGCCTTATGCTAATTGAACTCATGTGAATTCCATCCACTTTTCAGATAAAGGTGCACTTCTGTTGAAATATTTCCCAGGCCATCCGGGTTCTTGGAGGTGCTATCCAACATGATCTTCCTAGCATATCTCCAGAAAATAGGTGAATACTGTGGCAGAACCTTCTAAATTATATGGTCCACAAGCACCTGACATTGTCCTTAAGACCTCTGTCAGCCGTAATTGTGCACCACATAACCTAGAATGTTCCGTCGGGTGGATCCCCGATAAACCACGTTTCCTCCAGGATCGATACTTACAGAGACATCACAGTATTACAACAGTTTTCATATACAAAATACCAGAGTAGCGGAAGACTTACAATAACTTAATTTACAAAACTTTTGTCAAACTTATACAAACCAGAGTAACATTATTACAAAACAATAGAAGTATCATTACTTAACTTTATTGCAATCACACAACGAAAGTGCCCTGCCCACGGGCCACACAATCTACTCCTCGTCAGTCACTTCATCAACGACCGTCATGCAGCAAGGGCCGTAGCACACTTGCTCACACGGTTCACCTGCAACAGGGGTTGAACAAACCCTGAGTACAAAAAGTACTCCGCAAGACTTACCCGACCAAAAAGTTGGGAGAAGACTCAGGAATGCTGGCTAGTGGGAATCAAGGTAAGGCTTTAGCAAGATCAAATGACACCTTTGCAAAAGAGACTAAGCCAGTCCTTACTTTACTACATCAATCACTTGTCAACCATGTATCGGATTCAAAACTTTTCATCATCAACTTTCATTATTACTACGATGCCGGGACTCGGATCAAGTCTCCCATATCGTGGAGTAACGACGATTCGAATCGCTTAATATACCCAGCTGGGGCTTCCTAGCCACACGATATATGCAGGACCGAACATCTTACATACATCAACTCACGCTTGTATTTCTCCCGACCAGAACGGGTCCTAGCCACGAGGTACAGTACACCATCTCCCTACGCCGCGGTCCCCTTCCACGGTGGCCCCGTAGGATGGGTACACGCTACACTCGTCCCGGTTATCCGTTCTCGTCGAAGATAGTACAAGGGAGCTTACCGCCATTAGCATGCGACTAGTACTATCCAATAACCTCATGATCCTAGGGCCAAACAACGGACGGTCCTTAACCGACTCACAAGTGGACGACACTACACCAGGGCACTAGCCCTTCCTGATGCAAGTCACTCCACCCGGTCTCAATTTACTCATCATCATGCTCTTGTTGCGTGCCCTTGACCCGATCGAAGTGAAGGGATACCAACAAGTAACATCGGGTTTTAAGTAAATGCCCTCAACGGGGATATTGTTATCACATTTTTGGAAAACGTTTCATTTGTAAAGCCTAAACTATCAGCAAGACTAAGCATACGCTAGCATTTGCGAAATCAAAACAGTATTCGGGGTGTATAGCAAGGTACGGTAAATGCACCCAAGTAGGATATCACACAACTCCTATTACCTAATGCATCATATCGGGGAACATACAATATAAAAGATTTTCGAAATACAAGGAAGGGTTTGAATGCATCCGGGGCTTGCCTTGGGGCTCGGCGAAGTTAGGAGCAAGCGATGATGACTTTGTTGAGATCCCGGACCAACCTTCTCACACCGGTAACCTTTCTCGGAAGCCGGATCAACTACACGATTGAGATGCATGATCACAATGTAGTAATAAAAGGAACATGCGATAATGATGCAACGATTGTTAACCTATCTTGAGTACAACTTTCCTTCACGGTATAGTTGCACTAAGAAGGTATAACTAACGTCGACGACGACGGATTAACGATACGCAATCAACATAAAATGCCGAAGGTCATTAGGGTTAATGACCTAGGGTCATCACTCAATCCCAAAATCAAGCAACCCTAATAGTGATTAAGGTTGATTACTAATTTATTAACCATTTTTACAGTTGTTGAAAGCCGCTAATTAACTTGCTAATTGGAGATTAATTACACCCTAATTAGTTAAAGGATTACTTAATTAAACATTAATTAATTAAGGTATTAATTAAGCATAATACAAAACTTAATCAAAATAGGATCAAACCTCATAATTAAGATCATTATCATCTAATTAGCACACAAAACAAAACTCATAATTTTTGGACTTATATTTTAATTACTAAAAATCATGGAAGTTGCATTTCTTAATTTAAAGAGCAAATTATAACACAATTAAAATTTATTGAAAAAGCAAAGTTAGTATTTTTCATGGACAGAGCACATCACAGGGATCATACACATATTTTTGTCACATTTTTATATGCCCAAATTAATTTGTAACAAAAAGATGAAAACTGCATTTGGAAATTTAAAGAGGAAAAAGAGAAACACATTTCCTCCTCTTACTGGGCCACTGTGCAGCCCAGTCCAGCCCACTTGGCCTGCTCGGCCCGTCTCCACAGCGCCCGCGCGGCTCCCCCTCCTTCTCTCTCACTGGCACGCGGGGCCCGGCTGTCAGCCTCACCCCTCCCCCTTCTTCCATTCGAACAGAAGCACACGACGGCGCCGGCGACCTTCCTCGCCGACGGCGAACTTTCCCGTGGCGGTGAGCATACCTACGCGACCCCCATGACCTAGCGACTCTGGCTAAGGGGTTGGACAGACGGATTGGGGCTCGGGGTTGCCGTGGTGATGGCCATGGCGACCCGGCCTTGCCGGAGTACGGCGGTGCACGGCGACTACGACACGATTCCGACCAACCAAGGACATGAACACGTGCAGGAGCTCACCGTGATCACGGTGCGCTAGAAGATGGGACGACGGCGTGGTCGGAGATGGGAGTTCGGCGTGGACAGGGGCGGTGGCGGCGGCTGGCCGGCTCTGGGGAAGATGACGTCGCGCAGGCGGCGCCGGTGACCTCAGCTCGCGATCGATGGCTCGGTAGATAGGCAAGGAAGTGGCGGATGCGTGTGCGAGATGGAGGAGACGGTGGTGATGCCGAGACCGCGAATTTGGCCGGCGGGTGGGAACGGCGACGATGGTGCAGAGAGGAAGAAAAGTGACGCCGACGACCATAGCTCCGTTTTTATAGTGGGGAGATGGTTGGGCGAAGTAGCTAGAGTCCTCACGAACCCGACGACGTGGTTGGGCATGCGGGTTTGCCGGCGATGGCGCCAGAAGAGCCACGGCGGCGTTGGACAGCCGGCCGGCATGGGCAGCTGTGTGCGGTGGTGGCCCCCCCGTGCGATTATTGTAGCAGGACACCTCATCCTCTCCTCTTTTCAAATTACTCCCAAAATTTGAACACAACATGAAAAACTTCCAAAATATGAATTGTGCAACTTTTCATGCTCTACAAACTTTATTAAACAAGTTTTGTAAAATTTCAAATAATTTTGAAACTGCATTTCAAATTTGAAATAGGGCTTAAAATTCTACTTTTGGGATTTCAAAATTACTTTCAAATTTTGAATAAAAGATGAAAATATCCAAAAATAAAAGTTGTTCTATTTTTCAAGATCTACAACTTTCATGTAGAAAGTTTTCTCTGAAATTAAATAATTTTTGAATTGGAGTTTAAAATGCAAAAGGGGGCATTTTGCAATTCAAACAACTTTTGAAATTACTTCAAATTCTATTCAAAAACTTGAAAAACTTTATATACCAAAGTTGTAGAGCTCAAAGAGATGCACAAACTGTATTTTGGAGTTTTCTCAAATTTTGAATATTTTGAGATGAAATTGTAAAAGGAGGCAAAACACTTTGAAATTCAAGCCTTTTGAAAAGGAATTTCAAATTGGACTTTTGGGTAATTAATTAATGATGTTGTGGTACTTTTTCAAACCCAACCAATGGCACACTTTCAAAGTACAAACTTCATACCTTGAAATGGTACCAAAGTTTGGCAACTTTTATTTATAAAATTAATTATGGTTAGCTCCTCAAAAGTGAATTCGAAATTCAAATCCAACCCTTGACCACTAGAGTTAGGGTTTTGGGATTCGGATTCCGAATTCAATTTCGATTCTTTCTTTTGCATCATTTGACTTGTAAAACACAGTTAGGGTGTAAGTCAGGGTTAGCCAAGCACTTGTACACACCAAGGTTGCTTTTAGTTGATCACTTTTAAAGACTTGATTAAGCACTTAAGTGAGATCCAAATGGTGTACACATACACATGCAATATGAAAGAGCGCAACCAACCCTAGAATTAAATAAACTCATTTTGGTTGTTCATATTAGTGTCCTCTAATTATGAATGCTCATGCAATGATGATGATGACATGGCAGGTTTAGGCTAACGTAACACCAGGGGTGTTACAAATACAGTTGCCTTCCTATTTGCACAAGGCTACTGTATTTAACATGAATACTCCTTATCTGCCTCAAAATATTAAGTATACGGAATATATTGGAATGTGAATACTCAATAGCAGTTTCCTCATGTATACATATGTATGAGAAACTAAAAATATTTAATGCTATATTCTACGTGTACACACCTATATTCATGGTGCCTATATCCCTATGCTCCTCGCTTCTTGCATCAATCTGTGTCTATAGATACGCTGTTTTCATTAAATCCACTATTTTCGATTTGTAAAATATTTTTAGCAACGTGTTTCATTATGTTTTTCTTTCCTTTTTTCCTTTCCCTTTAGAAACATGCGAACTATCGGTTTTCTGTCTTTTTCCCTCGCTTCAATTTTCTTTTACTCCACGGAACTACCCCATTTCTTCATACTGTAACAAATTTAACATCTCCACAGCTCAGCAGTATGCCGGTCGTCTTTGCTCGGTCTGGTAGGTCTGCATACTGAATTTTTTTTTTATCTTGTCCAAATTGTTTTACTACTTATACGATGATAAGAGGTCATACATGTTTATTTCAGCCAACCTAGAGGTGCCATCATAATTGATTTTTCTATTATACTACTTTTAGAACTACTATTTGGAGTGTAATATAGCTCTTGAATTAAGCTACTTCCACAATAAAAGTGCTACACACATTTAGTGCTATCCTGGTTATGCTACTTTAATAGCTTTTGCACACATCAGTTGCCTCCTTATAGTCAGAGACCTGGTTATAAAATCTGTTCTACTATTATTGGTGCATAATTGCATTAATAGATGTATGGGCAGGAAAAATCTCACAAAGTCATTTTATTTCTTTGTAATGCATAAAAGGTTACACATTTTGGTCAGTTGGACCATGATAATTTCTAAATGGACTAACAATAATTTCTAAATGGACTAACAAGTTATATTGGTAATTTCAATTCCTCCGATTTTTTTTTTTTGGAGGTCGGGTTTAGAGTAACCGACTTTTTGAACCAAATCGTCTTTACCATTAGAGTACCATGTACTTAACCATAACCAGTTCATTTGTTGCTTAGTTATTTTGCAAGTGACTGAATATTTTAGAAAAGTCTGGCAGCACCACTGTCTATTAAAATCTATCTAGCCTATTTTTCCATAGCAATTAAACTGTTAAGATCCATTTATAGTGCGTACAAGGTTATACATTTTTACTCTGTTGGATCCCGATAATTTGATTCATTTAATCTAATGATCAGAATAAGTTTATGAGCACAATTGCTTTCCTTAGTTACTGCATGGCATGTGCCATTTTCTTTGGTTTCTTGACGCCATGTATTACTGTGTTCCAACAGGAAAATATCTCTTAGATAAACTATGTTCTTGGTCACAAGCATGCTGCTGCAGTGCGGGCTTGGTTCGAAATACGTGCGAGGATGAAGTTGCAGGTTCAGTTTAACCTTCAAATCTGCACCCATCGAAAACTTCAAATCAAAATTATTATGCATGTGTCCTCTTCTGTATATATATAGATTCTATGGCTCCATAGAACTCCTATGTTAGATTCATGCATAGACAGCGTACATCATATTGCCTAAGCAGTTTTATTACTGGATTTTTCATCCCGAGATACTGTCATCTTGCGGGGAAAACATTGGTATCGTCATACTGCTGCTTATCAACTCAACTACCAATTTCATCGAGGAAAATAGTACAGAAACGCTATTTGCTTCAAGCACTTAGGCCGATCTCGGTGGGAGTTTCATGCGAGTTTCATTTGCATTAAATACGGTGCCACATAAGCATATTCGATGACATGGCAGTGTATTTAAGAAGAGAGAGAAAAAATGAGTGTCATGGGGATGACACTCTCTTGGCACGAGTACCAACTCTCTATGAGTCATGAAATTAAATGCATATGAAACTAGAGAATGAAACTATGCATTGACAGTGGGAGTTTCATCCGAGTTTCATTTGAAACTATGTGACATGGCAGTCTTGGAAACAACGAAATGAAACTCACCGTTGAGACTGGCCTTATGGCCTGCCTTGCGCCATAACCCAAGATCCCTGATTATCCATTTAATTAGTGACATTCCACTGTATTTTCCATGTATCGTATCTGTAGTGCCTATTTAAAATCCTTTGCGGTACCTACTTGGAATTTTAACTATTATTTTCTGTTGCTGGATATATGCTTCATTATTGCTTCCGGACTGATAAAGAGGCAGCCGTCCTTGTGCCTGACTGGGAATATGATTAGCATTAATCACATATTATTTTTTGCCGTTCCAAAAAAAAACAAAAAACTAATACACCGACGAGCGCCGCGCAGGAGCGAGCTTTGCTACTAGTTTTAAATTTTAAATTGAAACAAGCTCCTAGGAAGAATCACTGTCCACGTCGCCTGAATTCTCCTCCACCGTTCGATCTCCAGATGAACGGCTTAGATCGCTTGGAGCGGATTCTACCGGAATCTGCTTCTCCTAGCTTCTCTCGCTTCTCGTGGAATCCAGCGAAGCTGATATATAACCTTCGGCTTCAGCTTCTCCGCAAAAAAAAAAAAAAAAAAAAAAAACCCACGCTTCTCCTTCCTCTCCCTCTCCCGGCTCGCACTCCCGATGGCGTGGCCTCCCCAAACACGCCGTTCTCGCCCCCGCCCCCCGCCCCCATGAGCCTCCCTCCTCCTCCTCCTCCTCCTCCACCTCCTCCTCCCTCGCCTCGCGGCATGCTGATCGTGAGAGGAGCACCGCGCCACGGCGCCCACGGGACCCAGCCGGCGCTCATCGCCGACCACGGCGCACCTTGAGCGGGCCTCGCCGGTGGCGGTGGCGTGCTTGCCCCCGGCGCTGCCGCTTTCCGCTGGTCCGCCTCTACTCCGGCGCTCCACGAAACCCTAGCTGCTTGTGTTTCGCGAGTGGCGCCTGGTACAGCGTCGGGGCTACATCCGGTGCTGCGTTGGGACAGCAGCACGCAGACGTTGAGCCCAGCCGGTGGTGTGCCGCCTCTTCTTCTTCGGCAGCGGCCGCGGCGAACCCCCAGTCAGGTTTGCCGACAGGCACTCTTCTCCTCGTCTGTAACGTGCCTCCTCCCCCAAATCAAAATGAATTCTTCTTTGAGTTGGAATAAGTTGGGAATATAGGCTGCTGATCTTCAAAAGGAAAATTTTTGTCCGTATAGCTTGTAATGAAATTGAACTCTCATATAAGTTGGGAATATAGGCTGAATGCATATTTATGTTTCACCATCAGAGAGAAATTTTCATGTCCTAAGATTGAACCTCAACAATCAGATGCAATCTGTGAAAACCATAATTAGGTTCACAATTGCTTTCCACAAGGATTAATTTCTCAAGGATCTTATTTGTGACAGCCCAGAACTGAAAAAAATGGAGATGCGTTTAGGTAGATTACTGATCATGTACAATAACCATAACTAGAGCAGACAATCAATATTATCCCAGGTGATTACTTACGGAATATACAATTGTCATAAATTCTCTATTGACATATAAATGTTTGATGTCATCAGATAGTTGTATCAAATTTGTTGTCGGCTTTGAATGATGTTACCGCCAATGAACTTCCAGAAATTATAACTGAAGCCTCAAAGGTATAAAGTAAATATAATCTGAGTTATCTATTGTTGTCAGCTCTAAGTTCATATAACTTAAATGATAATGTATCATAGCACTATGATTTCCTTCAGAAAGCTGCAGAAACTGGTGGGTTGATAGTTGATGCAGTGGCTGGTGTCCAAAATGATCTCAAGGATGAGACAGTGCCACTGTCCCTTTTTTTACGATCTCTTTGGTATTCAGTTACTGACGTGCTGCTTCTATTTGTTTATCAAGAGAAAAATGTGCTACTCACCAGTTTTATTTTTGCATCTTGCTTTCACTCTTTACATGTTGATCCTAGGTAATTTTGAATTGCTCCTTTTTTTCAATAGGTTGATTGGTTAGAATGACTGAGGAGTACAAAGATCAGTTTGACAAGCTAAAAGTTATTGATAATGCCCCTCCGCTCACCCAGATCTTGGAAGAAGGAAACCTGAGCTATTCCTATCAGTCTGCTGCATGGTTCAGGGAAAAAAGGATCTCTATTTTGCATGATTAGATTTAGTGGGCTAATTTGAGATTAATCTGTGAGGTAATTTCCCTCTTCTGAAATCTAATCTTGCAATATTACACTGATTGCCTGCTTATAGAATTTTATTGCAAAGAATGCTAATAAGCTAAGTTATTCTTAAGTATATTTTAGTAGTGAGAAAAAAGAGTTCAATTTCTGCATCAATAGATTGGTTCTGATTGTCATCAAACATTTTTTATCAGGCTCCTTCACAGTCTTGGTGTTTTCCTCCAAAAAATATCTCCTTGTGTGTAAATTTAGACATTTCAGTTTTACCTGTGATGTCAAGTTATGATTCCCTTTCGTATCTACATTTATTTGTTTTCCATTGGTTTGCTGTTGTTCATATGGGTTTATATTTTCTATAGCTATTGTTTTCTACTCAATATTGACTTCAAAAAATGTGGTAATCCATATTTTAAGCATTATATATTTAGCAGTCATCTTAATTATTGAACCTCCATTTTCCTGGTTCTCTATTTATTTACTCTTCTCTTCAACGTTATGACTATCCTTAGCTTCCTCTCTTTACAAAGTGTGCACCTGACAAATTGAACTAGCTACTCCTTGGACATCAGCATGCTCTTATAGGCTGGCATTGTTGGAGATTATAGCATTAAGATATTGGTATGTCTTTAGGCCTACCTATTGTTTCTTGCCTCTTTAGGCTTTTTTCCTTACTTTTCTTTCTCCTTTTAAAATGGGTGAAGTGTTTTTTTCTCTATTTTGCTATTTCAGGTGGGCTGGTTGCCTTTCATGTCACTATGCTTTTAAAAAACTACTATTATATATCTGATGTTTCTATTATTTATACACTTGAGCCCCTCTGTTTTGTAGTTTTTCAGCTCCGACAAACGTAAGTGGAATGTACAGCTCCATTAGTGTAGTTAAATTTTCTACTAATAAGGATCTGGGTTGTTCCCTCTAAAGGCTAAAATAATATCTTACCTATGCTTCCCCATACTTCGAGACTCAAAAGTCCTTCCCATGGCATCATTTAACAATATGTCGTTTGTTTTTGCAGGGCTACTGAACCGTACCAGATTTTCTGACCTATGCACAAGCGATGGCATGCTAAGCTGGTTTTGCCATACTATCTTGATAATCACTTTTTTTTGCAACTCCTATTCACTGTCTATTAATTACTCTGTTTATTTCATGGATGCATTCTATGTGATGGGCAAGAATTGCTGGCGCTATTTGTAGGTTCCTGTACCAGATGGAACTTTGGATAGTTTGGTACTTTTAGCCTGCTTATTTTATATATACTGGTCCTCATATTATACTGGTCCTCATATTTTAATTTGGTTAAATTCCATGAATAGATAGAAGTCCTTCCTTAGACGATATATATAGTTGCCTATAGTTTTATATGTATCACTGGCTACCTCCTCCAAAGTTCATAGTAGAGGATTGGCAACCAATTAAACTAGGATAAAAAAGATATTTGTATTACTGTTATGCGACAATAAAGAACTAAAATCAGTGCGTAGTACAATCTTAGAATACGAATTATCAAGGAAGTATAAATATGATATGAGCACAATCCTATTTTAGGTGCAATCACTTTACTAACTCCTAGATGTCAAGGGCACTGTCAATTTTCTACATATGAGAAGAACTGTACCAGTCTAGCACGTATGGTGTCTCTACTCTGAGCTCTCTTGTGTAATATGGTATCCAAGACTTTATCATCCAAGTCTGCTTTGACCAGATATAGCTGCTTTTGTATAATATGTCATGAATGGCAAAGCAAATCATACATAATGCAGTAACCAGAGGTCCTGTCAAGGGTGATGAAATATTTGTTGCCTGATTGTACTCTTTATGCCCAAATGCTTCTGTGAAACATGGTAGACAGACTATGTGTTTGAGTCCAACTAGGCCTAGACCTCTACCACTGAATTATTTTTTGCCTAAATGTACTCCTTATCCCTGATTGCTTTCGTAAAATATCTCCCTTTTGATTATGCTGGCAGCACAAATGGGTCATTTTTATTGAGATACACCTATGAGTATTAGGTGGGTTCTAGGAATTCAGAAAACAATAAGCCTATGAGAGGACCGCTGGTTTGGGAATTTCAATTTGGCTATTCGTTATTCGCCTCTGTACAGGATTAATGAATAGCAAGCCAAGTCTTGAGGAGAGGTTTGGGATAGAGAAAGTCAGAAGCTAACATTAAGAAGAAATGTCTCTCAGAGACTAATGAGCCTGTGGTGGGAGCTGACTACCACAGTTGAAGGTATAACTCTTTCTGATGAGGACAACTAGATAAGTTAGAGCTTTGCCTCTAATACAATTGACTCAGTTCAGTCTCTATGCTGTGATTAATCACAGAGATGGGACCCTGGTTTATGTCCATTCGGTGTCGAAGCTTCAAATTCCACCAAGAGTTCATTTTTCTTTGGTTGCTAGCTAAAATGAAGCCGGTTAGTGATCAAACATGTTTGCTGTGAGTTAGCATTGATCATGCATTTATTCTTCGATTGTTGTGCTTCACAGGATTACTAAGCATACTATGGTTACATAATTAGTTGTTTTGGAAAAACTGAAACCATCAATCTATCTTTGTATTCTTATTATCTTAAATACAGAGTTTACAAGGTGCCACCAATATACCTATCTGATTATCTATGATGCAGAAATTTTACCTATCAATTTAGTGTCTTGCTCCTATTCATTTTTTCTACACAGAAGTAGTATATTAGCCCATTATTTGTTGACTATTTTTGCCTTGTTCCCCCTTACAGGAATCTTTGGCATATTGTTAAAAGAAGCCTATCCTTTCAAGCCTCTCCGGCCAACTCAAGTTGGTGCCTCCCAGCTAACCTTATTCTCCTGATCCCATGCTTAATGCGCTACAAATGTAAATCATTGATAAATATGTGTTCCTTCGCATGTATCTGTTTCTCAAGAGATTTTAATATATGGATTGCATTAGTCTTATTCGGTTTGGATGATACTGACGGTTGCTCTCTTCTTACAAAAAGTGGTGCACGCGAATGAGCTACTTTCGCATTGGACATTATTTAGCATTCAGACCTATCATTGCTCTTTGATCTCAAGCTGTGAAGAGCCTATGGTTTATGTAGGAGTCTAAATAATATGATGTATGCCTCTTTCTTTCTTCTTGGTAATGCTTAAGTTCATTTCTTGCTAATCATGTCATCTACTGATTTCAAATAGGTTTGGATTTGCCCTAACTTCAGCCTTCATAGTACAATTCCAGACTTCCAGTTCAGACAGTAATTGTTCTGCTAATCATGAGCGCTCCATTTTGCTGTAGTGTACATTCTAGGTGGCCTAAAATATTATCTTGATCATTTCAATTTTTCTGCAATCTTTTTTAGGCCAACAATATTTACTGTAGTTGTACCATTTGCACAGGTCAGTTTAGACTACTCGGAAATGTGAAGTCTCTGAGATGTAATTCTAAACTTGATTTTCTATTGGAAATCTGTCTAGCAGTAGGAAGTATTGATTGAATTATCTTGTGAGATGCTGCATATTCAGTCACAGAAAATATAGCTCAAGTTTCTTTTCAAGATGTAGGATCCTATAATCTTTATTATTGGAGTTGCATTGGTATATCATCTCCCTAATACTGTCTGAAGTAATTAATATAATGCATGGTCAATGTCATATAGAAAATATATGTGGAGGACAATTTAGTTCGTACATTCATACACGAATGGTTCTCTGTGTTTTTTCTAATAGACTAAGCACTAGGCGTAGGAGTTCGAAATTACATGATAGACGGAAATTTTTTCACCCAGCGCACCGAGCTGCGCACAGGAGGAGCGCCTTGCCACTAGTTTGGAAAAAAAAAATGGAAACTAACTAAATTCATCTAGACAAGTGCACAAGAAATTCAACCCTAAGATGGCAACCTTAAAATCATCGGATTCCGTATATATTATGATAAAAGAAGTCAAAAATATTATGTGAATTTACATGCTAAAATTTGCTAGATATACATTAATTTTCAAATTTCACAAAAGAATGCAGATTCATGTTTCAGCTGACAAAAAAAATTTGCAGATATTTTTCAACTAAAATGTAATGGTTGTCTCTGCATCAAGTTTAGGACACATATGAAAAAAGGTCGTATCATCATAAATTAATCAGCCATGACATCTCAGGAGATTAAACAATGACACTCAAACCCCATTGTCAATAAAAGGACACTCAAACCTGGAGAAGAAAAAAAAAACATAATATTGTCTCCATGTGAAAACGTTTCAAATAATACTCCCTCCATTCCCAATTACAAGGCATTTTGGCTTTTCTAATATAGAAAAGCCAAAATGTCTTGTAATTTGAAACAAAGGGAGTACAAGTGATACTCCAATGATATCTCAGGAGATTAATCAAGGACACTCAAATCCTTGTTAAAAAAGGACACTCAAACCTGAAAAAGAAAACACAATATCGTCTCCAGTTGTCCAAAAGAAACAAGCTATCGCGAGCATAATATCTAATGGGTAAATTCTGACAGATGGCAGCTCCAGTTGAAGTGGAAACAAAATTCTATTTCAACTAAATATGTTCTTGTGAAGTTGTGATAGTAACGGCACTTGCCAAACAACCATATCATATATCCATTGAACACAGGTTTAAAATACCAACTGTAAGCACACACAGACAATCCAAATTGACACTATGTTGATTTTTAAGGATGAACTAACGATAAAAAAATAAGTGATAACTATACTGCTTGAGTTTTAGTTCACTTTCCATCTGATACATATAAAATTCTCTTGCCAAAGTAACATGTATGCCTTAATGTTCCTAAATAATGAAGCAGTACAACTTTCTCATAGTCCAGCAAGTAGCACAAGTTTTATAAAAAATACAGTCAAGCCAGCATCTAGAACAATGCAGCAATATTTTGACAAGCAGTCTAGCACATCTCAATACACTAAAGCCAAACTGATAAGTGATAACACAATTCATTGACAATGAAAAATAAATTCTTCTCTGTAATGTCTTGTATCAATCCAACCATAGTTCAAATGCAAGGACCTAGCCCAAATCATATCAGATCATACTGCAATCGACTATGCCATGACACCTAGACTAATTAAGGGCACACAGACAAGGAAAAATTTAGATACTATAGACTAGATTTTTTTTTTCTTCTTTTGGTAGTACAACAGAGTGATGATCAACTTCTACTTCACAAGAAAGTGTAAACAAAATTCTACTTTCACTGAGCATGTTTGTGTAGTAGATAAGCCCTAAGAAATTCCTATAAACCACCCTTAATGAAAAAACCTGTGTACTTGATGATAAAAATATGTTTTAGTATATACTAGTATATAATCAAGTGAGAACTGATTAAACAAATAATTCTGTACTCGCAGTGATCCAGTACTACACAACCCTAGTGCAGAGGTGCAAGTAACGATCAAATAGTTGACAAATAATGCTGAGGTGGAATTAACAAGTCAATTCATTCATAGACAAGAAAATGAAAATCTTCTCTGCAATGTCAAGAATCAATTCAACCAAGCAAGAAACTGCCACAGAATCAAGGTTCTGGCATTCACACGCAAAAGATATTCGGACCTGACAAAAAAATGGACGAATCTTGGAAATTTCAGACCAGGATTCACTTATTTTAACCAGTCACAAAATGCATAGATCAGAAATAGGTCGAAGAGACAGCCACCACCCCACAACGTTGCAAATATCATCATAATTAGCATGCAGCAGCAAAAGGAAAATAGCACAGATTAAATCGCTCTAAGCAGGAGTCAACTGTTACACATCACCCACCATACGATGTACAGAAACCCATCTAGATTACTGAGAGTACTCTTTAACCGATGCTATTTAACAAACTGCAGAAGTTAGAGCAGAACTCAATTTGATGAGTCAGGCTACTCCCAAACCTTGCAAACCATTACCATCACAGGATTCAATGTGCGTCATTCTCAGACGGCTTCGCAACCACTGCAGGCCTCACCTTGGGGGGCCGGTCCACGCCCACGCTTGACAGGTACAGCACTGGCATCAGCAGCAACGCCGGGAGCTGCAGCAGGCTCACCACTGGGATCGTCCACGACGATCTTGGCCTTCTTGGGCGCGCGCCCACGGCCACGTGGGCTGAGCACACCGCTGGTGGCCCGGTCGGTGGCCACAGTGATGGGGTCCTTGGCCTTGGGGGGACGTCCCCGCCCACGCTTGACAGGAACGGCATTTGCATCAGTGGTGACGGAGGAAGCCGCAGTGGGAGCTGAGTCCTCGGCGACGGGGTTCTTGGGTTTCGGCGGACGTCCACGCCCGCGCTTGACAGGAACGGCAGCGGCAGCGGCATCAGCGGCGACGACGGGAGCTGTAGCGGGCTCGCCACTGGAGCCCACGACAACGGGGTCCTTGGGCTTCGGGGGCCGTCCGCGTCCCTGCTTGGTAGGAACAGGAACAGGAACAGAACTGACATCCGCGGCGATATCGGGAGCTGGAGCAGGCACGGCAATGTCGTCAGCGGCAGCGGCATCAGCGGCGACGACGGGAGCTGTAGCGGGCTCACCGGTGGGGCCCACGGCAACGGGATCCTTGGGCTTCGGGGGCCGTCCGCGTCCCCGCTTGGTAGGAACAGGAACAGGACTGACATCGGCGGCGATAACGGGAGCTGGAGCAGGCACGGCAATGTCGTCAGCGTCAGCGTCGATGACGAGAGGGGGAGCAGGCAGCTCATCGTCCTCGAAGTCAAGCAAGAAGGAAGTGGCGTCGAACACGCCAGTAGAGTCCTCGTCCTTGTCCTTGTGCCCATCGGTGGGCAGCGGGGAGGCCTCCTCCTCGTCGGGGAGGAGGTAGTTGTTGCTGAGGAAGGCGAGCTCGCCGGTGGCCTTCATGCGGGCGAGGTGACCCGTGAGGACGGCGTTGTGCTGGGCCGGGAGACCGGAGCCGTACCTGGCCTTGATGTAGTCGGAGATCGCAGCCTTGGTGGAGCCGTTCTCGAGTCCCAGCGCGCGGATTGCCTCCACGATCATCTGCGGCCGCGACACGGCCGAGACGGTGGGCGGGCGTGCCCCCGAGCAGCACAGGAGCGAATTAAAAATTCCCCGCAAAATTAAAAAAAATAAAAATTTACCGCGGATAGATTGGCGGCGGAAACAATGTAATGGGAGAATCATACCTCAGGGTAGGACGGGAGCGGGGCCGGAGGCGGGGGAGGGGCGGCGCCGTCTTCGCCGGCCATAGATGCGGCGGCGCGATGCCGTGGGTGGGGTTTGGAGAGAGGATTTGGTGGGGTTTTTGGCTGGGTCGGTGAAGGCGACGGACGGGGAAGACGAGAGGGGAGAAGGAGGGCCGCACCCGTGACCCGCCGCACCTGCAGTAAACACCGGATGACTTGTGGGCCTAATAAACAAGCTTGAGTCGAGGCCTTGGACCCACCTAATATAAAACTTGGAAGAACAGGTTTTCTCGTCTGCCACGATGGATGCGGCTGGCGGAAGAACCGCCGAACAAGGGGAGACACGTGGGCACAACACACGCGGATCCGTATAGAACATGAATTTGGACCGAATTCGTACGAATCGAATTGAATCACAACTACTTATCGCGTTTTAATTCGTACGATAAATAAATATTATCGAATATGGATACAAATAAATGTTTTGAATTTGATTCGTATTCGCATATCTACTTGAGTTTTAAGATAACATGTGGATCTACTTATCGATAATTTTATAGTGAAACAAAATAAATGCTTCTAGAGATTTAAAATATGACTAGATAATAGATAAAGACAACTCCAAAATTAACATGTATATTAATAATAATTTTGATTACTATATGTGCAGAAAATCAATTAAAGTGTAGATAAATGTTTCAATACATATAAATATTTATGATAAGTAAATAAAAATATATATATAAAAACTGAAGTACTTAAATTGCTAGAAGTAGAGAGCGAAAGGGAGTTTATCACCAAACAGTTACATATATATACATATAAGAGCCTAGATAAACTAAAAAATACTTAAAATTAATATGATTAGCCATACTAAAGTTAATTAAACTTAATATTTATATATGAATAATGGTATTAAAATTATCATGAATACAAGTTTTTGTTAGCTTTAAACTATTATCATAAACTAGTGGAAATACAAGTGCGACACGCATGTGTAAATAAAAACATTTCATAAACAATAGGCAAATATTATTAATTTTCGTGTAAAAAAAAAAATTTCATAAACAATAGGCAAATATTATTAATTTTTTTCTATGTCATATAGAAAGTATAATGGACCTAGCACAAAAAGAAAGCAACAGATTTTTTTTAAAAAAGAAGATCAAACATACCTCTGCACTACTATGGCCGTCATAAACAGCAAAGAAATGTGCAGGTAGTATTTCTGAAGACTACTCAAAAGCCCTGAGCATACAAAGTAGGAGCATAAAAATGTTGCCAAGTGACAAAATTCAGTTATGGCTGTGAAACCAGCATTCATGAGAGTGTTTGGCTTCAAATCAGTCTATAAACTGCCAGGTAGCATCCTATGCATGCCTTGGTGTGAACTGCAATATTCTACCATAGTGAAATCTAGGCCTCTCCATAAGCCCACCATAAAAGCGGCATACATAAGACTGTCCGCACTCATCATTGTCTAAATCCATCCTCTATCCGTCCTAGTCATTAAGATTCTTTCCTCTATACATCTTTCTTCCGCACCCATCATCCCTTATATTACATACTCTATACCAACTACTAATAGTGGGTTCACTTATCACTTTATCTAAATATATTCATGTGAGATCTTGTCTTGAAGAATTTATTAAAATAAATTTAATGGTGTAAATGGAATTAATTTGGTTTTTTTGTTTGTGAGTTATAGCATTTTTAGATAGTTGAACTAGTAGGACAAAGCTTCTGATCTACCAATTATTTTGGGAGGGGACTTTAATCTCACAAGGGATAGGAAGGATAAAAACTCTCAGCGGGGAGATGATAAGCTAATTCAACTGTTTAATACCTTCATTGATAATAACAATCTTAGGGAAATAAAAAGGTGCGGAGCTAGATACACTTGGACGAATAAGCAAGTTAACCCTATCATGAGTAATATTGACAAGAGTCCTGTGCTCGATGATGGGAACAAAGGTTCCCACTGTGTGTGCAAGAATCTTTAACTAGAGTGGGATCGACCATTGGCCCCTAATGTTAGATGATGGGGATAGTGATAGAAAGAAGAAAAGGGTCTTTAGATTTGAAAACTCGTGGATCAAAAAGGAAGGCTTTAGAGATTTAGTGGCGGCTAAGTGGGGACAGGGGGGAAACACCAAAAGAATCCACAGGGATATTCTTTGAACCAATGGCAGATTTGCATTAGTGGCCTGAGACAATTCTTGAAGGGATGGGGTGGTAACCTAAGGGGGGAATTTAAAAGACAGAAAGAGGAGGTGTTTACATAAATAAAAACTTTAGAGGAGATGGAAAGAGAAGGGGGTCTATCTGAGACTTAGTATATTGAGAGGTATAGGTTAGAGGAGGAATATGAAGAGATCTTAGGGGAAGAACAGATTTATTGGCAACAAAGGGGAGTGAAAAATGGATCCTAGAGGGAGATGCAAATACCTCTTTTTTTTCCATCTGGTTGCCAATGGGAGAAGAAGAAAGAAATTAATTCTACACTTGGAAGAGGATGGGAGACGTATAGTTGACCAAGGGAGATTCAGGGGATTATATATAGTTATTACAAAAAATTGTTTGGCAAACAACCAGATAGGAAGGTGTGTTTGGAAGAAAATGTATGGGCTGAAAAAGGGAGACTTAGCCTAAGGGATAATGAATGGTTAACTAGACCTTTCTCTGAAGAAGAAGTGCATAAAATGATTTTAGGCCTAAAAACGAGCTCAGCCCCAGGACCAGATGGCTTCAATTACTCTTTTTATAAATGTTGCTGGAACACTATTAAGGGGGATTTCCTGAGAATGGTGAGTGATTTTTGGGAAGGAAAGTTAGATCTACAAAGGTTGAATTATGGGGTAATCACTTTGATCCCAAAAGTTAAAGAGGCCTTCAATGTTAGACAGTTTAGACCTATTTGCTTGTTGAATGTGAGCTTTAAAATCTTTTCAAACCTGCTTATCAACAGATTATCTAGCTCGGCTGATAAGTTAGTGGATAAGGGACAAACTGCCTTCATCAAGGGCAGATATATCTTAGATGGGGTGGTAATTTCGCATGAAACCGTGCATGAGTTGAGAAGGAAGAAAATGAAAGGGGTTATTTTGAAAATTGATTTTGAAAAGGCTTATGATAGTGTCAAATGGAGTTTTATGGAGGAAACTTTAAAGAAAAAAGGTTTTGGGGACAAGCTTAGTGGATGGATCTTGAGCACAGTACGAGGGGGTAGGGTTTGTATAAATATCAATGGGGAAAATGGTACATACTTCAAAACTCAGGGGGCTGAGGCAGGGAGATCCTCTGTCCCCTTTGCCGTTCAATTTAGTAGGAGATGCCTTAGCTCATATGTTAAACGCAGCGAAACAAAAGGGGCACATCAAAGGGCTGGTGCCTCATCTAGTAGAAGGTGGTTTGACACAACTGCAGTATGCCGATGATACCATACTGTTCATGGAGGATGATGATCTCACTCTCTCTAATGTCAAGTTTATTCTTTACTGCTTTGAGTGGATGACGGGCTTAAGGATAAATTATCACAAATCAGAAGTGTACACCATAGGGATGACTGATGGGGAGCAACAAAGGGTGGCAAATATCCTGAATTGTAATGTGGGTAGCTTCCCTATAATCTATCTAGGGGTGCCAATATCTGATAAACATTTGGGGGTTAGTGTGATGAGGAGGGTGCCCAATAAGCTAAGAAACAAACTACAGACGTGGAAAGGGAAGAATATGACCTCTGGGAGGCGTCTTATCTTATCTAACTCATCCTTAAGTAGCTTACCAATTTATATGATGGGTGTATATAGACTCCGTGAAGTGATTCACCAGGAAATGGACTCAGTTAGAGGAAATTTTTTTCCGGCAAGGTTCAGGAAAAAAAATTCAAATACCATATGTTGAAGTGGAGGAATATGTGCGGGCCTAAAGATTTTGGGGGCTTGGGTCTTATGGATACTAGGATCATGAATGATGCTCTACTAGGAAAATGGGGGTGGAGAATGTTACAATCAAATGAAGGTGATGTGTGTGCTGACCTTCTGAAAAAGAAATATTTAGGAAGGAAATCTTTTATGCAAATACCAGATAATGGGGGGTCTCAATTCTGGAAAGGGATACTAAAAACTAGAGAAATTTTGAAATGGGGATGCCAGGTTAAAGTAAACAACGGGAAAACATCTAGATTCTGGGAGGAGATATGGGTTGGCCAGATACCTTTAAAATTAGAATTCCCTTCCTTGTACAGGATTGCTGATAATACACAGTGCCTTATTAGGGATGCATGGGCAGGGGATGGCTGGAAGATTGATTTCAAAAGACCTCTGGGGAAGAAGGTCATGGAGGAATGGAGTAGGCTGGTGGAATTGTTAGATGATCACAGACTAAATAATGAGGAAGATATTTTTGTCTGGTCTTTAGATAAGTCTGGGAGATACTCCACTAGATCAATGTATAGAAGACTAACTTTCAAGGGTTCAGTTAATAAGAGAATGCAAAAGTTGTGGAAGAGTAAGCTTCCACAAAAATTAAAAGTTTTCATGTGGCTTGCAAATCAGGATAGATTGCAAACTGGAATAAACTTGAAGAAGAAAGAATGGAAAGGTGAAGCCAAATGTTGTCTGTGTGGGGTCTTAGAAGATATGGATCATATCTTTTTCCATTGCCATGTTGCTAGAATGGTGTGATTCTGCCTGAAAGAGGCACTTGGCTGGGACAGGGTACCTCATAATCTACAGGATATCTTTGATACCTATATTCCTTTGGGGGGGGGGGGGAAGACTACCATGTTAAGCTTTTCACTTTCACAATTATAATCTGGGGTATATGGTCTGTAAGAAATAAGATGAGGATTGAGGGGATTTTTATTAATTCATCTAATGAGGTATTTCACAAAATCTTTCAGATATTTACGAGATGGCGAATATTCTTGAAGGACCAGGATGAACGTTTTCTGGATGACAAAGTTTCAAAGGCAAAAAACGTGGCTATCAAAGTTTTGGAGAAGAACTGAAAAGCTTGAAGTTGAAGGAATCATCCAAGAGCGAAGTTCAGTTAGCTGGCTCTCTTGGTAGTCTCTTTGCTGTTGTTTAGGAGGTCAGGCCTGCGTGCCATTTTCTTAGTTGGTATGTTGGTAGGTTGAAAAGTTTGTATTCTGGAGGGTGAGCTGGAATCCCCAGCGATCTTTTCTTTTTACTTTCTCTGTATCAACTCTGTTCAGCTTTCTATAAAAGCCGGGTTTACCTTCGTAAAAAAAAAAACTAGTAGGACCCACCCTCCCATACATGGGCACTCTCCCATCTCACATGTATACAGCAGCAGTGGGGCCGGCATATATTGGAAGATATGCTCTCCGCTAGAAGTAGCGGATGCCCTGCCATCTGTTTGGATAGCGTGCGTGGTACCGTATGCCGCTGCAGGCTTTAATCCTGTAAACACGCCCCTGAAAAAGCTGGTAATGGGCTTAGATCCAAACTGAAACCAGCCTTAGACCACAACAACGCAGCTGTCTGACTGAACCAGTCTAATCCACCGATAGACACTCATGATCCACACCAAACCAAACCGATGGTGATTGAGCCCCAGATTAGACCAAACTGCTTCCGTTCTTCGAGCACACCAGAGCTGCAAGGCAACATGCAAGCCACGCCAACGTCCTCTTTCACAGGTGAACCAAGGAGACGAAGAGTCTCGCATGCATGTGGCGGTACGGCGGATGGACTTGCAGCCACGCAGGCCTTGCCGGCGCCGGAGAGATGTTGGCTGATGGATTCAGCAGTATGACAGCAGCAGCGCCGCCGGCGGATTTGTTGGCCACACGCGGAGGCGGCGGAGGTCCGTGGCTATGTTGCGGCGCAAACGGCGGAGTCGCTCGCGGAGGAAGCGAAGGCCCGCGGCGGCGCTTCTCAGGAACCCGAAACAGACTGAACCGAACTAGATCGATCCATTCGATGCGCTAACACAAACCAAACCAAACCATTAAAGTTCTCAGCCTATTTTGCACCAAACTAGATTGACCCAAAATAAAAACCAAACCATATAAACCGGGGTCGGTCCAAACCGTTACCGGCTACCGCCCCGATGCAGTCATCCTAAGCCCACCATTGCAGCTACATTCCCTCCACCAGTCGAGCACTCTACATGCTCCTGCTCGGACAATGTCACCATCTCACCTGTAACAATTTGGTTAACCCTTTCTACTGAGCTTACGCAGAGAAAGCCCAAGAACATCCTGCACACCATAATTCAACAAGAACAAATTAAAAAAGTCTCCTTCCCATATTGCATAAGTTACAGTAGTACTATGCCTAATTTTTTCTAGATAAATATGTTTATAATGTGGGTGTGAAGAAAAATGCTTTAACTATAGATTTAAAGAAATAAAGGCTTCACACTTTGGACAAAATAAATATATGGTCAACAAGGGGACTAAAATAAACTGCAAACACTTTGGACTGCAACTGCGGGAGTGTAGAGATGGACTTGCTCATACATTATTTCCATCCAGCATATGCCCGATCAATGCAACGGTAGGCAAGAGCACAAGGTTTAAATCTGTCAATATAAAAGTAGCAGAGGACAAATGTTCACATGAGGTTCTAAATTTTCAGAATGTGGAGAGAAAGAGAACATACTTTCTTGCTTGCGCTTTTTAGCTATATGGTCCTGAAAAAATAGCCTTTGCTTCTTTCTATGGTCTTTTTTTTTTAACTTTGCTCTATGGCCTCCAAACAAAATTTGGTTGGTTGTATGGCCTTCCGTGGAATCCGTTAGTGTACTCTGTTAGGTTGCCACTCAGTTGATACGCGAAAAGTCTAAACTGCCCTTTTGTTCATTCCAGATCAAGTTCGGGGAGGGGAGCAGTTCGCTCGGGTCTTCCACGCACAGGAGCCTAGTCCACCCACTCCTGCAACCGATGGGGAGCAGCGCCGCCTCCACCGCTGCTGGCCAAGGGCCGCCACCGGGAGCTCGTGCCCCAGATCCACCGGATCTCGTGCGTCCCAATCCTCTCCCCTTCTTTCCTAGTCCTTAGGGGGCGCCGCCGGCCGGCTGGTGTAGCGCATAGCCATGGCGGTCCGGGCGCGCCCAGCCGGGTGGCGCCCTCCTCTAATGGCCATCCCGGCAGCCAGCCAGAGAGGGCGCTCAGCGGCCAGCCAGGGGGCTGCCCGGTGGCCCGCTAGGGGCCCGCCTGCAAGCAGCCCAGCGGCCAGGCCCGTAGCACGCAGGCCGGCAAGGCTGCTCTGCCCGGCTCCTCCGACCGCGTCCTGGATCCCATCAAGCAGGACCTCGATTCTGACCAGGATGATTGGCGGCAAGGGTGAGTGCTCCCATACTTGTCTCCACAAGCCTATAGCCCTCGTGCCATGAGACATGGATTTTAGTTCACGTAGATTGGATCGAAAGATCCAATTCGGATACGTACAACATCCATATTGAAATCCGATATTGATACAAATATCTATATCATCAACATAAAATGGATATGCATATCACATCCATATTAAATCGGACATGAATAAAAATATCCATATTATCATTAAAATGGATACAGATATCGGACCTTTGGACATCAGGATTTATAGACCAGTGACGTGTGGAATGCGAAGTTCTTCGGTACTTTATCGTGGCATGTTATAAGAGAGTTTTTTTTTTTTTTCATTTTTCACCTTTTTATGTAAATTAATATATTTTCTCCATCCCAATTTATAAGATGTTTGACTTTTTTGACACAAGTTTGACCACTTGTTTTATTTAAAAAAATTTACAATTTTTTTTGTCATAGTTTGCTTTATTAATAAAAGTTCTCCAAAAATAATATAATTTTTTCTGGCTTTTACACAATTGTTTTTGAATAAGATAAGTGGTCAAACTTAAGATAAAAAAATCAAAACGTCTTATAATTTATGATGAAATAACATAGTACTCCTTCATGCTAAACTATAAGCTATTTCTATTTTCTTGGAGTCAAAGTATTTTAAGTTTAATTAAGATTATAAAGATTATTGCAAAGATTTATAACGTCAAATACATACAATATAAAAGTATAATTAATGAATTAATGAATAATATAATAATACTTATTTACCATGAATGTTATTATTATTTTATGATTTAAATTTGGTCAATCTTGAGATGTTTTGACTCCCAAGAAAATTAAAATAACTTAGTGATTTGGAATGGTGGATCTTAGTAATTTTATATATTTAAATTTAAAAAAGATTGACTACTCAAAAAAGAGATCTACAGTTATTTGAGAGCGAGGAACATTAGCCTACAGTGGCCAACATGAGCCCAGAATGAAAATAAAGCAGCTGAGCTGAGCTGTTGCATGTATTAATATTAACCATTCTTCCATCCCTCATACAATTCCCGGTATCATAAACGTGAATAGAAAGAATGCGGCACAACTCGGCGTCAAATAATCCGCCGTGGCTCGCCGCCAATTTACATTTGGATCAAGCCCTCCAGATGTGACCGGACACTGCAATGGCCATGCTTGATGTCACAGCCCATCCATCCGCCAGGTCAGGGGTGGTCTCACATATGCTCTATAACTAATGCATGTCACCTGTTGGTAAAAAAAATGGAAGCAACAAGCAACTAAAGAATGCCTATCCGTCTGTCACCCTTTCGCTCAAAATTTGCGAAAGGATGAACGGGTAATGCTTTAGCTGACCAAAAAAGCAGCTCCAACACCGAGAAGATTTAGCCACCTTAGGAGGTCCATTGGTCAGGGACGGCGAGGAAGTACCTCGACATGGCCTTCCTGAACCTCTTTTTGTACTGGATTGGAGAAATCACAGTGGGGGACTCATTCTTGGGACCCCCCAGGATCCCCCGATGCCTTCACCCAGGTCTCCAGCTGCTTGTCCCAGGTGTACTGCCGCAGGAAGTCGATGATGCCAACCACCAGCTCTTTTTTTTTCTCCTCGTCGACACCAACTAAAAGGGAGTAGTCCATGACATCCAAAGACTGCAATATGGATCATGTTAGGAGATGCAATGAGGATACAAGGTTGTCAGGCATGCTGTTATCTATTTAATGCTATGGAGAGAGTTGCTGTAACAGAGATGATAAAGAATGCCAACAAATCATCATCTCTACAAAAACTTAGGCCAATGACAACAAATAATTCACATTGCAGAATCAAAACCTTTTGTTTTAGATTTCAATATTATTAATTGATTATAGCTTTCTTATGAGTGATTCTGGTACCACAAAAACTGAACAAGGCCCAACAATGTGCTATAATTCTGTTCTTATGATGGCCACAAACTAACACCTTTCTCCTAAACTAACAGCTTTCTCCTTAGTTCACGGATTGGACTATTGGAGAGAGATGAATAAAAAGAATCTGAAATGGTAACATATCTATACTAGAAACCTAGGATTTCAATCAAAACTATAGAAGCCATTATCATCTTCCAAAACAAAATTAATTAGCATGTCTATTAAACACATGAATTTCAGAGGAAACGAGACATCCATTATTACATGCCACAAGGAACCTTAGACTTGCTGGGTAGGCAAACAGATCAGTCTAAATCAGAGCATACAATTTACCATAATCTACCTACATGCAAAATTAAAAAGTAATTAAATGCTTCCCCTAAAAAAAGGAGTTAAATGTTGCTCTTCTTTTTTCACTATGGCAGACATGAAGCCATCCTCTCACAAAAACAGATTTCAAACAGCAGTATCTCATTTGACAACTTAAGCATCATAGTAATTCGAGAAGTCATGTACGTCTCTGTAATCTAGCAGTAAAATCATTGGTCCAGGAGTCAGGATTGCTACGTACCGCAAGAAATGATGTATCATTCCAGACAGCTCTTTCTAATCTTTGTTTTGCTTTACTCCCCAAAAACATAGGCTTCGTATGTAGTGTTTCTATGAGATTAGAATCTAGAAGAACTTTATTGTGGCCAGAAGCATCAGAATTATAGCGTGAACAGCGCCCGAACCCTTCAGATCATACACCCTAGATATTGATCTCTGAAAGAATATGTTCTCCATCACCATGAGATCCATCTTCACCTCACGCCCGCCTTTTGAATTCTTGATACTAACCTGGGTGGAGTAAGCAGTAAACAGTATATAAATATAAATTGGTTAAAAGTTTAAAACTCAGATTGAGAATAACGCAACTGGACAAAGGGATCAATGGTAGAAAATCAACCTGATAAAGCCCCACTATTTTGGCCAGGCAAGTAGGGCTTCTAGACGTCAATGATTCTGTCAAGTGCCTGAAGTAATGAGGAGCAAATTCTACAAAAGAATCCAGCTCTGTCTTGGTGACTTGTTTAATTATGAATCTCTCATCCATTGTCTTTGCGAAGTAAACATTGCTTTTTCCACCTTGTGCGCTCCATCGCTTACAACGACTTATTGAGCGTATGTAATCAATATCACTTGGACAGCATTTCTTTCTAAGTGCAGCAAACTGCCTTGCAAAATAGCAAGTGACAGAAAACTTTGTATTATCAGTAGGAGATGCATCATCATCAAAGGACAATCTGAAATGAGTTCCTTTAAAATTTGAAAGGTCTTCATGTGAGGACAAAGATCCATCAAGTCCATTACTGCTAGTAAAATCTGAAAATAGATAGTATGTGCATTCATTTTATGTGTGACATGCTCAGCATATTCTTGTGATGTCATAGCATATGACACTACACTGGTTGGCTCGTCATCATAGACAGTGACAAAAACAGAACCTCCACAGCTAATATTGGGCAGAAGCAGTCGAGCCCCATCATTCACCATATGAGAAGCTGATGTGATAAACTTGGGAGCACGTGTAAGAACAGCATTTAAGTTTCCTCTCATCCTGGGAGATATTTGAGAAAATGCTCTCCGCATGTTTGCCATTGGATCCTTGACAAGGCTCGTCAAGTCTCTAAAGGAATCAGCTGATTTCAGTGCTGAATGCAGTGAAGCAGGCATTACTCCAGTTTGTTCTCGCTGATGTAATCTCATCACAGTATCAAATGAATGGATTCGGACTGGGGCAATAGCCTTCTCGTAACTTGAATTGCCCAACAAGTTAAAAGATTTATTTTTGTTTGCTTTGGTCAAACCATGTGGAAGATTGTAGTCTAATTCACCAAATCCAGACCATGCCATATCTATTTTGTCAGCTAAAATAGATGCAAGTGAAGGTAACCTCTCTACTGGCTCAGTCTTGCTAGGATATTTTGATAGTCCTTCTTCACATGTGTCAAATTTGTTGAAAATCAAATCAAGACCTCCTGAACCACCTGCAACACCATCCACCAGCCCATTCAACAAATCTGTCTCAACCATGACAGGTTTATCATTAACGTGGCCCTCTGTAGATAAGAGAGATTTCCTTGGGCTTTCTGATGAGTGTTGAGGACATGGTTCTTCATATGTTCCTCTGTGTTTCCTAACATTCTGAAGCAAATCAGATCTCCCTCCATTGATACCTTGGGGTGTCTCATGACTAAAGGGATCGGTTCTGGAAATATGGACATCTGCTTCAAGTGAATCTATGCTACACAACCTGCAGTCCCAAGTGTGAGCATCTAGGAGGAGACTACGTCTAATACGATTAAGCTCCAAAATATCAATAGTTGATTTGAATGAATGAGCACTCCCCGATATTACTGGTAGAAGCAAAGCCTGTGGGAAAATTATGCGAATTTCATCACAAAGGGCGAATATGAAACAAACAGAACGGAATAAAACTTAAGAGGGGCGGCGGGGGGGCTCTACCTCATACTCATTTCTTTCCACATTAAGCAAATCTTTCATCTCAACTATTTGCCTCTGTATGCTTGTCTTGGCTGAATCATCATCAGTGATGGTACTCTTCTCAAGATTATGAAGTACATCATATACCTCAGTGTGCAGCAACTCCATTGTGTGAAATACCTACAATAGAAGGTTGCAAGCATTCCATCATCCCTGCTGCAATCAATGATGGGATGGTGGAACAGGGAAATGAACCAATGGTCTCTTTAACATAAACTGCTCAACAGCATACCTCAACAGCCTCTCTTTTCACCCAATCTTGTGTAGCATGGTAATTGAAATCTAGCACTGGGGGCGGAAGGTCAACAGATAGAGTAATCATGGGACTATAATGGAAGGCAGCCACCATATTTCCATACCTACAATGTTATGTATGCGCAAATTGAAACCTCACTGTACATCAGATGAGTTTAAGGGAGACAAAAGAGGGGACCTACATACCCATAAAAGCGAAGGCAGTCCCTTTGGAGAGAGTGCCCACAACTTGCAATCCGGTTAGCAGTCATATGATTTGAAAAGCTAAGCTCCAGGAACTTGCCAAATGATAGGCCCCAAGCTGCATCAGACATGATTACTCTGTGTGTTGCTGGCGGCATTCCATTCTTAAGCTTGCACCTCATGCATCTGTGCCACATCCATATCCGCCCATCATGTTCACCTGGCAACTTTTGAGACTGAAGGCGCCTGACACTAATCGTTAGGCTGCCATGCTGGTGCATATAGCACCTCACATGAGATTCTGAAGGCTCCTTACAAGATGGGCAGCAATATGCCTGCAAGGAGAAGAAACATGACAGAAAAATGTTTAGCAAATAGAAAGGGAGATTTTCCCGCAATGCAATTACATACAAGAGTACCAGATGTACCTGATCAAATAAGTCCTCGCGGAGATACCTTCCTAGTGGCTTATCAAAACTACCATAAAATTTGATCCGGAGGAGGTGAGAACGCTGGCATGCCAAACTTTTGGGAATGCAAGTGCTTGAGATGGAAACTAAGATACTCTGGTTGTTGTCAGTACTAGATAAGTAACCAGCTGAAAGCTTGTCGTTGTCATCTGTATCCCCTGCTTGAAAATCGTCTAGTGAGGGGTTGCTATTACGATTTTCTAAATGACATGGTTGGTTACTTTTCAAAGTTAACGCACCATCACGACAAACATGAGCAGCAACTGAAGATTGCAAAGACTTGAATGAATCACCATGTTGTGTGCCAGCACATGTTGCTCTAAAGTCATCATTGACAGAACATGGAGATATTAAATCACCATTGCAGGAAACATTTGGATGGCATAAGTTGGACAGATCTTGAGAGTTGAGAGGATCAACTGGAAATTTGGATGCTCTACATTCAGGCGAGATTCCTTGGCTTACTCCAGCGAATGGTAATGAAGTTGAAGATGCAGAAATAACCTCAAAAATCTGGCTGATAGTAGAATTTTGTGGATATGTCTCTTCAGCATTTCTAAGGCTATCAGGAGTGCCATGATCAGTAGGACTATCAGAAATATCCGGTGCACCTGTCACAGATATTGAAGGAATTTTCGGAAGTGTTGCGCCCTCATCAGCAAGGAATGATGTCTCCAAGGAGAGGTGATAAGCAGCAAAGACTGCGAGTTGCATTGCGCGCTTAATCTTCTTTAATTCTTCCCGACATGTTCCCCTCAACAGAACCTGCATGAAGTGCCATACACTTAATTCATAAATAGTAGGGGAAAAATTGCCCATCGAAATGAAATGTCAGTAGATATCATGAAAAATGTTTATGCTACAGGGCATTGCTAATCGTATGTCTTTGCAAAAGGACCATTACCGTGCAACCCAAGCGCTTCAGGCAGCCTTCAAAGAACATCAGAGTCTTAATTGACCCCTTTTCTCCATGTTCTGCTAATAAGGATTCTGAAACTTTCTCCACCTTGAACAAGTCACATTGTCCAAGCCTTGCTGAGGCAATGTTGTCAATTGATGAGGCAATCTGACCACCTGTGCATCTTGATATTCTGTCCAAAAGAGGTCTCTTCACATTCAGAACCAAAGAAAGATCTTTTGCTAAGAGCTCCTGAGCAAAAGATGAGGCGCTTTTCTCAACCAGAAGGACATTAGGTTGCCTAGACTCTATCTTTCCAACAACAGTTCTAAGATACTCCTTTTCCTGCAGCAAGGCCATTCGTTAACAATGCTGCAAGTAAAATAAAATATATAAAGATCCAAAGTAGATAGACACAAACCTGTTCAAGTATTGTCCCTATGGATGCCAATTTATTTGAAACCTTTTGGTACTCAAGTGCACCTCCTAAAATGAGCAATTTGGCATTCCTGTGCTCTGAGACCATCCGCTTGTGTCTTACATTCTTCGAGCAAACAATTCCTCTAACAAAGTTGCTGCATCCAATAATTTGTTTGTTAGCACCATATGACGATCAGAAGATAAATTATATGAGTAAACAGAAGCACATGCAAGGAAAAAACACAAACCTGTCAGTTGGGTTCCCAGATGCTATGCATTTAATCTTCACGTAATCACCAGGATCCATGCTGCCACCTTTCTTGGTATCAGGTTTCACATAGTTAGCAGCTTGCCATGCCAATGAGGAGACTATCTCAAGCCAACTTTTGGAATTGTCATCACTGGAAAAACTAATGCCTTCCGCCTTCAGTAACTGTGCAACTAGAGCCCGAAAGTGCTTCAGCAAATCATTCTGAACACCATCTTGTTGAGATCCACCAAAGGCACCATACCCACTGGCCATTTTATTATCACCAAAACCACTAGGGTCTAAGAAAGCATCATCGTCGTCGTCATCAAATCCAAATATCCTCGACTCAACATCATCTCTCTCATCTTCAGGTGGGGGTGGGCACCAAATAGCATCACCAAAATCAACAATTTGTGCTGATGCATTGACGACTTCTCTCTCGCCAGTGATGCTAGCAGCACTGACTAGCTCCCCGTGCATCATCTGAGTCAGTCAGTGTTGTTGCATCACGATCAGAAGCATCATCCAGCCTCACCGCGCAAGTAGGACTCTCTGCGGGGCTTGGGCTCATTGATCTGTACATTGAGTTACTAACACTAGATTCTGTATCTGAAAAGTCATGTAAGAAGTCAGTCACAGAGGCTAGAAACTGGGTCCCAGGCTCGTCACCAGCCTCCTCATGCACTCGCCTGCATCCACAACCAAAAATCGATTCAAAGATTATTGAACCCCAATCACAAAGACAGATGACAAATTACCAGATATACGCGTCATGCATCTGCCCTAGCTAATTCGTGTGTAACTTGCCTATAGTCCCACGCCCGCACTGCCTTTAAATATATATTTTCAGGTCCACATAAAAAGGAAGGAACGAGATTTAATAATACAATTAATTCCCTGTCAATCGACCAGACAACTCAACTTCCAAGTTTCCAAGTTTTTAAGCAATACTTGACATTTTTTAGGCCATTTATTTATTTACGGCAAGTTGTAAGAACTGCGGTAGAGTTGCATAAACTTACCTTTGGGCGTGCTCAGGGCCGGGAGGATGAGAGCGCGAGTCGACGTCGGTTTGGCTCCCAGATCTCGCCTCGGGCGGGCGGCGCGGGGGCGTGGGCGGCCCGACAGGCGAAGCCGCCCCCCGCGCCTTGGGCGTGCTCACGCCGTGGCCCGCCTCCTGGCGCCGCCGCGTCTCGATCCGCGCGAGGTCGCCCTTGCGCTCCTGGTCAGTGGCGGCGGCATGGGATCTGGCCTTCCCCACCGCGAACTCCAGAACCCCCATCCCCGACACGCCACGCTAGGATCAACACCGACCGTGGCGAATGATGGAGAAGTTCCGAACAGGCAGTAGCAGGAGACGAGACGAGGCGAAGCGACGTGGCCACGCCCGAAGCTTCCTTCCTTCCTTCCTCCGCTGGTTGCGTTGCGTCCCCTCCAAGTCAGCGCCCCCCACCACACCCGACCGACACGGGACCAACCACCCGGGACCGGTGCGGCGCGGCCAGGCCAGCGGCCCACGGCGCTGCGTGAGACGGGTCTCTCCCGCCTCCGGAGAGAGAGCGCGCGCGCAATGCCGCCTCCGGGCTTGCGGCGCCAGGGACTGGGACTAGTGGGTTCAGCTTCAGGCTTCAGCAGGTGCGGGGACGGCGCGCGGGCGGCGGGGTCGGAAGATGCTAATTCAGCGCCGCGTCGCGAGTAGGAGGGCAGGACGAGAGCGCAGAGCGCATGCTCGCTCGGAGAGTCGGAGCTCAGCGGGGGAAGAGCGGCGACGAAATGGCGGCCGCGGACGCGGCGGCGGTTCTTATTTGGGAATGGGAGGGAGTGGGAGATTCGCGAGAGGGGAAGAGAGATGCAAGGACAGTGACGGCCATCGCCGCGGCGGCGGGTGGGATTTTATTTTAACCGCTTGCGCTTGGGCGCGCGACGTGTAGTAATTGTGGAAATCCTGGCTCGGGATCCGGCATCCCTCCGTTTGGGAGAGGAGAGGAGGAGACGGAGACGGAGACGGGGACGGGTCTGGGCGTCTGGCTCGCGTATAGTCGTCGTCGGTGGACGGACGGCGGGGGGCTTTCTTGCTTGGCTAGCGTTCATTTTCGCCTGGCCTGGTTTTTATTTAGCCCTCATTTATTAACGTTCTTATTCTTACCACTAAAATAATGTGAACCAACTAAATTGAAACGTAGAGGTCTTTGCCTAGGGAAGAAATACGTCGTTGTCACCGAAGGATGAACATGTCGATGGATGCGTGTCACCATCCATTCTATTTTTTTTTTTTGTTTTTTGTTCGATTGTGCGATGTAAAATATTCTAATGAATCAATGCAAAAGGTCTAGAAGGCATGAATTATTGATGTTTACTGTTTCTATGAAAACATAATAAAGATCCTCACATAAAACTATATATAGATTAAAAATACTCAATGTTTTGAAGACATAAAAACATTATAAAATAAATGAACGAAATATAATGGAGTGGCTGTTACGCAGTCTTAATTTCTTTCCACAATCACCACTAATTATTACACTATATATTGAAAGTAATAGCAAAGGAGAAACTAACTATATTCTATGATAAGCAACAAATTAATTGGGACTTCATTATATGACCCTTAATAATTCCAAAAAAAATGAAACATTAGACACGGCGGTGGATCGGGTACGTCATCACGATTAGGACTCATAATAGGCTTTGTATGAAGTGGCACATGGGTTTATCATGTCGTAATAGATTATAGATCTGTTAATAGTAGATATTATCTTACTTTTGCTTAAAGAACCATAGCTTTTGTATACGAAGTGGCACATGGGTTTATCGTGCCGTAATTGATTAGTTACCTGTCAATACTAGATATATTATCTTACTTTTCATCAAAACATTGTTGTCAATTATCTTACTTTTCCTCAAAACATTGTTGTCATGGTAGTTCATCATGTCTTTACGTGAAGCATGCAAGTGATAAATCGTGATACGCGAAATACTCCCTTTAGGCCATTTCGTTAGAATATAGAAAAAAATCCTGGCTCTGCTTTATTAGGCATGAATGCATTGATCTATGTGTGCAGGGCATGTCATGCTCATGCTTTGTTGCTAGCACATCGCCACACGAAGTAACTTGCTATTTAGGTTTTTTTTTTTTTTTTTTTTTTGCCTCCACCTAATAAGGCAGACAGAAAGGAGTAGCATATGACCGGTGTAATTTCACTAATAGAGGTTGTCAATCACCTGATTTTGCTATTAGAGGTTGTCAGCCATATTCCTGTGACAAGTCAAAGACAAGTACATTAAGTAAAACGTGGCTTCATTATTTTTTTTTATCAAGGCAAAGCCCAAAAGAGAGTGAAAAAACAAGGTTGATTTTTTTCATACTCCCTCCATATAGGAAATAAAAATCGTTTTTGAACAAGTTTTAGGTCAAACATTAGAAACATAAATCATAAATAACTCTTAAATTACTATGTTTGGAAATGTAAAAACCATATGAATAGATTTGTTTTGAAAAATACTTTTATAAAAATATAAATATATCACTATATGATGAATACTTTAACAAAAATATGAAATCAAAGTTATACTTTGGAGACCGTGTCATTGTCCTAAACGATATGTAGGGAGTACTCTATTTTAGGAGGATGCTTATCTACCATCTACTTTATTCCTATCTACCGGCCTTCCCTCACAGAATATTGTACATTAACATTGTCGGATTCACATAAACAGTGCCACCCGCAATGAACAGTAACAGTATAGACCTGGTGTGAACAGTACATACCCGTTACTAAACGCCGTTATAAATAGTGCGTGCCTGGTTATTATGAACAATAATATAAACCCGTTACCAAACAGTACATACCCATTAGCAACTCTATAGCAGGGGAAACCGTCCAGCGATCATCAAGGTCCAACTCTTGAGGTGGGTTTTGCAGAGCTAGTCATCACAGCCGCTTGGTACATATGGTGGGAACGTCGGCAATTGGTCCATGGGGAAACCGTCCAGCGATCATCAAGGTCGGCCATGGCCATTGTGGCACTCACCAAGAATTATAAGCTGGCGACGAAGAAGACTTCAATATTAAGGCAATGGTGGAAGAATCCACCAGAGGGTAAAGTCATGGTGAACGTTGATGCTGGCTTCGATGAAATGGGTGGTTGTGGCAGCGTTGGTTCAGTTATAAGAGATTGCTCGGGTGGTGTTCTAGCAGCAGCCCATAGTTTTGTGCCACATCTAGTTGATGCTCCGATGGCGGAGGCTTATGCGCTCAAAGAGGGATTGATGCTAGCTCAGCATATAGGGTGTAACCGATTAATCATCCAATCAGATTGCATGGAAGTGGTACAAATCATGAAAGACGGAGGATTCTCAGCAAATTCGACAGCTGCAATATATGATGATTGCAATATTATATGGAGTGGTTTTCAAGATATTTCGATTGAACATTGTAGCAGGGAGACGAATCAAGTGGCTCATAACCTAGCTAGAAGAGCTCGGCAATATAAGCAAAATTATACTTGGGTCGATGAGCCCCCTAATTCTATTTTAGACTCCTTGATGAATGATGTAACTTTCTTCAATGAATAAAGTTTGTCGAATTGTTTCAAAAAAAAAAAAAAACTCTATAGCAGGGGAAAAAAAACCTTCGCCTGTGCTTTGCGCGGGTCCTGATAGTTACGGTATATTTTTTAGATGTTATCCCATATTTGATTTGATTTTTTTTTGGTTTAGCACAAGAATTATGAAGCTATAGCACAAGAATTATGAAGCTATCTCTGAAATTCCAGAATCGAAAACAAGCGCCCTATCATTATCCGAGGAATCAGTGGGAATTTTGGCTAAACATGCGGCCAGATGCAGCCACCGCATGACGAGGGTTTCATTCCGTTTCAAAGGAAACTTTTGACTCGCGGAGTCTGTATGGATGGGCACCTCTCGACGGCGAGGCGAGATTCCCACCTTCCAATCCAAGAACTGGGAACCCGTGTCCGTAACTATGCGGGGCAGAAGATCGGGGTCCATTTCCTTGGCTGGAGCCTGGTGGAGGTGTCTCGATCTCGACCTCCGAAGCCGCGTCCGATGCAGGGCTGGTCGTCCCACTCCGCGGCACGACGCGCGTGAACTCCGATCGATGGATGGACGGGACGACCGCGCGCGGATCCGGTCGGCACTCTCCTCACATGATCACCGCGCGCACGTGAAGAGCCGCGGCCAGCATTCCAGTTTCCACCGCGCCGCTCCGATCCCTCTCGGCTCTCGTAGCACGTACAGTACTACCCGAACCAGCAGCAGCAGCAGCCAGAAGCCGCCGCCATTCATCTCTGACCAGTGACCACTTCCTCTGCTTCAGCCTTGAGAGTAGAGGAGTGCCCCGTACGCCTCTCGGCTTTTCCGCCTGTGGAGCAGACGCAGACGCACGGAGCCCTCCGATCGGGTTCCGGCGCCCAGGGGCCGGGGTGCACCGCGGTCGCTGCTGCTATTGACGTGGATAGGGTAACTCCTATCCTAGGCTGACACACAAGCTTGACTTCTTCCCCGGCCAATATTATTAGAGGGCTGCTCTTCATTACAGATTCACCGGATCAGTTTGGCACAAAAGAGGGACAGGTTATAGGCACTCTAGTCTCAAAGGACGAGTGACAGACGATGGCTAACGCACCATCAGCGGCAGTCGAATGAAATCATGTGATGCTCGCGAAGCTCGAGCTGACGCGCGGAGAGCCCGGCTGACCGTTACTTACAGAGCGTGCGAACCATTAAAAAAAAAACTGTTGTACTCTACATTTGCTTAGAAAAGTTGCCAAGTTGATTGATACTAATAACAGGAACATTAGCCCCGTGCCAGCGGCCAGCAAAATAACGGGAGAAAAAAGGGGTAGCGTTGACGCTGAATTAGCACTCGTGCTTATCGCCGCTGGTCCCAGGCTGCATCAAAAAGAGTCCTGGAGAATGTCCAGCGTTCCAAACAGGTGAGGTCACAGCAGCCCCGCTCGGTCGACGGCGGCTTCTCCACGCCGATCCGCGGCGTCTGCAGTCAGTGTGCCGCTAGCTGGCCGCCCCCGTGGCAGGTAGCGTGCCAAGCCGGTCGCTGGATCCCTCGCCGCCCGGCGCGCGGTGTCGACGTGTGTCGTGACTACCCGTGAACCTTCTCGTGCAGTGTTGGCACACGGACGAGTAGTAGCAGCATGTGATTTGCCTACCCCCGTAACCGTAATACTCTTCCTAACGTAGTACACGTACCTGCCGTGTTCAATTCGTGCGGGCGTCCGTCTGGATCCGGTGTTCCGGACCGGACGACTGCCCTTTGCGTAGTGAATGCGGACGACTACCCCCGCCGAAACCATGGGATCGCTCGGGATTCATTTGCCCTGCATTCGGGATTCCCGTGCTGTCGTACGTGCATTCCGGCTCGCCCACGTGAGCGGCGGCGGAATTGAAGGCACAGGATACACACACACACACGCGTCCATGACATATGTCCCCATTTGGCCGTCCAACACAGCCTGAGGTACAGTACAGGTCCACGCACGGCAACATTTCTTCTTCTCTCCTTGTGGAATATCCACACTCCAAATCAGGATATTTTTAATAATAACTTATAAATAACTAACTAGCTAGATGAAACTAGCAACTCCTAAATAACTGGTCTAGCACAATCTTCTAGAAATATCTTTCTCACGTAACTCTCGCTGTAGTGTTTATTTCTTCTTATTTCTATGTCTTATCTAGTTAGCCACTGGCGGAGCCAGGGGAGGGCCAGCAGGGGCGGCCATGGCCCCCCCCCACAACGTTGTTGAAAAGTTTTAACCTGAAAATATTTAACTTGATACTCTTTGCTTTTCTACTAATTTACTTGCAATATACAAGGGCTTCCATTGTTTTATTTGGGCTTGCTAGCCTGCTAGCTAGTGTTGTGAGGGCCTGGGCCAATACAGAACACACACACGCAGAGGCAGAGCTCGTCCGCTCGGCACTCGTGGCATATTCACATGGAAACGGAGACGCAACGCGCTTCGCCGAATCGCTGAATCGTCGCCGCTAGCCTTCTCGTCGTCCGATACAGAGAGATAAGAAAACCCTAACCCTCGTGGCCTCTTCAGTCTTGCTTCCCGGCCAACCACGGAGCCAGGGAGGTGCGGGCGCCTAGGCCAACCACAAGTGACGAGTCCGCAAGACAGACCAGCGTCCAGTCTTCAGGAGGGCAGGCCACGAAGACCTAATCAAGAAATCAGTGAGCAATTGATCAAGGTAACTTAGCGATGCTTTGTAAAATTATCTTGTTTGGTCAATCACTTTTATTTTGTAAAAAAGGTTAGTTCCTACGAGTACTTTTGCTTACAGCAACGTTTTTGTAATGAAAAGTATGAAACCACGACTTTATATGTGATACATTTAGTAAAATATATCCAATCTTCATCTTCTCTAGAGCTAAAAAGCCATTTCAGCTTATTAGCCAGCAGTATTTTCTCTTTACAGAAAATCAGCTATTTCAACAGTGTTTTGGCTTATCAATCGACTTATAAGACTTATAAGTCCTCCCGAATAGCCTCTGCAATTTCTTCGGCTGGCCCCCCTTAACAAAATTCCTGACTCCACCACTGTAGCTAGCTATTTGTGAAGATGACCTAATAACCAATAGAATTTCTTCTAGAGTAGCTATTTGAGAATTATTGGAGACGCTCTTAGCCTTGATTTGCTCAGATGGACGGTCTGATCAATTTAATAGATGGTTCTATCATACCACACCCAATATGTTATCAGGTAGTCTGCCTGAACCATATAGATTTGTACATATATAGTCACTGACTGGACACTCCTGATATGTTCCCACTCATAGTCTGATTATTACTTGAAGAAGTCTCAGAACGGATATGTGGTCTGCGTGAGCTACACAGAATGGCATAATACTACAATACTACTACCTCTGCACCTGGGTTCAAAACGTCTAAGTTTCGTGCGTTAGAGTGCCTTCGACGATGCTGAAGGTGCAATCCTGAATCTTGAATGTCTGTGGTACTCTGAATCAGTTTGTAATAATGTACTAATGTAACATACGGAGTACTCGTGAAGTATTTAGTGCCGTTCTGGGCGAAATTACCTAGCCCAAGCGGCGATGGCCGGCGTCCGATTTCAGATTTCAGACTGCAGAATCGCTACTGTTTGGACGCAGGGCCGAGCCGGCAGCACGGTGGGTTTGCGTCGTCGGGCGTCGGCGCCGCTGCCACGCGCGCGTCGTTACGTTGTGTCACCCTCACCCGCTGCTGCCTGCACATGGACGACACCGTCTCAGAGGTGCATGTGACGGGTTGGAGCATTTCCTTTCCCTTTCCTCTGGATGAGGGACGATGTTTACGTTTCTGACTCGGCCGGCGCTAACGGCGAGGTTACGAGAAAACAACTCTAAAAACTCGATCAGGCAACGGCAAACTCCCCCGGACTGTGCTCTGGATTATTCTGACTCGCTGCAACTTCTATCCTGCTTCCTACCTTCTGATATGTACTTATACTTTACTAAGTACTCTATCAGAACATGTCCTTTCGTAATTCGTACGTACATACAACTTTTGTGTTGAAAAATAAAATCTTTGAGCTAATTTATTAACAACGTACGTGTATGTATAAGATCATCACGTGCTCCGGATAGCTAGGTGCATTTTATTTATGTACATCAGCTGTTGGATTCTAACAGCCCAAGTGCTCAGCTGAGACCCAAAAACTGCAAACTGTGACGTCAAATAAAAATTTCAGTTAATCACTTCTAAAAAATAATTGAAACGGCATGAGATTCTCCCAAATACTGTATAAAGATTCATGAGCGAGCGAGAACCCAGAGGTGCGGTGAAATAAGGCGGAAAAAACCTCAAAGCAAGATATCCTATGGGCTATAAATATAAAAAACTACAAGATTGGATGTTTGGATGGGGCGTTTTAAGATTGAATATTAGATGGGACAGTTCAAAAAACACATGAATTCGATGAGAGAGTAAACACAAAAGAAAATTTCCATGAGATTCAGTTTCCTGGTAGAATTTCTCCACGACTCATATGAAAACGATCCATTGCATAAATAGGATTCCATATGATTTACAGAAGCTGATCAATTAACCCTTTGTCCTACAAGGTTTTATTATAGACCATATGCATGATTCAATCTTCTGGAATTTCTCTATTGTTTCTTCGTTTTGGAGAGGGTCTCTCGATAGGGTGGGCACCCTAAACAAAAGGGAAGGGGCGGCCCCTGCAGTTCTTGCCGGATTGGAAGCCGTGACGTGCGGTTACCGTGCATGTGAACAGTGCTTGATGAGGACACGGACTGATGAGCGAGGGTGAGGATTAGTTCCAGTTCCAGGTCACATTCAGAGCATTTTGGAACCACATGGTTAACCCTGGCAAAATATCGTTTGAGCAAGCACAGCCTCCGTGTTCCATGTACTAATGATGATACATTTTTGGAATTGTGCTCTGAAATTGGTCGTGATTTCCCAGAACAAATGATTCGGTATGTGGAGCAGGGACGAAGGCCTCTCTAGATTCTAGACAGAGTAGTGTCGTCGCCGCGGAGATGAAAAAGGTTGCGGTCACCGGCTTTTCAGCAGCGATATCCTCCGTATATACTCACAAATGAGTACCACTGTATGTGTATAAGAAAAACAAATAAAAAAGGCCAGGATACCCTCGTATTCACAATTTAGCCCAAAAACACATTCTACCTGCGTTCAGCCTCCTCCCCAAACGCCCCAACAAGGCCCATCGGCCCCATCTTCTCGAGCTGCTAGCGCCTAGCGCCAGGTGCCCAGACCCAGCACTAGGGCAACTAGGGCTATGGCCCTAGTCGTGGCCCAAACAACAAGGTAGGTCTTCAGTCAGCCCAAACAGTCTAGCAACGAGCAGCGCAACAGACGCGCGCGCTCGGCGCTCTCCTCGCTCGGTCTCCTCTCCTCTCCGTTCGCGAGTCGCGAGTGGCAACTGCCGCCGTCGCCCAACGCTACACCGTGCGCCCGCGCCCACCGTCGCCACGCTGTGCCGCCGTCTGCCCCTCGCGCGGCCTCGCCCCCTCCACTCTGCTCCGCGGCGGCGCGGCTCCTTCCTCAGCCGAACGCCGGCCCGCTGCGGCGCTCCCGCCGACGGCCGGCCGCTGCCCAGCTGAGCTTGCTTGGGGATTGATCTGGCGTTTGTGTGGCGATCTGTGATGCCTCCTCGCTGCTGACGCCAACTGAAAGTAAATACATCAGCTAGCTGCATCTCATACTTCATTTTCGATGTATATTAATCTGTGATGCAGTTGGATAAACGTGGTCGTTCTAACCACCCTGCACTGTTAAACCAAAATTGGATCGAAAATGTGCACTGAGATCAACTGGCATTTCTGCAGTTTTGGTAGCTGGAGTTATTCATGACTTCGTATTTTGCTCCAACCTCAAATGGAACATTGTTTTTTTCCCTAAATGAATACCTTTTGTCCTTCGTCTTACACTGTTCGCACCATTACTTCTTTGTTCTTGAATGAAGTCAAATTGTCAGACTAGACTCTCATTTAGCCTTCAACACACAAACCAGCCCGGCAATTTGTCAACATCGGTGTGATTTCAATTTTGCACGGTTTGGACTACACCAATACCAATTCGTCACTAGGTATTTATTTTTGAATATACCATGATATTTCTTAGCTATTATATCGTACTATTAATTATGTAGTTGAAGAACTTATCTTGAGATTCAATTTTTTCTTAAGAATAGTTGTTTTCCTATGTGACATACGGTCCTATAAACTATAGTGTTAGCTTATGGTTTTTGGCTGCTTAAATTTTGCCCTAGTCTTAACCAAATCATGGGTCCACCACTGCGGTCACTATACTCTGAAAACACATTTTTACGTCCCTAATCTTTGTTCGGGTACTGCTGCAAAGAAGAGACACTCACAAACTAAAATGGAGACAGTTACTCCATGTCTCTCCATCTACTGATGCTAATTGGTACTTCTACATTTTATAAACAATTTCACATTATGCTCAAGCTCAATTCTATAAAATTATGCTCAAATATGTGTTATATATTTGGTGTATGGTATACACGTACTATAATTGATATTATACACGCCAAATACCAACCTTGAATCTTTGACCCGCCTCTGTTGTTGATAGTATAGGATACGCCATTCCTCGCTGCAGATCTATTGTACAAGGGATACATGCAAAAAAAGTTGCAAATCGATGCCTACCCAGGAAGAAACCGTGGTCAATGAGCCCTCACCGTCTCTTGATCCATCTATCACTATTGGGTTGGCCGTGAGCAGCTCCAAGTCCAGCAAGTATGCAGTGAGATGGGCCCTGAAAAACTTCGGTACCAGAGAGAGGACAAGGTTCATGCTCATTCATGTCCGGCAAAAGGTCACACTTGTCCCAACCCCGAGTAAGTAGGCATTCTTCAATTCAAATGTGTACATTGTCTTGCAGCTGCAAATCTAGTTGGTAAACAATTTTTCTTGGTTCTTTGTAGTGGGCAACTATGTTCCTGTTGATCAAGTGAGGGATGACATTGCCAGTGCATACGAAAAGCAAGTTGAACGTGAGGCCCAAAATATGCTCCTTATGTACAGGAAAATGTGTGATGGGAAGGTTTGAGGCTCCTTTTCAAGACAGTTTTTCTTCTTCTATTTTGGAATTTTCACATTCTCAAGTGCACACTGAAACCAAATAAAGAAAATGAGATAACTTGAATAACAAGAATGGGCAAGAATAATTAGGAACAACTTATGAATTAATTAATGCCGGTCAGTAAAAGTACTTTCAAGCATATCAGATAAATATGTGAAAACAGGAAGCAGCATTAGCAAGCTATAATACTATGAAGTTTTTGAACGACCTGCTTTACATTTGTGATACCTTGGTGTTCAGGTTGAAGCTGAAGTATTGGTTGTCAAGGGTGATGATGTGGCAGAAACTATTTCAGGTGTTGTCTTAGCATGCCAAATCCACAAGCTTTTTGTTGGTATCTCTTCTCATGGCAACTTTATGAGGTATTCAAAACGTGTTCCATTCTAATTAATTATGAACTGCATACATGAGAAGGTGCTAATTCAGTGAAATGGCTTAGGAAGTCCAAGGGCACTAGGATGTCCTCTCGAATATGCAAATGTGTTCCAAGCTTTTGTATGGTGTATGCTATTTCAAAAGGTGGCTTGTCCATGGTTTATTCTCCTGGATCAGAAAATGACAACAGCTCTAAGATACTCCAGGTCAACGAGAGTTCTAACAGTGAGCTTTATTCAGATAAGTCATCAGTATCAGGTAAAGTCTCTGGAATTTGTATTGCGTTGTCAGGATAGAATATTAAATGATTCCAACTTGAATTCTTTGTTTTATCTACCAGCCAGAGTAGTTGTGTGGAGCAACCTTGTAATTGTGAAGCTGATATAGTCAGCTTGTTTGCTATGTTTGTACTCATGAAGTTTGGAGCTCCTAGTTTCCTTTTTGTCATCTAAATGGTGTATTGTTGGCCCTTTGGTTTCAATTGGAAAGAAATGAGTGTCATCTGGTTCAGGCACAAACCAGTCCGAGAAATTTATCCTTTTCATCCCATGCAGGTATTACGCCTTCCACAATTTCCAGATCCAACTCGCTCGATGGGAATCTGAACAGTCCCCCCTCTGCACATCATAATTGGTCACACTCTTTACAAGAACATCTTTCTGGAAGCACTTCAACATCTACTGTTGATAAAGATCAAAGTATCAGTCCTTGTACTGATGGATCTAGTAACTTGCGGATCTCAGAGAAAAGTCCATCGGTGAGCAGGGCACTGCAGGAATTGATGCTCGCAGAGGACGAGGTTAATCATCGTTTTCTTCAAATTTCATCTTACAGCATTATGGTGTTGAATCATTATACATGAGAATCCGTGCCAGACCTCTATATATGTGTCTCCAATTATACAGCAGCTCTACGAGCACATATTACAATCTGTACACTATTTATACTTCCTTTTGGTTTCCTGAACTAATCTCTGTGATTTCCTGTAATTTGAAAAATATAGCACTTAAATTACATTACTAATCTAATCTATTAATACTTCTTATCTAGGAAAGCACTCCTTGTGCTAGTGGTCAAAGTTCTGCATCTAATAATTTGCTTGTCTCTGACAAAGCTCTAACTGTAAAGAGTGGGCTGCACGAATTGATGCTTTCAGAAGACAAGGTTAGTCAACTTTGCAGTGTACCTTTTTGTTGTCTACTGATATTTGAGGCTGAATATTTGTACATGAGAACCAGTTTCAGATCCCTATATCTCCAGCAGTTAGTTATCTGTACTAAGCCGCTGTGTAATCACATATGTGCCAACATTTGTACAGCATATACCTTTTTCTAATAGTATTTTGGCTTCTCAGATGTTTGCAGTTTCCTTTACTTCAACAAATTTAACACTTGGATGACTTCACTTATCTCATCTATTTAAATTTCTTAATTAGGTAAGCGCTCCTTGTGCTAGTGATCAAATATCTGGAACTAGTAACTTGCCCATCATAGACAAAGCTCCAACAGTAAGCAATGCACTGCAGGAATTGATGCTTTCAGAAGATAAGGTTTGGCCATGTAGTTTTTTTCACAATCATTTAAGCTCACAGTACATTTTGTACCTATCTCCTGCAATTACTTATCTGAACTAAAGTAGCTAGGAAATCACATATGAACATCTTCATAGAGTAGTTTGCCTTCTTTAGCTCATGAAATTGACTTCCATAGCTTTTTGTAGTTTGTAAAAAACAAAACTCTTTGTTTAATCTTTAAACTTCTTGAATAGGCAAGATATAGGGCATGTTTTGTCAAATTGTGAACTCCCATATTTTTTATTTCTCCAACACAGGACAATGTCAATTTTGAGCTTGAAAAACTCAGGATTAAACTAGGACATATGAAAGGAGTGTGCAAACTCGTTCAGGATGAGTCTACCAGTGCTTCTCAGCAAGTAAGTTTAGAGGTAGTGTTTTTCAATACAAGCAGCACATTACTTTCCAAATTCATATAATCTTTACACATCTTTAGATGATTGACCTGGTTGAAAGACGTGCTCAAGAGGAAGCTCGGCTGGTAGAAGTCCACTGCAGGATCAACACTACCATTGAGGCAGCACGGAAAGAGAGGGAGCAGCGTTATGCTGTAGAGGCGCAAGCCAGGTATTTGAGGGACCTTGCAAAAGAAGAAGCTTTGAAAAAGCAGAATTTGCAGGTTAGGGCATCAAGAGAGGCTGATAATATGCAAAAGATGGAGAAGCTTCTTGAATTGGGAGGCAAATCATACATAATATTTACATGGGAGGAGATGGAATCTGCTACATCATCGTTTTCAGAGGCACTTAAGATTGGATCCGGAGCTAATGGGACAGTGTATAAGGGCAAAGTCCACCAGAAGACTGTGGCCATAAAAGTACTCAAATCTGACGACAGCCGAGTTACCAAACATTTTGAACAGGAGGTATATCCCGCACCATTGCAAAGTTACAATTAAGTATGAAGATCATAATGGTATCAGCAATTAGATATTTATATATCTGTATTAACTTTACAAACGAAGCTAAGATCTGCGATGCTAGGATCTCAGCATGCAAGATCACTGCTATATTGATATCTAGAATAAAGTCCATGCATATACAGGAATAGATGCCTTATTGTCATCTCATGTTAGTTCATGTTATTTTCATTAAATTTTTATGGGATGTGCTCTCTTGTGCAGCTTGAGATTTTGAGTAAGACCCGGCATCGCCATTTGTTGCTGCTGCTAGGTGCCTGTCTGGACAGAGCTTGCTTGGTGTACGAGTACATGGAGAACGGCAGCCTTGAGGATCGGCTGCATTGCAAAGGGGGCACAGCCCCACTCCCATGGTACCACCGCTTCCGTATTGCATGGGAAATAGCATTGGCACTTATCTACCTACACAGTTCAAAACCAAAGCCAATTATCCACCGTGACCTCAAGCCTGCAAATATACTCCTTGACAGCAATTTCACTAGCAAAATCGGCGATGTAGGTCTTGCAACATTGCTTCCGTTAAGGGATGCTTCGTCAACACATACAATTCGAAAAGCAACCGATCTAGTTGGAACACTGTTTTACATGGACCCAGAGTATCAGAGGACAGGCCAAGTTTCAGCAAAATCTGATGTATACGCTTTGGGCATGGTGTTCTTGCAGCTTGTGACTGCAATGTCACCAATGGGGCTAGCAGACACTGTTGAGCGAGCATTGGAAGAGGATCGCCTTATTGACATCCTGGACCATGGTGCAGGAAAGTGGCCTGTGCGAGAAGCGCATGAGCTTGCTCAGCTTGGCCTAAGTTGTTTGGAAATGCGAAGCAAGGATCGACCTGACCTGAAATCTAAGGTTCTTGTAGTTTTAGAGCGGCTGAACAATATTGCCAGTACTACCTGTGACTCAGTGCAGGCAGTCCCAACTGCACCACCAAGCCATTTTATCTGCCCTATACTCAAGGTATTTCTTCCATTTCTATTATAATACCTAACTGCATGTGGGCCATCTCTGGATATATGGTTTGTCATCTTCATGAAAGGCAGACTAGGCAGTTGATGCATTTAAAAAAACGAAGAACACTATTGTGTACCTGACTGAAAATTGAAAGTAGTTTTAGAATTTGAAGTATGTTATGGCGTACCTGATTTATGAATCAAACTACAATCAGGTTTTGTTTGGCTGCACACAAATATATCCGTATCCATATGGTTTGGGAGTGATTAAGGTGGAAAATCAACTCTATGCCCTCCCAAACCATGTGGGTCGGGGGTGGATTGCGTGCTGTCAAACAAGCCTTAAGAGTACTTACAGGTAGTCCAGGGGTGGATTGTATGCTGTCAAACAAGCCCTAAGAGTACTTACAGGTAGTCCAAGTTACTCATGGCTTGATGTCTCCATTATTATTTTTTTTTTCGCTGCAGAGGGTAATGCAGAATCCATGCATTGCATCTGATGGGTACTCATATGAGCGGGTTGCGATTGAGATGTGGCTTCATGAGAATGATGTGTCACCATTGACAAAGACACGGCTTCCTGACAAAAACTTGGTGCCCAATCATGCTCTGCTATGCGTGATCAATTGTTGGAAGGGAGAAGCAGGAGCTGCTGGGCTCATTGTGTGAGCTTAACTACCCAGGATATTGCCTTAGAAGCTACTAATTTTGTACAGGTTCGTCTTGATAACCTCCATATACTGTAGATACTGTCGTGAAGTGAGATCTCTGTAAATACCAGCAGTTTTGCAGCATCTCTTATATAGATCACACAACACGATAGATTCTGAAGGTTACTTCTTGTTTAGCCACAACTATTTATTTAGTTCTGAATCTGTGGAGTATCACAGAAACACAGAACCTTCACAGGATTTGCGTTAGGGTAACCATAGTATTTCGATATCGCAGCGTGTCCTAGGATGGTTTTATATAATTTAGAAACATGGGGCACTGTCTCATGTTTGCTTTTGTAATGGCTGAGACTAGAGATCCACTCCCCGACTTGTGCGGCTCGGTGATAGTAGTGCCTGGTAGTTGCCTAGTTGTCGATAGGAGCATTATGCGGTGCAAACTAACTTACCGTGAAAATCCGTGCAAACTACGGTAAAAAAGTTGTCTAAATTTACTAAAAAAAATCACACATGTAGATGATATGATGATACACAATTTTGCAAAATATCTTGTCCAAACTCGACTTCGTTTGTGAGATATAAAAATAACAAACTTTTAACAAATCACGGACAGACTTTACGGCTTGAAATTTATTATTTTTATATCTCATAAACGAAGTCGAGTGGACAAGATATTTTGCAAGATTGTGTATCATCATATCATCTACATGTGTGATTTTTTTGGTAAATTTAGACAACTTTTTAAATTCTGCATGCATTTTCACAATTTTAAGTTAGTTTGACCTTGCATATGTTCCCTTGTCTGATATGCCCATTTTTGTTCTCAATTAATTAATGTTGCAAATAGTTAGACACTGTTTGGATCCTGATAGTAGCTAGCTAGCTAATAGTAACACATAGCTAATTAGCTACTAGCTAACTATTGGCTAGCTACCCATTATGTAGAAGAGCGTTTGGATACACAACTAATTGATAAGATTAGGTTGTTGATCCACTTATTAGCTACTATTGTCTGGTTGGGTCAACAGTTCTTTGTACCAAGTACCAACAATAGTTGCTACTTGTTTACCGGGCCTAAGACTATCCGCTTTCGTATACGTTATCCCATCGGAAGCGCATATACCGTAGCCACGGCGGACGGAAGAGCCGCAGCGGGGAACGGTATCGCCCCCCGCTATGCAACGGATCGCCCGATCGTCCGCCGTTCATGGCGTCAAGTGGTTGGCCCACTCTCATACACTGATCCTCTGACTGCTGTGGCTGCAGTAGATGCCCCAAGTGTTTCACAATTCAGCTACTAGTACAGTACATATTGCTAGATTTTTTCTTGTTTTTTTTTTTTTTTGCTTTTCCTGCTACTTAACAACTACAGTAGTACTATACTGCTAGGTTTACTCTATGAAAACAGAGAAGATTAAAGTATATGCAGATGGTGACGGCCTAATTAAGACTTGATGAGGGACGGGGAGATTAGATAGAGCCAAAGGTGTCGGAGCGGCTTCACGTTCCAAATAACCCCAGCAACCCGTCTGCTTCTGATGAAGAAGAAAGAGATCACAGGAGAGTGGCGGAAAAAAACCCAAGGCAAAACAAGAGGTACTCGACTATCTCTGGCAATGTCGCCTAATTCCCAGTATTGAATGTCATCCGATGATCTCTGTCTGAACTGCCATGAACCCGTCCGCTTCTGCAACAAGGTGATTGAAAAAATTCAGAATAATGTGGAAATCAGATTAACAAAACAAAAGCTAGGGGGGAGACTGGTCGCCAAGGCCCGCCCGGAGAGGGAGGAGGAGCATGGCGGCGGAGGAAGGAGAGAGAGAGAGAGAGAGAGAGAGAGAGAGAGAGGGGGGGAATGGAGGAGTCGCCGGCGTGGGGAAGGGAGGGGGGTGATTTTATTATTAAAAAAAATCGATATGTGGGTCCTATAGTGGATAGAGGATGGTATAGAGTATGGATGGGTGCAGGAGAAAGTGGTATAGAGAAGAGAATCTCGATGATCAGGACGGAATATTCCGTTTAGAGGATGAATTTAGAGTACCACGAGTGCGGATAGCCTAAATACTGACGGGGCCTCAACGCACTTGTGTTCATAGAAGGGCCTCTTCTCTTATCTCTGGCCTGCAGTGCCGCTGACCTGCTATTCCTCTCCTCCCGTTCAGGTGCAGGAATATCTAATCGCATATCAGCTTTTCTTTTTACATATAAAATCATCACACATGAGGTGACCCACCAGTCCCATTCCCATTTTCTTGTGCCGGTGCCTGCTGCCGACTTTGGTGCAGCAGCAGCGGCAGCAGCAGCAGTGCATTGTGTCCAAAAAGACAGGTTGATGAGGATCAAAAGGAGGGACAGCGAGCGACGGCGATAGCCTTCGACGGGCGGCCGTGGCGGAAAGGCGGCGCCGCGCCGCACATGCGCGCGTGGCAACGGGTCGGTGTCGTCGTATCAGTGAGGTGTGGCGGCGGTGCGCATCAACGTTGTCTCGTCACCGCCCTCACCGGCGCGGCGCGGCGTGGCCAGATTTTATACCGGACGTCGCCGTTGGAGAATCACCACCGGTCAAAAGGGCGGCGTGCAAAACGCACGCGTACGACAAGGCAAATCGCATGCACAAGGGCGTGGGAAAGCAGAGGGCGAACCAAAAAAAACATACGTAGTACGTGGCTAATTATACATATACAAACATATATATATACATTCTGATTCAGTGGTTGGCTCACTTCACACTGATCCTCTGATCAAGGTGGCTGCAGCAGATGCCCCATGTTTCACACCAGTTACCAGTACAGTACATATTGCTAGATTTTTCTTGTTTTTCTTTTTGCTTTCTTTTCCTGCTACTTAACAACTACAGTAGTACTATACTGCTAGGTTTACCTATGAAAACAGAGAAGATTAAAGTATACGTAGATGGTGACCGGCCTAATTAAAACTTGATGAGGATTGGTGGGGAGATTAGATAGGAAGCCAAAGGTGTCGGAGCGGCTTCTCACGTTCCAAATAACCCCAGCAACCCGTCTGCTTTCTGATGAAGAAGAAAGAGATCAAGCAGGGAGAGGAGGGGGGGAAAAAAACCAAGGCAAAACAAGAGTACTCGACTATCTCAAGGGGTCGGCTTCAATTCCGCATTGTCTGTCATCCGATGATCTCGTCTGGAACTGCCATGAACCTCGTCCGCTTCTGCAACAAGGTGGATTGGAAAATTCAGAATAATGTGAAATCAGATCAACAAACAGTAAGCTAGAAGAGACTGGTCTACGCCATGTGTAAACAGATGCACAGAAGGCATCGTCGGCCGGATTTGGTAAAGTCGCAGGGATTGGGACGTACGGGCCGGTCGTTAGAAAGGTTTTGACAAACGAAGGATTCCCCTTGAAAAGAAAGCGTTGCGACCGTGAATGAAATTAATCACTGTATATATAGCCTCTTATTTCTCGATCTCCGGTCCCTTTCTCTTGTAATAGTAAGTGTAGTACTACCAGGAAAAGGAGAAAAATAACGAAGCAAAGTCGTTGTAGTTCATGATCAATTGTCCTTGAGTTTGTCCGGGCTACTAATAACGACTTGGACGACGTCAGGAGGTAGTAAACGCTGCAAGGACTACTTCTAATCGTGCCCCTTGAGGATTAGTAATTGTTTATCGCTACTTGACTGAACTAATCGATCGAATCATCATAACTCCTACCAACTCTATTAGGGCCCTTTCAATAGAAAAGAAGAGAGATAGCCTATTAGGGCACCGTGATAGATGTCCAGTCCCGTCTTTGTAAGTTTGTAAATAGTAGTGCACGTGTATTTTTAATCACTTGGCAACCGCACTAGCATTGTCTTTACCGTACCGTAACTCGTTATATATGCACTCATTAGCGTATCGAAAAATTACATTACACTCTCATGTAAATATAATAACGGGAACAAATTATAGATCCATGCATGTATAAAATTACTTTATTCAGGTGAGAAATATGTATGGAGCAATGCTAACGAAAGAGATGATGGGCTGATGGCATGCCTACGTCTGAAAACGTCACCTAACCGGAGAGGGAGAGGGGCGGGTAGTCCGTCCTTGCGAGTTGCTGCGAGCCATGTCAACTCGTCACCAATAATAATAATCCCCTTTCCTTTTTTTTTTCGTTTCAAAAAAAAAAAATCATAATAGTCCCACGGCCGCCTGGGAATGGGATCGCCGTGGTACAGCGCTTGCTAGCTTGCGTGGTTAGTCTAACAGACACGGAATCTTAGGCACATGCACGGGCCGATTAGCCGGACGCGTGTGCTCGCCCTCATGTGACGTGGACCCATCATTAGCAAGCAAGCAATGCAAGCGAAGCGCGCCCTCTAGTTAACTAGTAGTTAACTACTACTGATCCATCCAATTCCAAAGGCTGGCACTGGCATGTATGTACTGTACTATGCTGGATTTGTTAATAAGCCAGAGGACGCGCATGCACGCCGGTTAAGTATGAGCATGTACCTACTGCAAAGAACCAAACTCAAACTGGCATTTCTTTATTTTCCCCTTCTGATGAAAGGATCGAGATGATGCTCTTAGCTATATAGATCAGTAGACTGGGACTTGACCTGCTTCTTAGTTAATTTGGCCTTGAGTGAGTTTAACAAGTGGAAACACGCGGCATTTGCTGATGATAGATAGGGAGGAGGACCTGCCATACATTTCGATTGGAGGAGGAGATGCATAGGCACACATAGGAAAGACAGCCAGATTTATATTTGAGAAAAAGCAATCGGTAACAGTGAAAAAAGAGTTACGTGGCATAGCTAATCTGAGGACAACCCTCCAAAGCTAGGGAGGGAGCTACTACTCCCTTTGTTCATATGTACTACGTGGCACGGTTTGATTGATAGTTTTTTTATACAGTTTTTTTTCCCTTTAAAATAGCGATTTTATTAAATTGTTGATAACCATGCATGATGTCAGGCTATGTATACATCGATCGTCCAAGTACACAAATGTGATAACAAATAATGGTATATAATTTCCTTGTAATTGACACTTCTTCAAATAACTGGGGCCCTGTACTGTTTGGATTATGTAAGTAGTTTAAAAGAGAAAATGCTTTATAATAATAATGAAATTATGGTGTCACTGTCAAAGAGGATATAAAATCATGCATGGTCTAGGTAAAAAAAAGAAGATTTGAGGTTTATGATGAGTGGATGGAGAGCTCCGTCCTAGCTAGAACGACGACGACTGTGACCACACCTACACATGCATGCTGCCGCGCATGCCTCGTGCGGCCTGGGCGTGGCCAGACAAGTATCGCGCGTGCGCGCGTGCGCTGGGAGGTGTATAATTAGGATGATTATAATCTACTACTCCTTGTAGTTGGAGGGAGTACTAACTACCACTGTAGCTAGCTTACAAAACAGCACAGGTGTGTGACTGCGAGAGGTACGTAGATGCCGCTGCGTGCGTGCTCTTTGCTTGCGGTTGTGCACTGTCGCGCTAGCTGTGTGCGTATGCCAACTGCCAAGCCAAGCCAAGCCAATCGACCCCTAGCTATAGCTATAGGCTGCTAGCTAACCAGCCAGCCATCATGCTTGCAGTGGAAGAAGGAAGGCGTCGGAAGGTTCGGTCCAGTCGCCGGCCGCCTTGCTGTGCCTGGGCGCCACACCCCCACACATGCGCGCGCGGCACACCACGTGAGGGCCGCGCAGACGGCGCCGCCGGTGGTGTGGATCGACCGCACTGGACTGCATGCGCGCGCGTGCCAGCCGGCCGGCCGGAGCGCGCTCGCGCGAGTGACGCGCCGCGCCCACACGGCCACACCACACGTCCCCCGCCAAAAGTGGCCGGGCAGTGCGCTGATATGATGTCGATCTCGATCACCCGGACCCAAACTCCCAGAGGATTCAGCGCATCCATCACACTAGCGACTAGCCAGCGCTCCTCCAGTCCAGACTCCAGAGAGCAGCGAGGCACACAGAAGAAAATATCCTAAGGTTCCGTACGTGTTTCTCGTATGTTCCTTCAGTTTTCTTTTCAGCCGCGCGGGCTACTTTTGATGATGGATGGATTAAACAAAAAATGGGAATCACACGAACTGGACTCTAAAATTCTTTAATTTTGTCCATCCATCTGTTCCATTGTCGTCCGATACCTACGTGCACTCGTATGCTTTCTACTCGTTGGCAATAGTACGTTTCACGATTGCGATGCACCCTTGTCTTTGCGCATTTGGGCGGTGGCCCGTGTGTGTGTGTGTCCTAGCTAGTAGTCCAGCTCCAGCCTAGTGTCACGGGACCGCCCGCTCGCGCTTTCAGATTCGGGCTTGCACCTAGCTAGCTTCGGATAACATATGATTATCTGGGTTGTTTCTTCTAATTCTATTCATGGATGGATCACTTGTTTTTTGGTTAGTTAGCACAAGAGACATCCCTAACCAGCTACTAGCGGTTTTGTTTAAGCTGCAGCTGCACCTCAGAGGAGTTGTTGCAGCATACTAGTACTGCAACTTTTCTACTGTACCAATCATCGTTCAAGAACTGTGGGAAAGCAAGGATGCTGCAGCTAGCGTAATAACAACAAAACAATACTGTAATTAATTGAGGGAAGCAGGGAAATGGTGGGGATGCAACTTTTGACCATGCACGCTACGCATACGCTCACCTCTTTCTTCAAGCAGCCCGGCGTCGGCGTCGGCGTCGTCGTGCTCCTGCCGCCGGACAGCGCGGAGGCCGGCGGGCGCGGCGCCGTGGTGGTGGTGACGCCCTTCTTCCCCTGGTCCCTGGCGACGCACAGCTGCATGATCCGCTCGGCGGCCTCGGCGGGGTCCCGGCTCTCCATCATCAGCCGCGCCACCTCCGCCTTGGGCAGCCGCATGCGCAGCCGCACCGCGCCGTCCGCGCCCACCTCCACGGACGACGGCGGCGGCTGCTGCTGCTGCTGCTTGAGGGCGCCGGGCCTCGGCGACGACGCCGACGCGGCGGAGGCCGCGAGCCGCGCGAAAGACGACGGCACGATGGAGGACACGTCCGACACGGTGCGCCGCGACAGCATCAGGCTCTCCAGCCGCTCGCGCGCGCCCACGTGCAGCGCGCCCGACCACGTCTTGCGCGGCGCGCGCGGGTCGTCGTCGCCGTCGTTGCCGGTTGCTGCCCCGCTCGGCGGGATCTGCACGAGGAAGTAGAGCTTCCCGGGCTTGAGCGGCGCGTCGCGGTCGAGCGGGCGCGCGCGCACGCCGAGGCGGCGCACCTCCTCCGACTCCAGGAGCTGGTGGCCCGGGTGGCCGCGCAGCGCGGCGCCCGCCGCGGCGGGGGCTTGTACCGGAACGTGGCGCCGTCGACCGTCATCACCTTGGCCGCGCGACGCCTGCCCGCGAGAGCGTTGCCCATGGCGCTCGCGCGCTCGCGGTGGCAGTGGCACTGGCACGCCGGCAGGCCTCTCGACCTGCCCTGCTCCTGCTGGCTGTCTTTGCGTGCGGTTTCGGGTGTTGCTAGCGACGAGGAAGAGGAGGAGCTCGGGAGGTGGGGTTCACGTACAGACGTGGGGGGGTTGGGTTGGAGTGAGAGAGGGAAAGAGGGGCAATCACAGGACGTTATAAAAGGATCAAGGATGTCCTCTCGAGGGAGTTTGGTGTCAACAAATCTCCATTGTCTCTTCCTTTTTTTTTTTTTTTTTTTTTTTTTTGAAAAGCATTGTCTCTTCCTTTGTCACCGTTGGCCGCCGATACGATGGGGGATGATGGCACAGAAAGAAATAAAACGGATATACGCTCATGTCCGGCGATAAATCTGAGCCGTCGGATCTCGATCCAACCCATCAAGACTCCATCATCTCTTCACTTGTAGCACTTGTTGGGCCCTTCCTCACGTCGGCCAGTAGTCCTCAGAAAGCCCCGTCACTCCTATCCTAGCTCGATCAGTAGGCAGTAGTAGCTCTTCCCGTGCGGACTTCCGCGTGAATAAATAGATTGTACTAATTAATTAGATTCATATTTGTCACACGTCAGAATATTTATGTGATACAATAAAAGTTGTACCACTATTTGAGTCTCTTGCAAAATCACTATAATTTCCTTTGTGTTGTGCATTATAATCGGCCAACAATGAACAAACTGATCAACAAATGCCATTTTTGTTCTGTTGTGTTATTCCAGCAGGACTTACAGGTTGCTGTATATACTATATTTTCTTTAATATGCTCCAGCCAATGGCCAATCCCAGTCCCATCCATTACTTGTTGCTTAGACGGAAGACACAAGTGATGGCACCGAACATTACCTTTGCAATGGACTAATTTTTTATATATAGCATATACTCCCTCTCAATTACGAAAAAGAAGACATTTTGCAGAGTGATATGGTCTCCAAATCATAACTTTGTCTTTTTATTTTTATATAAATACTTATTAAAAAAGTGATACATGTATATTTTTAATAAAAATATTTTTCAAGGTAAATCTATTCACATGGTTCTTCATATTTTCAAACTTAACAATTTAAAAGTTATTCATGATTTATATTTCTAAGTTTGACCTAAGTCTTGTCCAAAATGACTTTTTTTTAGCAACCTGTAAGGAGTATATAACTGAAAATTGCAAGATATGGATCCGTTTTATTCATGAATCATGATGTTTAAGCATTGAATATAGTAGACTTTTAAAATTAAAGGGTTAAATTAGGTCAACACAAAGAAAATATCCACATGGCATGCTGTCCAACCAACCATCGCTTAACCAAAATATACCCATTAATTCAGCTCAACACGATCGTGTGCATTCGAAGTTTGCACATCTAGTGGTACGGTGTGAGCTAGCGTGAGTATGGCGTGATAGCCCGTGCATGAGTCTAGATACTACGAAAGCTGGCTTTATTTGTCGTTCTTTTGTTTACTTATTCTTATCTCTTCGGCTAGCGCTGGGAAAGTTGCAAGCACCTTGTGTATATAAGTCGCCGAAATGGTTTAATGCTAATTCAAACTTTCTATAACAACCACAAACACTCATTCCTGGTTGTTCAGTAATGCTTTGATGGAGTAGTATTGGCAAGTAATAATAAGAATAAAGTGGCAAGTCATCAAGTTTCATACCAGGTCATAAAGTGGGCAAGTCAAGTGTTGCATCAAGTGTTGCACCTTTGTTCATTTCGTAGTTTAACGGAGATTGCTTTAGTCCATATCAGGAAAAAACCATTCAAGTTGATGGGACCTGAGGGCTGAGGCAGGGGCACATCGGCGCAATTTATTTGAAACTACCATCTACTTCTTATATATAAGATGCATTCGTAAGGAAACGACGTTTAAGGAGGGGTGAAATGAAATTTTGATTGTCAGCAGGAGATATATAGCCCAATTTTAGTAAATATTGTCCACTATCGTAAAAAAAAAATGAAGCATTTGTTTTGGATTAGCTAGAGTAAAAAAAGCTATGGCTGATCCAACAGCCAAATCTATTATACACTTTATAGTTTAGCTTGAACATTATATAACCCAGCTAATAAAGGGCTACTGTACAAACTGGCTCTAATAAAAGGTTATGGATATATAGAAAGATAGAAAGTCTTGGATAACCTTTATAATTTTCTTTCTGAGTTTCTTTGCGTCATGTAACTTTTCCTCTGTTTTTTTACTTCACATTCCATCTATTTCAAATTATAAGATATTTTAATTTTCCTAAATACATTACTTTTACTATATATATAAGCATATATCTAAGTCTAATTTGATATGGAGAAGTATATTTTAAACAATAGGGGCAACAAGCCCACTCCTGATTCCTCAAAAGATAAAAGGTTTCGATGATCCAGATGTGCCCGAAGTAAGTAAAAAAATATAGTGGGTCAAACCGAAGTGAAGCAAGTTTCCTCACAAATACCGGTTCTCCCGCGCGTATATCTTGGTATGATGGTAGGCGCGTGTGAGCTCTGTGTGGTCAGTCTTGGTTGCCTACAACTTGTCCTGAGGCCCGACCATTTCTTTCTCCAGGTTTTCAGCAAGATAAATAGGTTTTCTTGACCAGTGATTGATCAAGACGTACAATGTTTACTACTGCAGATATGAGTATATGAGGAACAATACGAGGACAGTTTTTAGGTGTTGTGTGTCTTCAGTTTCTCCGTGTTCTTGGTTCAGGTCTTCCTCTGATAGTCAGATCGATGTTTGAGGATTACCGTGTTCTGGATCGGACTTCTGGTTCAAACATATCTGTCAGTTTTTTCTCTTCTGTGTGATGGTATGATTGAGAATTGTGGCCTCTCCACCTTGGAACCACATCTGTGTTGCATCGAGCGCACACTGTGAAATAAGCCATAAAAGATGTCCTCAAAGGCATCCCAAAAAGCGCTGCATTTTTTTTTCTGAGGAATCTACAGTGAAAAGAAAATTAATCGTTGTATTCTTTTTACGAGTCTGCAGTAAAAAGAAAATTAATCGTTGTGTTTATTTGCACGTAATGCCCAGCTTGTGTTTTGGAGTGTATTACAAGTTTACAACTCCTAGGTAAATGAAAATTTTTGTTCTGAGAAAGTTCCAAGTATGTAGTACTGCACTAGTGTTTCTTGAAAATTTTATTTTATTAGTTGGTCGCAAATTTAGCCCGGCCGTAACAGCAGTCCTAGTCGACTAGCTGACCTCCCATTCGCATGGCACCTACTACCACGCAGAGCAGAATTGAGACCGGTCGTACGGTTTACCAGCCAACAGACACAGTCAATTAGTAGTTCATGCATACATGACCGTGTCAAGGTAATGCACAATCCATGGCACGTGAGTGATAGTTTAGTTTTACTAGCGATTTGGTATGTTAAATAATCCAATCCCTGTATGCATCTCACCAACCTTATTTATTTGCCACCAGAAAACAGTTTAGGGCTGAATCGGTAACTTTACCGGCCCCCAAACTTGTTGGAATCAATAACTGTAATTTTGCAAAAGAGTCGTCCATCATCAGGTTGAGTTTTGTAGGCAAATGCCAACAGTTTTCTTTTTTAAAAAGTGCAGGCAAGTTGGTGCTAACAACGGTGGTCGTTGTGTATGTACATGTACTAGTCCTAGAGAGGTCTGAACGAACATGCCGTAGACTCGTGTGTACATACATACTAGTATATGAAATCGCCAATTTTTTGTTGCTGTTTAGTAGTTTCCTTTTTCCTTTTCTTTTCGCCTTTACTTTTATATGCTTTCAGTGCATGGGCCCCTCCAATTCCACCTTTTCTTTTCTCACACGAACAAGTGACCTTCCAGAAACGAGATTTAGAATTAGCAAACGAAGATCGCGATTGGGCAACCGACCACTACAACGGCCATCAGCGTACCATACCATATCCTTTATCACAATCAATCATGCTGATGAAGAAATAAACATGGCGTGATCAACATTAGCAATCGAAAACCACACACATACATACAGAAAAAAGAAATAAACAAACATATGTGTGTAGCTGGTGCCGGTTGCATGGTCAAAGAAAAGTTGGGATAAATTAAGCCGTGGAAAGCGAGTAGTGCGAGCAAATAAAGCCGGATTTGTAGCACGGTGGTGCATGATTTCAGGGGATTTTGCCGGTGCAGAGTCAGACGCACCACTACTTCAACTTGCGCTTGTTGGTTGGCATTGCAAAGATGTACAGGCTGAACGTAACGTGCATTTGCAGTAACAGTAAACTATAAACAGCGACGCGCACCATGCATCGCCACCCGGCCGGCCTGGTGGTGCGCTGACCACGCCGTAGTAGTAGTAGTATCATTGACTTGTGCAAATCTAAACGGAAAAGAGCGAGATTGCCCGGCCGGCGGGTCTAATCCGCGTGTCGACGCTCTCCCGTTTTTGTAGGGACCGGAAGCTCAAGCTGGAGCTGGTGCATGCATTGTTTTCAGGTTTAAAATGAGAAGGTGAAAACGGCGTCTATAACCAACAAACAACGCGCTTCTGTAGAGCATGAGGAGTGTCTTAGGATCGGAGCTCTACAGAATTACATCTATTAGCTAGATCATTCTATCATACATATTTAAATTTCAATATTATGCAAATGTTAGAACGATGTCTCTGCGCTAATTACAATAATAAGGAGCAGCACGGATCTTCCGGTCAATACAAATGGAGAGGAAGCAGGCTCAGTTGCTCCCCGCGCCGCCTCTTAGGCGGCACGGGGATCTTAGGCGGCACGGGGATCCCACCGCCGCCGCCCCTCGGGGCCTCTCAGGGAGGGCCACCCCAGCCGCCGCCGCCATTACTCTCCGGCTTCATGGCGGCGGCGTGCCCACTTCACTTCCTCGTAATCATCCTTTTCCCTTCCTCGTCTTCCTCCTCCTCTCATCCATCTCCATTGATGGCTACGACAGCCAGCCAGACGGGAGGATCCGCCCTCCGGCGGACGTATGGGCAGTGCTTGCGGGGCTTTTTGGGTGAAAGCGGCTGGATTTGGATCTGGTCGCCAACACCTTCCTCCCCGCGCGCGACCGGATCCGATCGGGACGGCGACCGCCCAATGCCCGGCGGCGGCGGTTCACGGGCTTACGCTTTGGGTGAAAACCCCGCTTGGCATCTTACGCCGAGCCGACGGCGGTGATACTAATCGTGCCACACACCTTGTTGAAGGCGTCGGCCGTTGCTGCGCCCGTGAGTGTTCAATAACGGGTGAAAACCTAGCCCGACTTTTCCGAACCGGGCGGCGGGTGTACCGGGCGATCGTCGAAGTTGGTGTTCGTCAGACCGGATTTCCTATCGGTGTTACCTTGCCGTGCAGCTCAAGTGGAGGTGGCGATCGATGGCGAACAATCGACTTTTGGTGGGCAGGCTTGCATCCGCATCAAGTGCTTTGTGTCGTTGCCTTGGAAAACGATCCAATCTTCAATGGTAGTCGGTGTCCAACGTTTTCAGTATCTTTTTAGGTCCGATAAAGTGTTTCTGGTGGTTTTGTCTTGATGTTGGTGATCTTATTCTAGTAGAGTTGTCATCACGTTGCTGATCTTATTCTAGTGGAGTTGACATCACGGAGCAAGCTTATTTATCGTGTAGGGGTACTCGAGCTTTTTGTTGGGGATGTAATTTTTTCCGCCAGTTTCTTTCTTTTTATTTTCCTGTTGTAATAATTTGGCCTGATTCTACCCACGAGTAGATAAAGCTGGATAGTTTCTATCCTTTATCTAAAAAATTACAATAATAAGGAAATTTTGAGGTAGTGATTCGGTTATCACAGACTCGATAATAAAGGCATATTCATGCTTTCGGCAGGTATGCATGTTTCACCTCCGTATAATGGAGCCGACACATGCATGCGTATTTGTGTTTGTGGTTCGTAGTTTTCAAACTAGCTTTTAGCGCCTCTACACTCAGAGAAGGCCATCTATCTAATAGTTGGCTCTACATTATTAATACATGATCTATTTGTCTCTCACAAAATATCTTAGTTTTTGTGCGTAATCCGACCGTAAGCTTAGACCAACTCCAACAATCATAACCCAAATAGGACACCCATTTTATGTATTAGGTCACTTACGGTAGAAAGGCAAGTCACCCAATTCTTTTCTTCTCCAACAGAGCACCCAAACCTTATCTTTAAATGGACACAGGGACGGACGAAGGCAGCCCACCGGGGCCGCGGGGTGGGTGCGGGCGTAGGCCAGGTGGCCGCGAGGCGGCACGGTCGCTGGCCACTGATCCAGCCTAGCGGGCGCGGCGGCGCAAGTAGGTGGAACGCCCCGGCAGGCCACAAGCTAGGCGGGCATGGTGCGTGGCAGCGCAGGCTCCGGCAGCGGCTCCACCACAAGCCCCGCCTTACCCCCCCGGCGCCCCTGTCCGCGGGCTCGCCTGGGTGTCCGTGAGCTGCACCGACTGGTCTCCTCGACTCCCTCCTCCTCTCCTCCCTCCCTCTGCTCCGACCTCCAGGCGGAGGTAGTACCTGGGCGTGCTCCCAGGCGGATTGCTAGCGGGAGGGAGAGGGGGGGGAGAGAGAGAGAGTAGTGGACCCCGGCACTGGCCGCTTCACCCTCTTTGCGTCGCATCTCTCCACGGCGTGTTTCTACGTTCTCCTTCACCCACTAGGAAAAATGGGTATCTTGCATGCGTCGCCTATTGGAGTGTGTTTCTTTCAGTTGGAGGACGCATTTTGGGTTTGCATCGTCATTTGCATCCCTTGTTGGTGACAGTCTTATAGGCTACTTCTCATCTCTCTCCTCCACTTCAGCATACACCTGACGCTATTTTGACACGCGAACAAAGTTTAGGGACCTATATGACCATTTTGACAGTTTATGGATCGGGATAACACGGCAGTACAAGCTTAAGGACTAGTATAGTGTACTTTACTCATTTTGCAGTATTACTGTTTCCAAATGCAACCACAACATCAATCATTTACATGTGGATATAAAATCAAGGGATCTTAGATGTAACTGCAAGACAACTTAATAAAACGACGACAGTTAGTTTGTAGGTCTTGCATGGTTTTCCTCTCTCAAGAAAGCATGAGACAGACATACGTACCGTCTAATAGATGACTACAAATTAAGACCAGTGGATTGATGCATACTAGTACAATAGAACAGTACGTCATTCTCGACCGTGCAGTAGTAGGTGTCCTGTATTAGCATGTACTAATACGTATTATTAGTCTAGCACTAGTAGTTTCCAAAGCTGATTAACAATGGAAGTAGTAGTAGGGTTTAGCTGGGCGCACGCTTATAGCCTGCTGACAAGGCAGACAGGAGCCCAGGAGTCACGGGAGCGCCAATGCTGGTACGTCCACCATGTCCATGTCGATGGGCTACATCTCCATCTCTGCTTCCTGCTTCCTGTTCGTCCATTCCTTGCACAATACAGTAGTATATTGTCAATTCTTATCGACCCGTTAAACAGGCCGGGCGCCCGGGCCCCCTCAGTTCCATATCATATCATAGGAGACAAAAACAAGCCGCACACATAATCAGACATCGAATGGTCTAGCGCCATCTATCTCTGTCTGTCTTGGTCTTGGACGCTTTCATTCATGCATCAGTTGGTCTCGAGCGATGAGATGATATGACGATGATTGTGAGTGTGAGATTAGTTTACGGGCAACGTTCGTCGTGAGGTCAGCTGACACGCCAGCGCCCGCCATTTAATCCCTGCTGCTACTTTACAATCCGATCCCTCAGGACCGGGGCAGTAGGAAGCAAAGAGGTTTTGTCGTCAGGGTTCCGGAGTTCAGTAGATGAGCTGTTTCGTTCATTAATTTCCGTTTTCTTTAATTTTCTTTGTGTTTAGTTTAAAAACTGGTGCCCTATATATAGAAATGATGAAAATACAAAGCCCGCGCGAGGCTTTTGCGGGCAGCCTCTAACCGGGCAATACTATAATGGACACTGCCGTGTCCTGGAAACTCGATCGCGCGAATTTTGCGCACGCAATTTGCTCAGCGTCTTTTTTTTTTGTTCATCCATTGACGCTTTTGGGTGCTGTTCTTAATTGTTACACACACTTGAACAGATTTCTTAGGTTGTCACTTATACCAGCTGTACCGCGTGATTGGACTCCTTTACTTTCACAGCCGACTAACCGAACTAGAGAAGCATGAGTTCGAACGGATTGGTCATCGTCGGTGCTAGAACTTGTGGCCCTAGCACCGACGAGTGAATTTATGGTGCGTGCTCCCAACTCCGGATGGTGTGCAAGATGAACACAAGGATTTATACTGGTTCGGGCAAGAGAAGGCCCTACGTCCAGTGGGGGGAGGAGTTCTTGTATTATCCTGCACCGAAGTGCTCGTAGGTAGGGTGTACAAGCAGTGAGAGAGGGACGGGGTCCCAAGTCTCGTGGTGATTGAGCGAGGTGCCAATATCGGGCTTTTTGTGTGTGCTGCTGTTTCTGGCCCCCCGCCTTCCCCTTTTATAGCCGCAAGGGGAAGGCAGGACCTTACAAGAGGTGATCGTGCTCGTGGCTGGGTCATGGGCTTCCGTCCTCCCTCGCCCGAGGTTCCGGCGTGGGCAGACTGTCCCGGACCGTGACGAGGCAGTGCGACGTCGCCTCCTTGCCCCTGTTGCCCAGAATGACGGACGCCCCCCGTTGGAGTTGGGCGGCGCGTCGGAGGGGGTGCGAGAGCCCTGAGCTTTGACCCGCTCGAGTCCGAGGCTCGGGGGCCTCGGAGCTTGTCGCCGCATGAGGAGTGGGTGGAACAGCCCGCTGACGATCGCCGGGGCGCAGTTGGTTGCCCATCCCGTGCTCGGGGCTCATGGGGTGGACTGTTGGTTGATCGGAATGGGCGTCCAGTCCACTCCCCGCACGAGGGGTGACGTCGGCCGGGCGTGGCCTTGGCGTGGTAGACGGCGTCCCCGGAGTTCCGGCGATGGGACCTAGCGGAGGGGTTAGGCAAAGATAGTGCCCCCACCGTGGGCGGGCGTGGCCTCAACTGTGGAGACTGCGTAAGCATGATCGCCGGCGTGGGCCGTGACGGGGCTATGCCCATCCCCTGTCAGAGCATGGAGCGCTCCTGACACGGGCGGTGGTGGATATGCGTCAAATCGGTGGTACGGTCTTTGACTGGGGCGACGCGGTCCCCGGGCCCGAGGCCTGGTTGCCGGGGCTCGGGCGGGACGGAGGCCGGAGGCTTCGCCCGAGGGCCCCGCCGTTGGGGGGCTCGGGCGGGCGGAGAATGGAAGCTCGTCCGAGGCCCCGGCTTATTTGGGGGCTCGGGCGAGAAGGAGAATTGGCTCTCCCCGCCCGAGCTCTTAGCGGGGTGAGCTCGGATGGGCCGAGGAGGTACATTTGCTCTGGTGTGCTGGAGCCGCGGCCTAGGTAGAGCAGTGGGAGGCCTATTGGGCAAAGTTTGCGTTTGTTGGGCTTTCCTTAGGGGGCCCTTATTTTGGTCCCCGACAGTAGCCCCCGAGCCTTCTGAAGGAGTGGGTGCACTCGTTCAGAGGCTGAGGTCGTGCGTCCTCGGCTGCTATTGACACTTCTCCGCAGGGTGCTTGGGGGACTCCTTCGAGGGCTTGTACTTAGCTTTCACGGTGTGGTTTTGGGGCTTATTTCGAGAGCCGTGCTTGCCGGCGGGGAGCGCACCCGCCGGGTGTAGCCCCCGAGGTCTCGGAGGAGTGAGGGCACTTGTCCGAGGGCTTGTGCGTGTTTTGGCGGATAAGCGGTCCGTGCTGCCGAGCCCCTGGGCCCGTCGGCTCGTCCAGGGGTTCGGCTAGGTTTCAGGACGTTTTCCCGAATTGGTTCGCGCGTTGGGGAAGCCCCCGAGCCCTCGTAGTGACGAGGGGAACCCAATTGGTACTCAGCCGTCAGTATTTTACGCACCTCAGCTTCCCTTCCGCAAGGAGGAGGGTGGACTTTGTCGTGCTATCGTCGACGAGTGTCGAACACGACTAGATCCGGTGGTGCTATTAGCGGGAGGATCCAAGTGAACACTTTGTGCCCGTTCGCTAGGGGTTGTTTGGGCCGGGAAGGCGCTGGTTCATAAGAGCCTGCACGGTGTGCCTGAGGCGGGGCTCGGGTCACGTCCGCCGGGTCCCGAGGGCTCGGTGCTCTCCCACGTGGGATCCCCCTGCTCTGGCTGCCATGCCGGCCTCGGATGTTGGAAGGACGGCCCCCGCTTGCGCGGGGCCAGGCGTGTATTAGGCCGTCCGAGCTGCCCCTGACTCTGTTGCCCTGAGGTGGCTGTCGACCCTTAAGTGGGCCAGCCTACGAGCCTCTGGACCGTAAATGGGCCGTCGCCCGGGCTCCTTTGTGGAGAAGGAACCCTTGTTTTGCCCTGTCGTAGGGCGTGGGCGCGTCTTTTCAGGCGGCCAGCGTGGGATGTGGAGCGCCGTGGCGGGCCCCACTTTCCCCCCGTCGTGGCGTTGACGTGCGCGTGTGTTAGTGGGTCCCACGGGGGCGTGACGTGCGGCGCTGCGGCTTTTCGGCTGTGGCCACGCGGGCGGTGGCGGGGCCCGGCCGCGGGCCCGGATCCTTTGCGGGAGGCGTACCGTGTGACGCGTGTGTGGTGCGCTAAGCCCGTGGCTGCGGCCGCTCGCGTGCCGGGCGTGCCGTGCATGGTGTGTAATCGATCATGGCGCTTCGGAGGCCGATACGCAATTAATGCAAAGAGGGGCGCGCGTCGGGTATAAATACCTGTGCGGCGGCCACGTTGGCCCTCCTTCCCACGCCTGCTGCCGCTGCTCTTTGCCTCTGCCCTTTCCGCCGTCAAGGAGAGAGAGCTTGAGCTCGCCGGAGAGAAGAGAGAGAGAGAGAGAGAGAGAGAGATCCCACGCCGTCTTCCTAGCTTACCCCCACTTCTTCCTTGATGGCGCCCAGGGCCGATGTCGTCGGAGTGGCGGAGTGGGAGTCGTGCTCGGTGACGGAGCCGGAGTTGGGGGCGCTGTGCGAGAAGGGGCTCCTGCGCGTCCGGACCGACATCAGGCGGCCGGAGTGGATCGTGCCGCCGCCGGGACCACCGCACTCCACGCCCTCCTCCGTCGGGGTACGTCGTGGAGCCGCGGGGCGTTCCACGAGCGCGGGTTCAGGATGCCGGTGGGGTGATTCCTCCGCGCGCTCCTAGAGTACTACGGCCTGGAGCTCCACAATCTCGCCCCCAACTGCATCTCCCATGCCGCGGTCTTCGTGGCGCTGTGCGAGGGCTACTTCGGCATCGACGCCCACTGGGACTTGTGGCTCTACTTCTTCGAGGCCACCTTGTTCCTGAAATCTCCGCCAGGGGCGGAGAAGGAGAAGTGGAAGGAGAAGGGGAAGAGGCTGGCGGTCCGGGCCGGCAGCTGCACGCTGCAGCTGCGGTCCAAGGACCGCGGGGAGTATATCCCGGCGAAGCTGGCCACCTCGAACCGTGGCTGGCACAGCAAGTGGTTCTACCTTCGCAACGACTACGACCACCTGCCCGCCTACACCGGGAAGGTGTTCGACTCCGAGCCGCCGTCGTGGCGGAAGGAGCTGATCGCCGAGAGGGTGACCCCGCTGAGGAAGGTATTCTCCGCCTTGGCGCGCTTGACCAAGGTGGGTCTGGACGCCTCGGCGGTGATCGCCGGTTTCCACAAGCGGCGCGTGCTGCCGCTGATGCATCGGCAGTACGCGCTGTATGACATGCGTCCTGGCAACGCCTGGGAGGGTACCCGGATGGCGGCCGAGGACCTAGGGTACGCCGAGGTCCTCGACCGGACGAAGCAGGCGGCGTCGGTGGAGCACTCGCAGCTGCTCAAGATCCCGATGCGGCCGGACAAGGACTACATCAGTCTGGTAAGGCTCGCCCCTCTGCTCCGACGTGTGCTCCGTTCTTCTTCTTTTTCCCACGCTAATCCTGGTTATCGCGCTTGCAGGGGCTCGCGGAGAGGCTGAGGCCGTCGAAGCCCCCGCTCGCCGCGGAGAAGAAGGCCAACCCGCGACGCGGGAGGCGCAGAGAGGAAGGAGAAGGAGAGCACCGCGGCGCGTAACATCCGCAAGCAGAAGGAGAAGGATGACCTGGCTCAGCTGCGGCGGCGCCAGGAGCAGGAGAACCTCCCTCGGGAGGAGACGCCGTCGGAGACCACCGAGTATGGTGATGACGACGACGACGGCGAGGAGGAATGGGACGAGGACGAGCTGAGCCGCTGCCTGGGGTTAGATCCCCCGGAGGTGACGTCGTGCGCCCAGTCGGGCGGCAGCTCGTTGATGACGCAGGCATCTGAAAGGGCCACCGGGAGAGGCTCATCTCCGGTGTCACCGGACTTGGGGCCGCGCGACGCTTCCGGCGCTGGGACGTCCCCTCGGGGAGGAGGCACGACGCCGCAGGGAAAGGAGATCGCCGAGCCCTCCTCCCGCCGAGGCCCATCCCGCAGCGCCCGCGCGGGCTAAGAGCGGGTCGGAGAGCCGCGGCAGGACGCCCCTGGAAGGCGCGCGGTCGGCTGGGCGCCCGACGCTCCCTCCCTCGGGAGGGTCCCGGTCAGGTGCCAAGATTAAATTGCGCGGGTAAGTGGCGTTCGTACCTTGTTGTTGATTCCGACGTCTGCCTGCTAATTTTTACCTTGTGCCCATCCGCAGCCTGAAGCGCCAGGCAGCTGTGGATGCGGCGCCCTCGCCCTCGGAAACAGCTAAAGCGGGGGGCTGGGAGACCCGAGCCTCGGTTCCGTCGCCGAGACGACGGGACCGAGGAAGGGAGAAGACCGCCGAGGCGCCGCCAACCGTGGAGTGATCCTCGGCGACGGAGACGGAGGCGGTGCAGGCGTCTGCCGTGGGAACCGAGGGCGCGACCGTGGCGCCATCGGTCGAAGGGGCCGCCCCGTCTGGCGCCACCGGCGCGGCGGAGGCGCCCGCCGAGGAGGACGACGTGGTGATCTTGGCCGTGTCGGCCGGGGTGGAATCCCCGGTGCCAGCCGAGGAGACGGTGGAGGAGCCCGCAGCTGGTTGCCTCGCCGATGTGGTCATGACCGAGGCGGAGCCAACCTCAGCCTCCGGCCAAGTCATGGCCACCGAGGCGAGTCGCCTCGGCCGGAGGGGAGACCGAGGAGGCGCAGGTGTGGGAGGCGCCCACCGTGGATGCCGCGGCCTCGGCCGGAGTGCCCGGCGAGGCGTCCGCCAGGGTACCTACCGAGGCTGGAGAGCCAGCCGCCCTGGGGGCCTTGGAGAAGCGGGGGGTCTTCGCGCCGGACGACGCCCAGGAGGTGAGGTCCTGGGTGAGCGTGACGCAGTGCGTCGACCGCTATGAAAAGGCCGCCCGGACCATCGTGTCGGGGCTGTGCCAGGAACTCCCCCCGTTGCTTCGGGTAAGTGGTTGCTCTGTCCTCATTCCCCTTGGGGGCCTTTTCCCAGTGTCTGACCGAAAAGAGGGTGTGTGCTGCAGGAGTTGGCGCAGACGTCGGGCAAGAAGTCGGACCTCCCTCCGCGTCGGCCGGCCTCCACGACCAGCACCTTCAGCGAAGGGGCTGGTTGCCCAGGCCTGACGACGGCGACTGTGTCGGAGAGGGGACGCCGAAGCTCGAGAAGCTCCGTCTTCTTGTTTCCCCACTGCAGTCCCGAGGCCTCGACGGCGTGCGAGGATGCCTTCCTTGCCCCGGGGGAGATCACGGCGGGTCATGCCAAAAGCCTTGACCAGCTCGGGTGGAGAAGGAGGCGATGGTTGCCGAGGCTTCGGCGCTCGGCGGACTCCATCAAGTCCCTGTCCGAGAAGCTGGGAGGCCTTCGAGGCCGCACGCTGTCCCCGGCCGGGGAGTACTCCAAGCTGAAGGAGGCGGTCATGCGGGGGATCGCCGAGGCCACGACCCCCTCCGACGAATTTCAGCTGGGGGTAGGCGCCCCGCGACGCCCTTTCGTACTGTGTTATGTCGTCCGAGAACCTAACTCTCGGGTTGGTGCAGGCCTGGAGGGCGGGGTGACGGAGTTGGAGGACAACCTCCAAGGCCACAAAGCCGCCTATAACTCTGGCCAAGCAGGCGAGCTCGAGACCCTCGACGCTGGAGGCTACGGGCGCCTATGCCGCGGTGGAGGAGGACACCGGGCGAAGCAACCTGGTGGCGCGGCGGGCCACGGCATCGCAGCGGGTGGAGGCGCGCCCCGGGAGGCCCTCCTCCGCCGGCGATCTCACACGCCGCGCCCGACCATGTCCCACTACCGGCCGACCTCCCTCGGATCACCGAGGGACTCCGCCGTGGCCAAAGAGGAGATGGGGCGCGAGAGCGAGGTGCTGGCCCAACTCGCCGAGGAGGCCGAGGCGAGCGGCGCCCCGCCCGCTGGCGGCCACCTTTGCGCCCGCTATCGCCTCCACCCCTCCGCAGGAAGCCGGTGACGCCGAGGCCGCGGACGCCGAGGTCGCGGGCCGGGGGGGCCGCGGCCCCGACGCCGTGGCTCCCCGGCCGCAGCCACCGAAGCCGTGAGCCCCGGTGCGGAGAACGCCGAGACCGTGGAAGCCGCGGCTCGAGGCTCGAGGTTGTGGACGCCGCCGCCGCGATCTTCGGGGCGGCCCGACGCCCCTGATGGACTCGCAAGCCGGGCCCGAGTGCCCATGTAAATAGGAACTTGCGTTGGCGTGTGTTTGTGGAACACTTTATGTGAATTGGCCCGTCGAGGCTTTAAGCTTTTTGTACTAGCTTTTTCGTTATCTCTCGCATTCCCTTCCGTTTGTATTCTCTACTTGGTTTTGCGAGGATGCTTTGCAGCCGGGGGTCGCTCTTTAACCGAAGGTAAGGATCAGGCGAGTAGACGCCTCGGCCCCGTTGCCCTTCCGTGATCGAGCGACCTCCTCGCGGCACTTGGGGTCATCCTTTTGGCTGAGGATAGCGAGCGGAGGCACTGTAGCGCTCGAGCGTAGGTGGCCTCGCGGCTCGGCCGTCCTCGGCCTCGGGATGACCTCGGTCGTGCTTTTTCCTAAGTATGCGAAATCTTCGGGAACGTAGAGTCTACGAAAGATAGCTAGGAGAACGAAAAAGATTTTTTTGAGGGGTGCTTTCCAGGAGGGGGTTCCCCCCTTTCTAGCCCCCGAGGGAGGCTTGGTTTTTGTGAGCCAAAACCAAGTCTCACTGAGTCCTACTGGGGACAGAATGCTGTGACTTGGGAGAAACGCCCAAGGACTTAGTTTTATCTAGCCAAAGGTACAAAGCGTATGTACAATGCTTGTAATTTCTAAGGGTAAAAGCGACGTAGCTGTTGGATGTTCCAAGCGTTGTTGAGGACTTCACCGGCCTCGTTGGCGAGCTTTATGCGTGCCCGACTTGAGGACTTCAGCGATGATGAAGGGCCCTCCCAAGGCGGCGTGAGCTTGTGGCGCCCCTGTTGTCCCCGACGGAGACGGAGCACCAAATCGCCTTCCTTGAGGTCTCGGGTGCGGACCCGTCGATCGTAGTAGCGTCGGAGGGATTGCTGGTATCTTGCTGAGTTTAGGAGGGCGGTGTCCCTGGCTTCCTCGAGCATGTCCAGCGAATCCTCCCGAGCCGCCTGGTTGCGTGCCTCGTCGTAGGCCTTGAGCCTCGGGGACCCAAACTCTAAATCGGTAGGCAGGATGGCCTCGGCGCCGTACACCAGGAAGAAGGGCGTGAAACCCGTGGCTCTGCTGGTCGTCGTCCTGAGGCTCCAGAGGACCGAGGGGAGCTCCTCGAGCCACCTTTTGCCGAACTTGTCGAGCTTGTTGAAGATCCGAGGCTTGAGCCCTTGCAGTATCATCCCGTTAGCCCGCTCTACCTGCCCGTTCGTCTGGGGGTGCGCGACTGAGGACCAGACGATGCGTATCTGGTGCTTATCGCAGAAGTTTCGGAACTTTGCCCCCGTGAACTGGGTGCCGTGGTCGGTGATGATAGAGTTCGGGACTCCAAAGCGGTGGATGATGTCGGTGAAGAAAAGTACCGCCTGCTCGGACCGAATGTTGGTGACGGGGCGCGCCTCGATCCATTTGGAGAATTTGTCGATGGCGACGAGTAGATGAGTGAAGCCCCCGGGCGCCTTCTTGAGGGGTCCTACCAGATCCAAACCCCACACGGCGAAAGGCCACGTGATCGGGATGGTGCAGCGCCCGAGCCAGCAGGTGCGTCGACGAGCGTAGTACCCGACATCCTTCGCAGTGCGTACTACCCGGTGGCGTCGGGCCGACCGCGGTCGGCCAAGAGAACCCCCCGTCGGAAAGCATCGCCGACGAGGGAGGGGGGGAGGCGTGGTGGCCGCAGACGCCGGCGTGGATCTTGTGGACCAGGGCGAGGCCCTCCTCGACCGTGATGCATCGCTGCAGGACCCCCGAGGGGCTTCGCTTGTAGAGCTCTTCCTCGATGACGACGAAGGACTTTGCTCTTCTCGCGATGCGCCTGGCTTGGTTGAAGTCCTCGGAGAGGACCCCTCGGATGATCCAGTCGAGGTATGGCTTTCTCCAGTCCGGCTTGGGGTCGGCCTCTGGATCCCCTCCGTCGATCTCCATGACCTCGGCATTTGATGCCGAGGACGCCTCGGAAGTCGGGGGGTCTCGGATGTCGAGGGGGCCTCGGACGGGCCTCCAGCCCCCGAGGGGGGTCGGTATGATCCTCCGAGGCCTCCCCTTGCCCCCCGAGCGTGACGGAAGGAGCCAAGGTCTTTGGTGAAGACGTCAGGGGGAACCGGGGCTCTCCCGGCGGCGATCTTGGTGAGTTTGTCGGCGGCTTCGTTGTGTTTCCGGACGACGTGGTTGAGCTCGAGGCCGTCGAACTTGTCCTCGAGGGCGCCGCACCGCCTTGCAAAGACGCTGGGTCCATCTTGGGGTCGTGGCAGCTCGAGTCCTTCATGACTTGGTCGATGACGAGCTGCGAATCCCCTCGGACGTCAAGGCGCTTGACGCCAAGTTCGACGGTGATCTTCAACCCGTTGAGCAGGCCTTCGTACTCCGCCATATTGTTCGACGCTGGGAATTGAAGGCGGATTACGCATCGCATGTGCACCCCGGGGAGAGAGACGAAGAGGAGGCCGGCGGCCGGCCCGGTCTTCATCGTGGACCCATCGGTACATCATCCAAAGATTCCGCCTCGAAACCGAGCGGCGGTAGCCGGGTGTCGGCCCACTCCACGAGGAAGTCAGCCAAGACTTGAGATTTGATGGCCTTCCTTGGCGCTGTAGGGAGAGAGTCTCTCCCATGAGCTCGACGGACCACTTGGCAACCCGCCCCGAGACCTCCCGATTCTGGAGGATCTCTCCCAACGGGAAGGAGGAGACCACCGTCACGGGGTGGGCGCCGAAGTAGTGCCGGAGCTTGCGCCGAGTCGGGACCACCGCATAGAGCAGCCTTCGGATCAAGGGTAGCGGATCTTGGTCTTGGACAACACCTCGCCGATGAAGTAGACTGGCCTTTGGACCGGCAGGGTGTGGCCCTCCTCCTGCCTCTCGACGACGATGGCCGCGCTAACCACCTGGGTGGTCGCGGCGACATACAAGAGGAGGGGTTCACCTTCGGCAGGCGGGACGAGGATCGGGGGCGGTGAGGGCAGCCTTGAGCTTGTCGAGGGCCTCCCCGGGCCTCGGTGGTCCAGAGAAGCGCCGGACTTTCTCGGGAGGCGATACGAGGGGCAGGCCCTTTTCACCGAAGCCGTGAGATGAAGCGGCCGAGGGCCGCCGCACGCCCCATGACTCATTTGTACGCCCTTCAGTCCTTGATCGCCCCCATGCTTGTCACCGCAGCCACCTTCTCCGGGTTGGGCTCGATGCCACGTTTGGAGACGATGAACCCGAGGAGCATGCCTCGGGGGACCCCGAAGACGCACTTCTCGGGGTTGAGCTTGACGCTTTTGGCCTTAAGACACTGAAAAGCGATCTTGAGGTCAGAGATGAGGTCGTCAGCCTTCTTAGTCTTGACCACGATGTCGTCGACGTAGGCCTCTACGGTTTCGCCGATGTGGTCGCCGAAGACGCCCAACATGCACCATTGGTACGTGGCCCCTGCGTTCCTAAGCCCGAAGGGCATCGTCACGTAACAGTACATGCTGAACGGGGTGATGAAGGACGTCGCGAGCTGGTCGGACTCCTTCATCTTTATTTGGTGGTAGCCGGAATAAGCATCAAGGAAGGATAAGAGCTCACACCCCGAGGTGGAGTCGACTATCTGATCGATACGTGGTAAGGGAAAAGGGACTTTCGGACATGTCTTATTTAAACTAGTATAGTCTACACACATCCTCCATTTCCTACTCTTTTTTCCTAACCAGTACAGGATTAGATAACCACTCGGGGTGAAACACCTCCTTGATGAATCCGCCGCCAAAAGCTTGTTCACCTCCTCGCCGATGGCCCCTCAAGCTTCTCCTCGTCGAATCGACGCAGCCGCCGCTTCACCTGGGTCCGGACCCGGCCCGGATATCAAGGGAGTGCTCGGCGACATCCCTCGGAATGCCCGGCATGTTCGAGGGACTCCACGCCGAAGATGTTGATGTTCGCGCGGAGAAAGTCGACGAGCACAGACTTCCTATTTAGGGTCGAGGGAGTCACGGATCTTCACCGTCTTGCCGGACGAGGGGGGGGTCGAGCGGGACCTCCCTTACCCCATCGGACGGCTCGAAGGTGCCGGGCGTGGCGCTTTTGGAGTCGAGAGCCTCGGAGATGGCCATGGCCTCGGCATGCTCGATGGCCTCCACGCCGCAGCTTGAACGCGTGCTCGTAAGAGGAGCCAACGGTGATGACGCCGTTGGGGCCCGGCATCTTGAGGAGGAGGTATGCGTGTAGTTCGGGACCGCCATGAACTTCGCGTGCACGCTGGACGTCCGAGTATGCCGTGGTAGGTTCCTCGAAGTCGACCACGCCGAAGGTGATGACCTCCTTGCGGTAGTTTGATGGCGTTCAAGACGACGGGGGAGATCGACTGCCCGAGGGGCCGGGCTCGCTTGCCCGGGCACGATGCCCCGAAAGGGGAGAGTTGGAGGGTCGGAGGTGCGGGCGCTCCATCCCCAACAGCCGAGGGTGTCGGAGTAGAGGATGTTGAGGGCGTTGCCGCCATCCATCAGCACCTTAGTGAGCCGAACGTTGCCAACGACGGATCCACCACGAGTGGGTATCTCCCCTGGGTTTGGCACGCACAGCGGGTGGTCGCCGAGGCCATAGGTGATGGCCTCGGCCGACCACGGTGTACTGCGGTGTGGCGGGCGCACCGAGAATACCTCTCGGCGCCGCGCTTGATCCGACGTGGAGAAAGGTTCGCCGGGGAGGCCTCGATGATCATGAAGACATCGTGGATCTCCGGGAACCCGTCATCCTTGTCTTCATCCTCCTTCTCCTTCTTCTTCTTGTCCCGGGCGGGGGAGCTTCTCGGGTAGAATCGGCGGGCCAAGTCACACTCCCCCATGGTGTGCTTGACGGGAACTTGTGGCAGTGGGCATGGCTTCTTGAGCATGTCGTCGAACGCCTCGGGCCCGGGGGGCCTCGGGGGCCTTGCGGTCGGCCGCAGCGACGAGATCATCCTGAGTCTTCCTCCTTCTTGCCTTGCTTCCCCCCCTCCGCTTTCCCTCTTGTTCTTCTTTTCTAAGTTTGCGGGTTCTTCGTTCCGCCCGGCTTCTTCATTCTTCCACTTGTCCTTGTCGTTGGCGCCGCGAAAGATGGCCCCCATCGCCTCCCTCGCCGGAGGCGAAATTTGTGGCCACCTCAAACGGCTCGTTGGCGGTGGAGGGCATCTCCGACGGGGCCAAGTGGACCAGCTCCTTTGCAGGTTGTCCCGTCGAGGAACGCGCTGATGATGGCGGTGCCGGCCACGTTGGGCAGCTCGGTGCACTTCTTGGAGAAGCGGCGGATGAAGACGCGGGCGACTCGTCGGACTCGGGCGGCAGCCCGGAGATCCGGGGAGTTCCCGGTGCGCACATATGTGCCCCACGGAAGTTTCCCACTAAGACCTTGACCAGTCGGCCCGGGTCAAAGATCGTGCGGGCGGGAAGGTGCTCCACCAAAGCCCGAGCTGGCCGCCTAAGTGAAGGGAAGGTTGGGTGATGATGAGTTTGTCATCATCCGCCCCGCCCACCGCGCGAGGCAGAATCGCTTGAGCCAAACTCCCCGGGGTTCGCCTCACCCGGTATTGGTGAGGTTGGCGGGCTGGCGGAACCGGCGGGAATCGTGGCGCCGCGGGATCTCCTAGTGCACGAGGCCCCGGGGGTCCGCCGCCGCGGCCTCGCCGGGCTGCCGCGCCGCCGCCCGCGGCCGGGGCGGTCGCTGCTCGGCCCCGCGCTGCCTCCTCACGGCGTTGCGCGCCGCCGTTGAGGTACCGCGGTTGTCCTCGATGCGCCAAGCGGCCGGCCTTCACGAGGGATCCGGTGATGTAGGCCTCAAGGCCCTCCCGGGACGCCTGCTGGTGCCTCGCCCTCCGAAGGCCAAGGGCGCGAGGACGAGCTCGCCCGCTTGGACTGGGCGGCGGCCCCGATGAAGCCTCGCAGCCTGTCATGGATAGCGGCGCCCTCCGGGGTGGAGGGCTCCGCATTGATCGGAGCAGAAGGGCCGCAGCCACGACGCTTTTGGCTCGCACGCCTGAAGACGGGAGGATGCTCGCCCCCTTTCGCCGTTGACGATCCCTTCCGCTGGACGCCACGGGCGGCCGTGCCGGGGCTCGGGTTGGGCGCCAAGGCTGGGTGGTTTTGCTCGAGCACGCTCTATCTTTCCGCCGAAGGGAAGACGGTCGTGGTCAAGCTTTAGCCCCGAGGTCTGGATCTCGCTCGACTGGTAGGTCGACGTGGCTCCCGAGGTGTGTGGTGGATCCTCCGCCTCGGGTAGTCACAGCGGTGGGGGTCCGCCCCCCGTGGTCGGGAGGCTCACGGTCCGCTTGGGGTCGCGACCACCGGGCGGCCTAGCAAAGGTGCCTAGGTTACGTTCTCGATCTCGCCGCCATTTGCCGCCGCCGCCGGGCGCCGAGGTTACGAACCTCCACGTGGAAGCACTCGCGCTGGGCCGGGTTGTACATGCCTCCCAGGGAGTCGAGTCGGGTAACCGAAGGCGGGCGTGCTCGGGATGAACCCCGGGTTCCGTGTCCTCGAGGTAGCGCCGGATCGGGTGGACGTGAAGCGCGTGCGGGGGTCGCTCCACTCCTTTGCTGTCGAGGTACTCCTCGAAGGCGTGGATGGATCCGTCGGGGGATGTCCGCATCGGGCGCTCCGTGGGCGCCGCGGCGGCGTGGACGCCGCCTCCGGGTTCCCATGGCGGTGGAGACCAACGCCGCGCACGTGGCAGCAGCGTTGGCCAAGCCAAATGGTTGTCGTGGTGGCGACGGTGGCTGAGTGTCCCCGCGGGGGACGTCGCCCAGCTGCAGCGCCGCAAGGTCCTCCTTCAGACCGCTGGCGTCGTGGTGAGTCCGTCGTGGTACGGCGGGAGCGGGTGCCACGGTGCCTCCTGCGCCGGCCGGTGATGGGTCCACCGGGGCCTCGTCGGGGAGGTCCACGAACTCCGGTCGGGAGGAGCTCCATGTCGCATGGACACCCGGCCGACACGAACTCAAGCTCACCGAACCGGATCGGGGTTCCCTGCTCCAGCGGTTGGGGTGGAGGAGAGTTGGGGCCGAGAGGCCGCCCGAAGTGTTGTCGCGTCCCGGTGGCCATCCGGAGGTTTGGCGGGAAGAGAGGCGAAACACGCACAGCCTCCCCTACCGGGCGCCAAGCCAATCGGTGCTAGAACCGGGTGGCCCTAGCACCGGCGAGTGAATTTGTGGTGCGTGCTCCCAACTCCGGATGGTGTGCAAGATGAACACAAGGATTTATACCGGTTCGGGCAAGAGAAGGCCCTACGCCTAGTGGGGGAGGAGTTCTTGTATTATCTGCGCACCGAAGTGCTCATAGGTAGGGTGTACAAGCAGGTGAGAGAGGGACGGGGTCCCAAGTCTCGTGGTGATTGAGCGAGGTGCCAATATCGGACTTTTGTGTGTGCTCTGTTTTGGGCCCCCCGCCTTCCCCTTTTATAGCCGCAAAGGGAAGGCGGGGCCTTACAAGAGGTGATCGTGCTCGTGGTCGGGTCATGGGCTTCCGTCCTCCCTCGTCCGAGGCCCGCGTGCACCGTCCCGGGCCGTGGACGAGGCAAGGCGCGACGCCGCCTCCTTGCCCCTCGTTGCCCGTAATGACGGACGTCCCCGTTGGAGTTGGCGGTGCGTCGGAGGGGGGTGCCAGTGCCCCCTCAGCTTTGACCTGCCTGGAGTCCGAGGTTCGGGGGGGCCTCGGAGCTTGTCGCCCGCACGAGGAGTGGGGTGGAACCCCGCGGACGATCGCCGCAGTGGTTGCCCATCCCGTGCTAAAGGGGCTCACGGGTGGACTGTTGGTTGATCGGAATGGCGCCCGGGGCCCCACTCCCCGCACGAGGGGTGGCGTCGGTGGGCGTGGCCTTGGCGTGGTAGACGGCGCCCGGAGTTCCGGCGATGGGGGCCCGGGCGGAGGGGTTAGGCAGCATAGTGCCCCCACCGCGGGGCGGGCATGGCCTCCATTGTGGAGACCGGCGTAAGCATGATCGCCGGGCGTGGGCCGTGTGACGGGGCTATGCCCATCCCCCATCGAGCATGGAGCGCCCGACACGGGCGGTGGTGGATATGCGTCAAATCGGTTGGTACGGTCTTTGACCCTACGGGCGACGCGTCCCGGCCCGAGGCCTGGTTGCTGAGAGGGCTCGGGCGGGACGGGAAGGCGGAGGCTTCGTCCGAGGCCCCGCCGTTGGGGGGGCTCGGGCGGGGCGGAGAATGGAAGCTTCGCCCCGAGGCCCCGGCGCTGGGGGAGGGGCGAGGCGGAGAATTGCTCTCCCGCCCGAGCTCTTAGCGGGGTGAGCTCGGATGGGCCGAGGAGGTACATTTGCTCGTGTCTTTGGAGCCGCCTAGGTAGAGCAAAGTGGGAGGCCTATTGGGCCAAAGTTTGCGTTTGTTGGGCTTTCCTTAGGGGGCCCTTATTTTGGTCCCCGACAGTCATGATATTGTGTGCATTAGACTCAAGGACTGTACGTATGATATGGACAGTAGAAAGAATTCAAGGTCAAGAGGTACATGCATGTACACTGTTCTGCATGCATGATTGCAAGAGTTCTCTTGAAGCATAAGCAAAACAGAATGTACAGTCAACTAATAATAAAGGGACTTAATATATAACAGATATACGATTGTCTTACGACCACATCATAATAAACAGCTTGTTGTGTGAATTCAAACCCTCTGCTTGCTTCTCAAGTTTGGGAGCCTGAAGAAAGACCTATGCATTTCCATTGCACTATTCCATGGTCATGCTGACCGTGCGGCCGTGCGGGCATCTCCGTGGGATTATATTTGCGAGCTTAAAAATATCCACTAGAAGTTGTAGATTAAGCCAGGGGTAGTAGGTACGTGTAGTGTAGGCCAGTCGAAGTCGGCAAACGTGATTAGTCGCTGCTAATCCCTTTTTTTGGGGGCCGGGATTTGTAAACTCGCAGCTTGACAAACGCATCACCTCGCACAACCTAACGAGAACCGGTACACTTGATGACTCCAGTAGTCCAGATTTTGCCTAATTATCACTCGCCGTAATTAATCCCCATCACTTGTTAATTAATAGTCGCCCGCGCGCCGCCGACAGCGTCGCGCGTTTTCTGAGACTTGGCAACCAAGTCTACCACTGGCCTAACACTGAGCTGAGCACCCCGGTCGTTTTGGTCTCCAGCTAGCTGAGACATTCTGGTGTGCTAGAGAAGTTAACAATTGCTGCTGCTATCTTAGCTAATGGCCAGTGGACGAGACAGAATGCTGGACAGATGAGAACAGTGGTAGTAGCTGAAGATGACTAGCTAGGATGGTTGGTTAGCATCTTTACTAAAAAAAATATATTCTGAAGAGAGTGCGTCATCAGAGTAAGTAGTACTGTATCAGCCAGGGTTTTTAGTTAATGCTGCAGAGCCAACAAACTTCGCAAGACTCCGTTGATCTTATCTGCAAATAGAACCCAAGAAGAAGAAGAAGAAGGCTGCCGCTGCACGCACCTAGCAGCTGCTGCTGCAAACCAACCGCTTTTGACTAGATATGGTAGGTGATGTTTGATCGCTTATATTCTTCTCCCCATGATCACTTAACTTAATCCTGCCTTCCTTTTGGGTACCCGCATGAATGACGAACAGATTAATAAGCACATGAATGGCTGCTCCGGCTTGTTAATCTGCGAATCTTTGTCAGAGCCAAGCAATGGTGGTCGCTTTGCTTTTTGAAAAGAGCCAGAATAAAAAAGAGATCAACTTCTTTATATTTTTAGTAGATGCAAAAAAGGGAAAGGGAAAGGGGGAATTTTGATGGCTCATCATTAATTTGTGGAGGCAGACAGCTTTGTCAACGGGATGGCGCATTTCTGCTCCCTTTTCCTGCATTTCTTCCTTGTCACAGCAGACGCACAGGATCCTATAGTACTCCAGTTACGTAATTTCCATGGTGGATTGATCGATGCGTAGGTACACATATGGATCGCGTAGTAGGAGAACCGGTACCGGACATATCATCTGGTATGGATCGTTGTCGTGGAAGGGACGTGGCTAGGATAGTCTACCGATCATGCATGGCACGGCGGCATGCGAGCCAACGACTCAGCAACGTACACCAACCAACTGCCAAAGCTTATATCATCCAAAACGGCAATGAGCGCTGATGTGTTATGCTGACTACATTCATTTATGCAATTGAGTTTCACCCACTAGGTAACCGGCAATCTCAAACTTAGAGGAATTAAAATCTACTCATTAAGCCTATCTCAAATTTATAGCGTGGGAGATAAAAATTGATTTTATAGATCACCATACTATGTTTCTACTTTGCAACTTATAACATGTTCTTTAACTCATTCCCATATGGTAGAAATACAAATCGGCCTTGTTCAGATTGCAACTTTTTGCAATCTGAGCAACTGTAGCATTTTTATTTGTATTTGGCAAATATTGTCCAATCGTAGCCCAACTAGGCTCAAAAGATTCGTCTCGTGATTTACAACTAAACTATGCAATTAGTTATTTTTTTTACTTACATTTAATGCTCCATGCATGTGGGTACAAATTGATGTGATGGAGAGAGAGTGGAAAAACTTGTGAAAGTAGGTGAATCTAAACAAGGCCGTAAGTATTTCTCTTGTATAGCCAATAATAATATACAAGCTTGACGTGCATGAAAAGGCTTTCTTCCTCATTTGGATCCTTTGAATTGAATTTGTTTTAATAATCATAATTTTATTAAGAGGTATGGGCTGAGGTGCACGAAGGCCAAACTCCCTTAGAATGTTGGCAGGCTAAAATTGGATGCCTTCACTAATAATTAAGGGGTTAGGACAAAAATGTTTATGGTGCTTATAAGAAAGAGAAGAAAAAACAAATGCTTTATAAACTAGATGAGCTCAACAAGGAAGTTGAGTTTTCGCAATTCATGGTGATGAGTTAAATGTTAAGCATACTTTAAATAAAAAGAAGTGCAACTTTTATGGGAGGAAGAAATAAAATGGTACCAAAGAGCAAATGTTAAAAATTTATTGCAAGGAGATGTGAATACTAAATTTTTTCAATTATTCGCTAGTGGGTAGCATGGGAAAACTTGTATTTTCCAATTGGAACAAGACAAGGGTTTTATTAGTGACGATGCCAATCTAAAAACTTTATCACCAAATATTATAAGAATTTGGTTAGTTCTCTTCAGCCGAGACTCACGTAGATGACATACCCCAAGTAACTGAAACTAAAAATGAAATCCTTACATAAAGCTTCTTAGAAGATGAGGTAAAGGATGCCATTTTTCAAATGAAACATAATTTGGCTCCAGCCATATGGATTCTCTCTAGAATTTTATCAGATTTTTTGAAATATCATAAAAGGTGATTTGATGTCACTATGTGAGGAATTCCATAAAGGTGTCTTCCCACTCCATAGGTTAAATTTTGGGACAACAATCTTACTATCTAAAAGTAGTGATGCTAAACAAATCTATCAATACAGACTGATCTGTTTGTTGAATGTTGTATTTTTTACCCAAATTGGCCACTAAAAAGGATGGTAATTGCAGCCTAGAAGGTTATTCATCCTTCACAAATAGCTTTCCTCCTAGCGAGAAATATAGTGTAAGTTGTAGTTTTTCATGAAATGTCACATAAGTTACATAGGAAAAAGATGAGAGAGGTTATTTTTAAGATTGATTTCGAAAAGGCTAATGGCAAGGTTAATTGGACATTTCTACATCAGACCCTTCTAGTGAAGGGGGTTTTCTCTGAAATGGTGTAGTTGGATCTAATCTTTAATATAATGTGGTAATGTGGGAATTAAAGGCCCTTACTTCCAAACACAAAAAGGCATTCGGCATAGTGATTCATTGTCCCCAATAATTTTTAATATGCTGGTAGACATGTTGGCTATTATTATTGCAAGATCCAAAGATGATGAACAAATAAGATGGGCAGTGCCACATTCGGTTGGTGGCAGGTTGACTATCTTGCAGTACATAGATGACACAATGTTATTTTTAGATCATATTGAACAAACAAAGAATACGAAGGCACTTTTTTGCACTTTTGAATAATTATCAGGTCTTAAAACTAACTTCCACACATGAGAGAAATTTTTTATTTTAGTGACACGAAAAATAGTGGAGAAGTTTATTCACATATGTTTGGTTGCACGTTCGGCACAATCACAAAAAGAAATATAGATTAGTTCGATGGCCTCTTTTGTGCCAACCTAAAGAACAGGGTTTAGGTATTATGAATTTGGATTTACAAAATAAGCATCTATTTATCAAGTGGTTATTTAAATTGAGAAATGAACATGGCATTTGGTAGCAGTTATTAAGGAACAAATATATTAAAGATAAACCCTATCGCAAAGATAGAGGAAAAAAATCAGGAGACTCACATTTTTGGATGTCTTATAAGTGTAAAAAGAAACATTTATGAGTTTAGGAGCTTTCAGATTAAAGTATGGCAATGGGATTAGATTCTAGGAAGATATCTAGTATTTAAGGTCACTATGCTTTAACATCGGCAGAAGACGTATGTGATTTATTGATCTCGAGATCTATCAGCTCAGTTTTTTTGAGCCATGCATTGGTCCACCATTAGAATGATATGCTGTACCAATATTTATATTTCACAATAAGAAACTTCCTCTATCAAATGCTCATATCTAAAAAAGAATAAGAGATTCTATTTTGTTTTCAAAACTAAAAATTATTCATAAAAATATAGATATTTATGACATTATACTCCATGAAAATATATTCATAATAATAAAATCTAACCATGCTATGATAGTTTGGTACCAAACGCAGCTTGCATCAATTGACTGCGGCCCATGATCAATTAGTTTCAGTGGTGCTGATGCTGATTATATACTGAAGTTTCGGTCCCATCTGACCTGATCGTGTGGACCGCACGCAGTCAACAGAAAGATGGCACGTTGGGATATCCATTAAGTAGGAGCAGCGACCAGATGCAGCATAGCATATCTACACATACATGCGTCGGCTCAATTCCGCGCGCGTGATCATCGAGCTGAATTTGCAATGAAAATAGGCAGCAGGAAGATGTGAATGCTATTCTCAAAAAAAAAAAAAGGTGAATGCTCATGCTAGTGTGCGAGTCGATTCTAATTTGTATAGACCTCAGGCCTTCCTTTCTCTGTGTAGTGTTGCTGCTCTTGTAATTTTGAGTGGTCGTGTGTTTAATGTATGAAAATGCTGGAATGCAATTTTTTTTCTCGAAAAGGAGAAGAGAACTAAAAATATGGTACACACGATGGTACGACTGTACAAAAAAAAAGGTTCAGACCTTTTTAAAAGCAGACTTATCTCCTTTATACCTCAGACTTTTTGACATAGTAAGAAGAAAACAAGCTACTGTAGCTAAAGTTCTGAGATGAAATTCTCTTAATGTTTTCTTTGGAAGAGCATTACTGGGGAATAAGTTACTGGAAGAGCATTAGTGGGGAATAAGTTACTGGAAGAACATTTACTTGGAAGAAAGAAGGGACAATATAATTTGGTCTTTAAATAAAAACGGTTATTCGGCTGGCTGGCACAGCGCTCTCAGTTGCACTTTTGCGGTGCAAGTTCAAGCCCCATGTGGCACACTTACATGTTGTTTTTCGAAGATTTTTTCCGAGCGCACTCACACGTTGTTTTTGGGGATTTTTCCCGAGTGAGGTTGTTTTTACGGGATTTTTCTCAAGTGAGGTAAAAAAAAAACTCCCTCGTCGCCCTCACGTCGAAAACACAGGTCTATGACTAGCTTATCTCGTAGGAGCTAGAAAGGTGCTATGTATAGGTGGAGTAGGGGTTCGTCAATTTTCTCAATCTGCGTGAGTGTAACACCCCGGCTCAGGGCTTAAAAGGATTAATATGATACTCATACCAATAAGTTGCAACTTCTTTTCCGGGAACCCATCTTCAAAAAAACTCTAAAGTTAAGCGTGCTTGGCTTAGAGTGATAGGTGACCGACCTAGAAGTTCTTCTCGGGTGCGCATAAGTGAGGACAAAGTCGCAGAAAAGACAGGTGTTGGTCTGTGAGAGCAGTATTGGTCCTATTAAAGCTAACAGATGTAAGCGGGCCCGGCCTCGAGGAGGCGGGACGTTACAAATACTATCAGAGCCGACTCTTGCGGTTTCACAGGCGCATGTGTCGCAGTTGCGCAGGCATGGTGCGCATGACTGGTGTGACAGCATGGCACATGCGCTGGCACTGGACACATGGACATAGCCAAGAGAGGAGGTTCCTGTCCTGGGGCTGATTGACGAGGACATCGATCTCTTTAGGAGGTGAGGATGCAACACCCTTGTCGGGGACCAAAATAAGGGCCCCTTTGGGAAAGCCCAACAAACGCAAAACTAGGCCCAGCAGACCGCTCATTGCGTAAATCCGGGCCACGGCCCCAAAGCAATTGGGAGGGCTCCTAGCCTCCACCTCGTCCGAACCCTCTCCGCGGGGGCCTCGGGGCGGGTGCCGATTCTCCGCCACGCCCGAGGCCTCCGCGCTAGGGCCTCGGACGAACCTCCCATTTCCGTCCCTTAGAGCCCGGCAACCCGGGGCTCGGGCCGGGACGCTCAGTCAAAAACCGTACCATTGACTTGGCGTATATCCACCGCCACTCGTCCATACCCTGTGTCAGGGGCATCCCATGCCCCGGCAGGGGATGGACACCGTCCCGTCGTGACCCACGCCGGCGCTCACGCTGACGCGATCTCCACAGTGAAGGCCACGCCCGCCACTGTGGGACGCTGTGCTGCCTAACCTCGCTGCCAGGTCACGTCGCCGAAGTCCTGGAACGCCGTCCACCACGCCGGAGCGACGACCGCCGACGTCACCCCCGATGCGGGGTGGATGACGACCCCTCCGGTCGACAAAACGGTCCCGCCCGTGAGCTCACGAGCCGGGATGGGCGGTTCTGGCGCCGGTGACCATCCACGGCTGTTCCAACCACTCCCCCATACGACACCACGCTCGAGGCTCCCCGAGCCTCGGATCCCAGCGGGTCAAAGCTACTGACAAGCTACGGGGCCCGGACACCCCCTCCATCACGCTCCACCAACTCCGAGCAGGGACGCCCGTCATTCCGGCCAACAGGGCCAGGGAGGTGACGCAGCATGGCCCCGTCACGTTCGCGGACAACCTGCCCACTCCGGGGCCTCGGACGAGGACACAAGGAAGCCCATGACTTTGCTACGAGCACGACCACCTCTTGTAAGGCCCGGTCCTCCCCTTACGGCTATAAAAGGGGAAGACGGGCGCCCATCCACGCGGACGACACACAAACCTCACACACGCCTGATATTGGCACTTCACTCAACCATCCATGAGACTTAGGACCCTGGTCCCTCTCTCATTGCTTGTACACCCTACCTACGAGCACTTCGGTGCGAGGATAATACAAGAACACCTCTCCCCCTTTGGACGTAGGGCCTTCTCTTGCAGGACCAGTATAAATCCTTGTGTTCATCTTGCACACCATCCGGGAAGTAGGGAGCACGCACCACGGAATTCACTCGTTGGTGCTAGGGCCCTGATTCTAGCACCGGCGGTTGGCGGCGCCAGTAGGGGAGGCTGTGCGTGTTTCGCCTCTCTTCCCGTCAAACCTCGGATGGCCGATAGTCGTGGCGACACCACGAGGGACGCCTTTCGGCCCTAACTTCCCCCCCCCCATTTGGGCGGGGACCACGATCCGTTTCGGAGGTCTCGAGTTCATGTCGGCGGGCACCCGGTTCGACATGGAGCTCCTTCCGGCCGGGGGTTAGGGACCTCCCGGACGAGGCCCCGGCGGACCATCGCCGGCCGGGCGAGGGAGGCACCAGCGGTGCCCGCACCCGCCCGCCCGCGCCGGATTCGCCCGGCGCCCGGTGGCTTGGAGGAGGACCTAACGGCGCTTGGTGGGCGACGCCTCCCCAGCGGCAGCGGCGGCCGCCCGTCACCACGTCGGCCGTTTGGCATGGCCAATGCCGCCAGCTACGTCTTGGCGTCGTTGGTCTCCACCACCATAGGAGCCGAAGGAGGCGCCCGCGTCGCCCGGCGGCACTCACGGAGCGCGCCGGCGTGGACAACCTCGGCGGACGATCCGTGCCTACGGGAATTTTTGTCGATCGGCGAGGCGGGCGGTGTGACTCTAGCGCACGCTCGTCCACCCGATCGGCGTTACCTCGAGGCTACGGGCCTAGGAGGTTCATCCCGGGCACGCCCGCCGCCGGCTACCGAGCTCCGACTCCACGGGCGACATGTATGACCCGGCTTCGCGAGTGCTTCCACGTGGAGATCGGCGACCTCGGCAACCGGCCGGCAACAACGGTGATGACGACGGCCGAGATCGAGATCCTAGGCACCTGTCGGGCCCGCCCGGTGGTTGCGACCCGGTGGATCCGGGGAACCTCACGACCATAGGGCCGGGGGCGGCGGACCCCGCCGCTTGCGAGTCCCCGCCGAGGGCCGAGGGCCTGGCGGCCACACCTCGGGGAGCCACGCCGACCCACCATCGAAAGCAGATTCGCGAGCTGGAGCTAAGCTCGAACACGGACCGTCTTCAGCTACGACAGAAGATAGACGCGTTCGAGCAAGGCCACCGCGCGGTGCGCAACTCCGAGCCCAGCGGCTCGGCAACGCGCCGCAACGTTCACCAGAGGATCGTCAGCGGCGAGGGGGGCGGCACCTTCCGTCTTCCAACGTGCGAGCGAGCGTCGCCGCCACCGCCCTTCTCCTCCGGCGATGCGAGCCCTCTACCCGGAGGGGCGGTGCATCCGCGACGAGATACGGGCTACATCGAGACCGCCGGATCCAGCGGGCAGCTTCGGCCTCACGCCCGGCGCCGAAGGGCGAGGAGCCGAGGCGCCCCTCGGGGGCCCGGGGGAGGCCTCGGTCCCACTGGGACCCCCTCGCGGAGACCGATTCCGCGGCGCATCCAGACAACGCGGCAGCCTCGGCGACGGGCGGGCAACAGAACGCTATCAACGCCACCGCGAGGCAAAGGCGCAGGGCGAACACGACCGACCGCCCGTAGCGCAGGGCGGCAGGTATGACTAGCGATGAGGACCGCGGCGGCGCGCCCAGACCCCGGGGCCTCGTGCCTTTAGCCGGGAGATCCGCAGCTTCCGGTTCCCCTTCGGGTTCCGTCGGTAGGCCAACCTCACCAAGTACTCGGGAGAAAGAACCCCGAGGTGTGGCTCAACGCTACCGCTTGGCATGCCAGTGGGTGGCGCGGACGACGGCCGGCTCATCATCCGCAACCTCCCGCTTCACACAGGGGACTCGGCCTTGACTTGGGTGGAGCACCTCCCCCCACGCCACGATCGCGGCTGGTACGTCTGGTCAAGGTTTTCGCGGGAACTTCGGGGGCACATACGTGCGCCACGGAGGCTTCGTGGGACCTCCGCAGCTGTCGACAGAAGTCGAACGAGTCGCTGCGTGACTTCATCCACCGCTTGTAACACCCCGGCCCAGAGTTTAATAGGATTAATATGATACTCATACCAATAAGTTGCAACTTCTTTTTCGGAAGCTCATCTTGAAAGAACTCCAGGGTTAAGCGTGCTTGGTCTGGAGCAATTTCAGGATGGGTGACCGACCGGGAATTCGTTCCCGGGTGCGCATGAGTGAGGACAAAGTGCGTAGAAAAGACTGGTGTTGGTTTGTGAGGGTAGTATTGGTCCTATTAAAGCTGTCAGATGTAAGCGGGCCCGGTCTCGAGGAGGCGGGACGTTACAAATGGTATCAGAGCCGACTCTCGCGGTTTCATGGGCGCGTGTGTCGCAGTTGCGCAGGCATGGTGCGCATGGCTGGTGTGGATCCATCGTGGTCACACGGCATGGTACATGCACTGGCACTGGACACACGGACGTGGCCAAGAGAGGAGATTCCTGGTCTGGGGTTGATCGACGAGGACGTCGATCTCCTAAGGGGGTGAGGATGTAACACCCCGGCCCAGGGTTTAATAGGATTAATATGACACTCATACCAATAAGTTGCAACTTCTTTTAGGAAGTTCATCTTGAAAGAACTCAGGGGTTAAGCGTGCTTGGCACTGGAGCAATTCGAGATGGGTGACCGACCAGGAATTCGTTCCCGGGTGCGTATGAGTGAGGACAAAGTGCGTAGAAAAGACTGGTGTTGGTCTGTGAGGGTAGTATTGGTCCTATTAAAGCTGTCAGATGTAAGCAGGCCCGGCCTTGAGGAGGCGGGACGTTACACCGCTTCTCGAAGAAGTGCACCGAGCTACCCAACGTGGCCGGCACCGCCATCATCAGTGCGTTCCTAGACGGAGCGACCTGTAAGGAGCTAGTCCACGAGTTGGGTCGGAAGATGCCCTCCATCGCCAACGAGCTGTTCGAGGTAGCCACAAACCGCCTCCCGGCGAGGAAGCGGTGGGGCGATCTTTCGCGGCGCCAACGACAAGGGCAAGCGGCAGGGCGAAGGAGCCGAGGGAGCAGCAACCCGCCACCCCAAGAAGAACAAAAGGGGCAAGCGGAGGGGGAAGCAAGGCAAGAAGGAGGAGGACTCTGAGGATGACCTCGTTGCCCGGCCGGCCATAAAGGCACCCGGGGCCCGGGGCGTTCGACGACATGCTCAAGAAGCCTTGCCCCTTTCACAAGTTCCCCGTCAAGCAACTTTGCGTATGCGGGACGTCCGAGGATTCCGTGGTAGGTCCCCTAGAAGTCGACCACGTCGAAGGTGATGACCTCGCTGCGGTAGTTCGGCCGTCCCAAAACGACCGGAAGGTCGATCCGCCCGAGGGGCCGGGCACGTTGCCCGACACGATGCCCCTGAAAAGGGAGTTGGAGGGTCGGAGATGCGGGCGCTCCATTCCCAATAATTTGAGGGTCTCGGGTAGAGGATATTGAGGGCGCCGCCGCCGTCCATCGGCACCTTGGTGGCCGGGACGTTGCCCGATGGCGGGGTCCACCACAAGCGGGTATCTCCACGGGTTCGGCACGTAGAGCGGGTGGTCGTCGAGGCCATAGGTGATGGCGTCGGCAGACCACGGCAGTGCATCTTGCGGCGTGGCGGGCGCCACCGAGAACACTTCTCGGGCGCGCTTGATCTGGCGTGGGGAGAAGTTCGCCGGGAGGCCGCAAATGATCATGAAGACATCGTAGACCTCCGGGAATCGGTCACCCTTGCCTTCATCCTCCTTCTCTTTCTTCTTCTTGTCCTCGGGCGGGGGGAGCTTCTGGTAGAATCGGCAGGCCAAGTCACCGAGGTCATGGAGATTGATGGAGGAGACCCAGAGCCCGAGCCCCAAGCCGGATTTGGAGGAAGCCATACCTCGATTTGGATCGTCAGGAGCACTCCCCGAGGATTTCAACCAAGCCCGGTGCATCGCGAGAAGAGCAAAGTCCTACGTCGTTATTGAGGACGACCTCTACAAGCGAAGCCCGTTGGGGGTCTTGCAACGATGCATCACGGTCGAGGAGGGCCTCGCGCTAGTCCGCAAGATCCACGCCGGCGTATGCGGTCATCACTCTGCTCCACGCTCCCTCGTCGGTAGCGCCTTCCAACAGGGGTTCTACTGGCCGACCGCGGTCGCTGACGCCATCGAGGTGGTACGCACCTGCGAAGGTTGCCAGTACTACGCTCGTCAGACACACCTGCCAGCTCAGGCACTCTAGACCATCCCAATCACATGGCCTTCCGCCGTGTGGGGTTTGAACTGGTAGGACCCCTCAAAAAGGCGCCAGGGGCTTCACTCATCTGCTCGTCGCCATCGACAAATTCTCCAAGTGGATCGGCGCGCCGTCACCAACATCGGTCCGAGCAAGCGGTGCTCTTCTTCACCGACATCGTCCACCGCCCGAGTCCCAAACTCCATCATCACCGACCCACGGCACCCGGTTCACGGGGCGAAGTTCAAAAGCCGCCTGCGACAAGCACCGGATACAATTATGCGGTCACCGGTGGCGCACCCAGACGAGCGGGCAAGTGGAGGCGGGCCAACGGGATGGTACTGCAAGGGCTCAAGCCCCGGATCTTCAACAAGCTCGACAAGTTCGGCAAAAGGTGGCTCGAGGGCTCCCCTAGGTCCTCTGGGCCTCGGAGCGGCGACGAGCCGGGCGGCGAGGTTCACACCCTTCTTCACGGTGTATGCGGCGCCGAAGCCATTCGCCTACCGACTTGGAGTTCGGATCCCCGAGGCTCAAAGCCTACGATGAGGCACGCAATCAAGTGGCTCGGGAAGATTATTTGGACATGCTCGAGGAAGCGAGGGGATTTGCTCTCCTACACTCGGCAAGATACCGGCAATCCCTCCGACGCTACCACGGCCGGCGAGTTCGGACCGAGACCTCAAGGAAGGCGATTTGATGCCGTCTCCGCCCGAGGACAATCGAGGCCGCCACAAGCTCATGCCACCTTGGGAGGGACCCTTCATCATCGCCGAAGTACTCAAGCCGGGTACCTACAAGCTCGCTAACAAGGACGGCGAAGTCCTCAACAACGCTTGGAACATCCAACGACTACGTCGCTTTTACCCTTAGAAATTCCAAGCATTTATACATACTACCTGTACCGTACTTTTTCTGCTAAGGAAAACTAAGACCTTAGGCGTTCGCCCAAGTCATACTATTTTGTCCTCAATTGGACTCGGTGAGACTTGGTTTTGGCTCACGAAACCAAGTCTCCCTCGAGGGCTAGAAAGGGGGACCCCCTCCTACAAAGCACCCCTCGAAAAACTTTTTGCGCTTTTTCGGCTATCTTTTCGTAGACTCTACGTTCCCAAAGGTCTCGCGTGCTTAGGAAAAGGCACGACGTGATGTCATCCGAGGCCGAGGATGGCCGAGCCGCAAGGCCACCTACGCCCATGCGCTATGGTGCCTCCGCCTGCCGCCCTCGGCCAAAGGAGGACTCCGGCGCCCATGGGGAGTCGCTCATTACGAAAAGGCAGCGGGGCGTGACAACTATTCACGCGGTCCTTACCTTCGGTTAAAGAGCGACCCTCGGCCGACCGAAGCACCCCCGCCAAAACTAAGTAACGAGTACAACTGAAAGGGAAACGCGAGAGATAACGAAAAACCGTCACAAAAGCATAAGGCCTCAACGGGCCGCCCGACACAAAGTGTTCCATGAACAAAAGCCAACATAAGTTTCTATTTACATGGGCACTTGAGCCCGGCTTGCGGGGTCTACTACTAGGGGCGTCAGGGCCGCCCGGCGCGGGCAACGCTTGTGGCGTCCACGACCTCGACATCCATAGCGTTAGCGTCGCCAGCTTCTTCCGGAGGAGTGGAAACGATGGCAGGTGCAAAGATGTTTGCCAGCGCGATTGGAGCCCCGCTCGCCTCGGCCTCCTCGACGAGTTGGGCGAGCACCTCGCTCTCACGTCCCATCTCCTCCTCGGCCACAACGAGCCCCTCGGCGATCCGAGGGAGGTCGAGCCGGTTGTGGGACATGGTCAGCGCGGCGTTGTGACACGCCGACTTCGCGGGGCCTCCGAGGCGAGGCGCCTCCATCCATTGTGGCACCATGGCCAGCCACGTCACCAAGTTGCTTCCGCCGGCATCCCTCCGCCTCCACCGCGGCACAGGCGGCCGTGGCCTCCCGCGTCGGGGAGTCGAGCTCGCCCTGCGCCCGGTATGGCAGAGGCGGCCTTGACGCGGCGAGGCTCTCCTCCCGGCTCCGTCACCGCCTGCCGGGCACTGAATGACCCGAAAGTGGGACTCTCGGATAATATAACGCGAGCCACGATAGACAATCATGGTGCGTACCTTGTAGGCTGGTCGCGGAGGGTCGTGGCCTCGGAGATCCCACGCATGAGCTCGTCCTTGGCTTGGAGTACTCGTCGGCAAGGGCGTTGTTCTCATCCTCTGCGGTCTTGACTTTTTGGACAAAGCCTTGATGGAGTCGCGAAGTGAGGCTTCGGCGAGCATCGCCTCCTTCTCGGCTCGGGCCGGTCGAGGCTCGTGGCGTGACCAGCCGCCACCTCTTTGGAAAAGCGGCGTCCTCGCGCGCCGTCGGCGCCTCGGCCTTCGGCTCGAGACAAGGAGGCGGAGCTTCTCGGCTTCGGCGTCCTTCTCAAGCAGGGGTTGTCATCAGTTGGGCCACGGACCCTTACGCTGAAGAAGGAGGCTGGTTGTTGAGGCCGGCCGGCGTGCGGAGGAACCCCGACTTCCCGCTCGGCGTCTTCGCCCGGTTCTGCGACGAGCGAGTCTCGGCCGTTTAGGTCATGGGAAAAAAGTCTGCAGGCGCGACAAGGGCGCGTGGGGGTCGCCTACGAGCGCCGGGCGGGAGCTCTGGCCCGGCCCGACACAATGGTCGAGGCAACCTCCTGCGTGCCCGGTCGGCGCCTTTGCGTGACACAGCGCACCCGAGTTCTCCCTCCTTGGCGTCGTCCAACACGAAGACCTCCCATTTGCTCGGGAGTGCAGCGATCCATCCAGACGAGCCGGCCCGCCATCTTGTGCTTAGTGGCGTCACCGGCCGACCCCTCCGACCTCGGTGGGCTCCTTGGTAGGCAGCCCACCGAGTGCCCCCAGCTGCGGCGCCGCGGATGCCTCCTGCACTGCGCCTCCGAGGCCTCTTCCGCGGCCAAGGCGACCACCACCTCGGTGCCCACGACTCGGCCTTGAGATAGGGGCGGCGCTGCTCGCCCGCACCCGCGTCGGCAGTAGTAACCACCGCGGGCTCCTCCACCGTCCCCTCGGTCGACACGAGGACTCCACCCGGCCCGATGCGGCGGGACCGCCCTCGGCCTCTTGACGAACGCCTCCGCCATGCCGTCGGTGCCAGCGGGGCCCGACCCTTCGACCCGGTGGCAACACGGTCGCACCCTCGTCCCTCCGCGGGCGCTGCGCCCGTCTCTTCCTCCATCGCCCGAGGGCTGCTCCTCGGCGGGGGCCACCTCGGCGGCCTTCTCCTTCTCCTCGGTCCGGCCGCCGCAAGGCAGTGGAACCGAGGCTCTCGCTCCCACCCCCCGCCTCGGCTGCCAGGGGCGGCGGTGCCACATCCCCCGGCCTTGCGCTTTAGGCCACGGATGGAGAGGAGGCAAAGTCGGCGAGGTGGAGAAGAGGCGAACACGAAACCGGTGACAAGGCATGAAGCGCCACTTACCCGGGCACCTTAATCTTGGCGCTAGGCCGGGCTCCTCCAGGGCGGGGAGCCTCGGGCGCCCGCTGCCCGTGCGCCCTCGAGGCGTCCGTTGCTGGGTCCTCCGACCCGCTCCTAGCCGCCGTGGGGTGCATCGGGGACGGGCCTTGGCGGGGGAGGGCTCGGCGACCTCCCTTCCCCGCGACGTCGCACCTCCCCCCGGGGAGACACCCCCGGGGAAGGCGTCGCGAGGCCCCAACTCCGGTGAGACCAGGAGGCGAGCCTCTCCCGATGGCCCTTCCGGCCGCTGCGCCTCCGACGAGCCGCCCCGCCCTCACGGGCACCCGCGCCACCTCCGGCGGGTCCAGCCCCGGGTAGCGGCTCGGCTCGTCGTCCACCCATCCCTCCCTCGTCGTCATCGTCGTCGTCATACTCGGTGGTGTCCGGCTGGCGTCTCCTCCCGGGGAGGCCCTCTCGCTCTGGCAGCGGCCGCCAAGGCCAGTCCTCCTTCTCCCTTACCTTGCGGGCATTACGCTCCGCGGCACTCTCCTTCTCCCTCCTCCTCGCCTCCGGCGTGGTCACGGTTAGCCTTCTTCTCGGCGGCGATCGGGGGCTTCGACCCTCAGCTTCTCCGAGCCCCTGGCCACACGGAGGGATTAGGATCGAGGAGGAGAGTGGGTATCTTGCCCGAGCAGAGGAGCGAGGCTTACCAGGCTAATGAACCCCTTGGCGGCCGCATGACGACCTTCAAGAGCTGCGAGGGGTCCACCGACGCCGCCGCTTGCCGTCGGTCGAGGATCTCGCATAGCCCAGTCCTCGGCCGCCATCCGGTGCCCTCCCCAGGCGTTGCTTAGGAGCCACATGTCGCACATGGCGTACCGCCTTGGCGACATCGGCTGGCAGCACACGCCGCTTGTGGGCCGGCGATCACCGCCGAGGCGTCCAACCCCGATCGGGTCGGTGCGCCAAAGCGGAGAACACCTTCCTGTGGCGTCACCCTCTCGGCGATCAACTCCTTACGCCCACGATGGCGGCTCGGAGTCGAACACCTTCCGGTGTAGGCGGAAGGTGGTCGTCATCGTTGCGAAGGTAGAACCACTTCTTTGTGCCTAGCCGCGTTCGAGAGGAGGCGAAGGCGGGGATGTAGGCCCCGGCTCTTGGACCGAGTTGCGGCGTGCGGTTTCCAGCCGGACGGCCCGGCCGCTTCCCTTTTCTCCTTCTCCTTCTCTTTCCCCTTCTCCTTCTCCGTCCCGCTGGGACGGCTGAATGTGGTGGCCTCGAAGAAGTAGAGCCACAAGTCCCGGTGGGCGTCGATGCCGAGGAATCCCTCCCACGGCGCCCACGAAAACCGCCAGCGTGTACGATGCGGTTGGGGGTGAGGTTGTGGAGCTCAGGCCATAGTACTCGGGGCCCAGCCTGCGAAGAGCGCCCGGCATCCCGAACCAGCGCTCATGGAAGGCCGTGAAGCTCACGGCGTACCCCTGGGGGGGAGGAACCGATCGCCCAGCGGCAGCACGATCCCTCCCGGCCGCTCGGTGTTTGGCCAGCCAAGCGCGAGCCCCTTCTCTCCACCAGCGCCTCGGCTGCCTCGGTCATGGAGCACGACTCCCAGTCCTCCCGTATAGTCGATGTCCACCAGGGCCATCGGGGAGAAAGGACGGGCCCGGCAGCCCAGGAATTTCTTCCACTTCTCCGGGCAAACTTGAGCTTTCCCTCGGCGGGGAAGGCAAAAAAGTTGAGCAGATCGGGGAGGGAGCCAGCGTGGCCGCCGCGCAGGTATTTATACCCGGCAGCGTCTCCACCACTCCGTCTCCCGCATTCAATGCATATCGGCTTCCGATACTACTACTCGGTGCACCTCGCACACGGCCCAAGGCGCCGGCACATGGGCAGCCGCGGCCACACGGGGGAGGCGCCACGCCGCTGCGTTGCGGCCAAGCGCACCCCAAAGGATCGAGGGGTCACGGGCCGGGGCCTGCCACCACCGTGGCCTCGGCAGGCTTGCGGCGCCGCACATCACATCCCCGTGGGACCCACAAGCAGCGCGGCGGGGAAAGTGGGAACCGCCACCTCCCCCGGCGCTCACGTCCGCCGCGGCGCATAAAAGTGCGCCCGCCTCACGACGGGGCAAAACGAGGGTTTTTTCTTCTTCTCCTCAAAGGAGGCGGCGGCGGGCCCGTTCTACGGTCGAGGGTTCCGCGGGCTGGCCCCACTTTCGAGTTAAACGACCACCTCGGGGCACTTGAGTCGGGGGGCAGCTCGGACGGCCTCATCTAGCTGACCTAGCCCAGGGGGGCCGGGATCTAGCGACATCCGAAGGCGGCATGGCGGCTAGAGCTAGGGGATCCCGCATGGGAGAGCACCGAGCCCTCGGGACCCGGTGGATGGGACCCGAGCCCCGCCTCGGGCATACCGTGCGGCTCTTATGAAAGCGCCTGCAGGACCGGCCGACCCCCAACGAGCGGGCACGCAGGCGTTTCACTTGGATCTTCCGTTAACTCTCGACGGATCTAGTCGTGTTCGTCTGGCGTCGGCGATAACACGACGAAATCCACCCTCCTCCTGCGGAAGGGACGCGGAGGTGCGCAAAAAACTAGCGGCCCGAGTACCCGATCGGATCCCCCCCGTCATCCACGGGGGCAGGGGGCTTCCCCAACCACGTAGGACCAGGCTTCAAAACGTCGCAAATCCAGCCAAACCCTCGGACGAGCCGGCGGGCCGGGGCTCGGCACCACAAAATAACTTGCTCACGAGAACACGCACAAGCCCTCGGATGAGTGCACACACTCCTCCGAGGCCTCGGGGGCTACCACCCGGCAGTGCGGCTTCATGGCACCCCCCCGCCGGCAATGCAACTCGAGACAAACAAAACATTTGCGCGGACCAAATAAAGCCCTCGGAGGAGTCCCAAGACTCCTCCGAGGCCTCGGGGGCTACACCAGCTGGGTGCGCAAGCGCGCCCGGCGGGAAAACTCCAAAGGTGACCGAGGAGGCGCGACCTTAACCTCTGAACAAGTACACTCACTCATTCGGAGGTTCGGGGGCTATCGGGGGACCAAAATAAGGGCCCCTTTAGGAAAGCCCAACAAACGCAAAACTAGGCCCAAAGAGGCCGCTCATTGCATAAATCCGGACCCACGGCCCCAAAAGCGATTGGGAGGGCTCCTAGCCTCCAACTCGTCCAGAACCCTCTCCGCGGGGGCCCTCGGGCGGTGCCGATTCTCCGCCACGCCCGAGGCCTTCCGCTAGGGCCTCGGGGACGAACCTCCATTTCCGTCCCGCCCGAGCCCCAAAGAACTGGGGCTCTGGGGACGCTTCAGGGTCAAAGCCGTACCATTGACTTGGCGCATATCCACCGCCACTCGTCCATACCCCCGTGTCGGGGGGCATCCCATGCCCCGGCAGGGATGGACACGCCTATCGCGACTCCACGCCGGCGCTCACGCCGACGCGCGATCTCCCGCAGTGAAGGCCACGCCCGCCCAGCGTGGGGCGTATCTGCTGCCTAACCTCATTTGCTAGGTCACGTCGCCCGGTCGGAACACCGTCCACCACGCCGGGCGGCGACCGCCGACGTCACCCGGATGCGGGGGTGGGCGGACGCCCTCCGGTCAGCCCCGGTCCCGCCCAAGTGAGCTCGAGCCAGGGATGGGCGGTTACGGCGCCGGTGACCATCCACATTTGTTCCAACCACTCCCCGTGCGACACCACGCTCGAGGCTCCCCGAGGCCTCGGATCCCAGTGCGGGTCAAAGCTACAGCAAGCTACGGGGCCCGGACACCCCCTCCGTCACGCTCCACCAACTCGGCGGGGGGCCCGTCATTCCGCCAGCGGGGGCCGAGGGGAGGCGGCGGCATGGCCCCGTCACGTTCGCGGACAACCTGCCCACTCCGGAGCCTCGGGGCGAGGACACACGGAAGCCCATGACTTTGCTACGAGAGCACGACCACCTCTTGTAAGGGCCGGTCCTCCCCTTACGGCTATAAAAGGGAAGATGGGCGCCCATACACGGGGACGACACACAAACCTCACACCGCGATATTGGCACTTCACTCAACCATCCACGAGACTTGGGACCTGGTCCTCTCTCATTGCTTGTACACCCCTACCTACGAGCACCCGGTGCGAGGATAATACAAGAACACCTCTCCCCCTTTGGGCGTAGGGCCTTCTCTTACCGAACCAAGTATAAATCCTTGTGTTCATCTTGCACATCATCAGGAAGTAGGGAGCACGCACCACAAATTCACTCGTTGGTGCTAGGGCCACCAGTTCTAGCACCGACAACCACGGCCCAGGGCTTAACAAGATTAATATGATACTCATATCAATAAGTTGTAACTTC
>JADLZL010001248.1:0-51526 GCA_015844335.1 Chrysopogon serrulatus
GATGAAGCTAGATGATAGATGGTGATGATCAAGTGCTTCACATTTGGAAAAGAAGAAAACAAAATATGCTCAAGGCAAAGGTATATTTAATAGGAGCTATTTTGTTTTACCGGTCAAGACATAATAGAGTGCGTGATCGGATTTAGGATAGATAACCGTACTATAAAGAGGGGAAATCTTTAATTGCAATGGTTATCTAGTGCCACTAAGTGTAAATCTCTTTTGCATATGCATTGCGCTTAGTGGCGTGGTGAGTTCATTGGCACTCAAAAATGTCCTTTCGGTAAAAGGTCTCAAAAGATAGAATGGACTTCACCATTGCGTTCCTCTCGTCAAGTTGGTCAAAAATCATATATGGGCGCCTTGTTTGGACACCGGATGAAGGAGTTATGGCCTCGGGAAGATGCCCGAAGTTTCTGTCGAAGTTCGGTTCGGGGACCGGAAGTTCAGTAGGCTGTTGTTTTTCAAAGTGCGCCGTGGCTCCATTTGGTTCCGGTTGTTGACCCGGAAGTTGATATATGACCGGAAGTTCCGCCTCTTGACCGGAAGTTCCGCAGAGGGCCGTTTTCAAAGTGCGCCCGTGGCTCGTTTGGTTCGGGGTGTTGACCAGGAAGTTCGGTTTGACCCAGGAAGTTCGCCTCTTTGACCGAAGTTCCGGTCAACCCGCAAACGGCTAGTTTCCCAGCGTAACGGCTAGATCTGAGGTGGTCCGGGAACTTCCGGTGGTGACCACCGGAACTTAGGTGAGCGTTCGAACCTGAGTATTTCATCCCTCCCCTCCCCCAACGGTGGGGATACACCACTCAAAATCAAAAAAAGGAGAAAGAACAAGAAGAAGAACAAGCTCTCTCCTCTCTCCCAACTCTCTCACTCCCTAGCATTGGTGCTTCATTCTAAGTGAGGGATCGAGCTCTAGTGTGAGATTTGAGAGCTTCAAGAGCATCCTCTCCCTCTCCTCTCCTTCTCCTAGCTCGTGGCTACTTTGAGAGAGGATTGAGGGAAACCCTAGTGTGTGCTTTTGAGCTTGCATTCTTGGTGGCACTAGGTGATTGTTGTGATTGTGGATTTCTTATTACTCTTGGTGATTGCCGTCACCTAGACGGTTGGTGCTTGGTTGATTGGTGAGGGGATTTGGTGATTGTGTCCGCCCCAATCAAGGATTTGCAAGGGGTTCTTGTGCCTTCCCGTGGAGATTACAAAAGGCAACTTTAGTGGATTGCGCGTGTCATTGAGCTACCTCACTTGTGGGTAGGTTCTTGCGGTGCCCGTGGTGGGGCGAGGTTTGTGCAACACCTCTTAGCCGCCGAACCACCAAGTGTTTGGTCGACACAGCGGGGAGTAGCTTGCCGGCAAGCAAGTGAACCTCGGGAGAAAAATTATTGTGTCATCTTGTCTCCCGGTGATTGATTGGATTTCATTGATATATATATTGTGATTTCTCTTTTGGTGATTGGCTTATCATCTCTACAACCGGCGGTATAAAAATCATCTGTCTACCTTTGTATTTATTCATTCTTACTTGTGTAGTAGTAGTTATAGCTAATTGAGTAGAAGTAGCCATTGTAGTTAATATTTAGCTAAGCTTCTTGCTATCTAGTGGTAAAGTAGTGACATAGCCATTGTGTGACATAGAGATCATAATTTACTAGTATTGGTATTAGGTGGCTTGCCTAACAATTAGAGCTAGAGCAAACCGCTTTTCGCTATTTGTCTTACTAACAAATTTGCTCTAGTGCTTTTGTAGTTCTTAAATTAGGCTATTCACCCCCCTCTAGCCATTTAGGACCTTTCAAGTGGTATCAGAGCCGTGGTCACCGTTTTTAATCAAGGCTTAACATCCTTCGGTGTAAAATATGGCTCAAGTTGTGTTCAACCATGTTGGGGGCAAACCACCGTTCTTTGATGGCTCATCTTTTGACTATTGGAAGAGAAAGATGAAGATGTACCTTGGTTCAATCAATGACAAGGTGTGGGATGTAACCAGAAAGAATTTGTCATTCTTGATCCCGCCGATCCAACTCAAGAGAAGCCGAGTTGAAGCAATGCAACACAATGGCTCTCAACACCATTTACAATGCCATTGATCCAAAAGTGTTTGAGCAAATTAAAGATCTTGACTATGCATTTGAAGTGTGGAAGAGATTAGAGGAAACCTATGAGGGGCACTTCAACGGTAAAGAGTGCCAAGTTGTATATGCTCAAGGACAAGCTCACCAACTTCAAGATGAAGGATGATGAATCAATTCAGAGATGTTCTATAGATTGCAAGTCATCATCAATGATCTCAAGGGTTTAGGTGAAAAAGTTAGCAATGAAGACTTCTCTCATCGATTCTTGAGTTGCTTGCCAAAGAGGTTCAAGACATTGAGAACCATCATTTTTAGAGAAGGAATGAAGGAAAAGACACCAAATGAAATCCTTAGTGAAGTAATAACCGAGGACCAATACAATGATGAGGACAAAGAAGAAGATGCAAAGGAGGAAGACAAGAAAAAGAAGAGTGTTGCTTTCAAGGCCGAAGCATCATCATCCAAGAACAAAGGAAAGGCAAAGAAGCAAGATTCAAGTGATGGAGAGTGCTCCAACAATGATAGTGATGATGAGGCACTTGCTCTTTTTGTGCGAAAGTTTGGCAAAATGATGAAGAAAAAGGGCTATGGTTCAAGAAAGAGAAGAGATCACTTCAAGAACAAGAATCATGTGAGGCTTTGCTATAAGTGCAAGAGTGCGGATCATGTTGTAGCGGATTGTCCCTACAATAGTGATAATGAAGATGACAAGAAAAAGAACAAGAAAGAGAAGAAAGAGAAGAAAGAGAGCAAGATGACCTTCAAGAAAAAGAAGAAGGGTGGCTCTTATGTTGTCACATGGGATAGTGATGCCTCCACCGATGATGATGATTCTAGTGATGATGAGAAGACATCCAAGAAGAAAGCTTATGCATCTATTGCTATCAACAACAAGCCATCACTATTTGACACTCCATCATGCTTCATGGCTAAGGGCCCTAAGGTAAAAATAAATGAGAGTGATGATGATAGTGAAAATGATAGTGATAGTGATAATAAAATTGAACCATCCGTAGAACAACTTATGGACATGCTAGAGCAAGCCGATTCACTACTTAGTTCTAAATCCAAGAAGTGTAAGGAATTGCTCAAGAAGGTAAAAGCTCTTGAACAATCCCTTAGTGAGCTAAGTGCTTCCCATGAGAGTCTAAAAAGGAAGATCATGAGGACCTTACTAAGGCTCATACAAAGCTTGAAAAAAGCTCACTCCTTGCTTCTAGAACAAAGTAAGGAAAAGGTTGTTTTAACTTGTGATATTGGCTCAACTTGTGATATACTTGATGAATCCTTTTATCAACCCATTATTGTGCAACCAACTAACCCTTCTTGCAGCTCTTCATCCACCACCACTAACTCTACCTCCACTACTAGTGATGGTTTCACTTGTGATGCCTCACTAATGGTTGAGAATGAGACTCTCAAAAGAGAGGTGGATGAGCTCACTCATGCCTTAGGCAAGGCCTATGGTGGTGAGGCCCGCTTGCTAAAGTGCTTGGGTAGCCAAAGATTTTCTCTCAATAAAGAGGGATTGGGCTATACCCCCAAGAAAGGCAAGGCGGCCTTTGCAACTCACAAGCCTAGCTTTGTGAAGAGCAATGGTCGGTTTTGCAATAGATGCAAGCAAGTTGGGCACCTAGAGCATAATTGCAACAAAATGAACAAGAACAAGAAAAATGCTAATGTATCTTCCATATGCTTTGATTCTTGTTATTTACTTACCAATGGTGAGAAGGGTGTGTATGCTAAGTTTATTGGTACACCAATTGTGGGTACAAAGAAGAAGACTATTTGGGTACCAAAGAGCTTAGTCACTAACCTACAAGGACCCAAGCAAGTATGGGTACCTAAGAAACATTGATTTGTCTTGTAGGTAAATTATAAAGCCGGAGGAAGGCATTGGGTTCTTGATAGTGGATGCACTCAACATATGACCGGTGATTCAAGAATGTTCAATTCTATTGATTCAAGTGGCAATGATATTGATAGTATTACTTTTTGGTGATAATGGCAAAGGCAAAGTTAAGGGGCTTGGTAAGATTGCTATATCCAATGACATGAGCATATCAAATGTGTTGCTAGTAGAGAGCTTGAACTTCAATTTGCTATCAGTTGCTCAATTATGTGATCTTGGCTTCAAGTGCATATTTGGTGTGGATGATGTAGAGATCATAAGTGTAGATGGCTCTAACTTAATTTTTAAAGGCTTTAGATATGAGAACCTCTACCTTGTTGATTTCAATGCTAGTGAAACTCAATTGTCAACTTGTTTGATCACTAAATCTAGCATGGGTTGGTTATGGCATAGAAGGCTTGGTCATGTTGGAATGAAACAATTGAACAAACTAGTGAAGCATGATCTAGTTAGAGGCTTGAAAGATGTTGAATTTGAGAAGGATAAACTTTGTAGTGCTTGTCAAGCCGGTAAACAAGTTGGAAATACTCATCCTAAGAAAAGCACAATGAGCACTTGCAAAGCATTTGAGTTATTGCATATGGATTTATTTGGGCCGACTACATATACTAGCATTGGTGGAAATAAATATGGCTTTGTTATAGTGGATGATTTTACAAGATATACATGGGTCTTCTTTCTTGTTGATAAGAGTGATGTTTTTGCAACTTTCAAATCATTTGTCAAGAGAATACACAATGAGTTTGAAACAACCATCAAGAAAGTGAGAAGTGATAATGGAAGTGAATTTAGAAATACTAGAGTTGATGAGCTTTGTGATGATCTTGGAATCAAACATCAATTCTCGGCCAAGTACACTCCACAATCAAATGGCCTTGTTGAGAGGAAAAATAGAACACTTATTGATATGGCAAGGTCTATGCTTAGTGAATATAATGTAAGTCAATCTTTTTTGGGCCGAAGCTATCAACACAGCATGCTATTATATCAACCGACTCTATTGTCATCCTATGTTAGAAAAAGACACCATATGAGCTATTGAATGGAAGAAAACCCAATATTGCATATTTTAGAGTGTTTGATTGTAAATGCTATATATTGAAGAAAGGCACTAGATTGGGAAAGTTTGATAAGAAATGTGATGAAGGGTTCTTACTTGGTTATTCAACTACAAGCAAAGCATATAGAGTTTGGAACTTGACTAGTGGTACTCTTGAAGAAGTTCATGATGTTGAATTTGATGAAACCAATGGCTCTCAAGATGAAGAAGAAAATCTAGATGATGTGAGAGGATCTCAATTAGTTGATGCAATGAAGAATATGGACATTGGTGACATTCGGCCTAAAGAAGTTATTGATGATCAAGATGACAAAGATCAAGTGCAATCCACTCCTATTGTGCAAACTAGTAGCTCTCAAGTGCAAAATCAGCATGTGCCTAGTTTATCTCATGAGAACAAATCAAATGATCAACCTAGTACAAGCCATCAAGTTCAAGTGCTCCAACCATCTAATATTGCAAGAGATCATCCCATAGATCAAATTATTGGAAGCATTCAAAGTGGTGTGCAAACAAGATCAAGATTAGCATCCTTTTGTGAGCATTATTCATTTGTATCATCATTTGAACCAACCAAGATTGAAGAAGCTTTGATGGATGTTGATTGGGTTAATGCTATGCATGAAGAACTAAACAACTTTACTCGCAATCAAGTATGGGAACTTGTTGAAAGGCCAAAGAACTATAATGTGATTGGTACAAAATGGGTCTTTAGAAACAAGCAAGATCAAGATGGCATAGTGGTGAGAAATAAAGCAAGACTAGTGGCTCAAGGTTACACTCAAGTAGAGGGTCTTGACTTTGGAGAAACATATGCACCGGTTGCAAGACTAGAAGCAATTAGAATCTTATTAGCTTATGCTTGTGCCCACAACATCAAGTTATATCAAATGGATGTGAAGAGTGCATTTCTTAATGGCTACATCAATGAATTGGTATATGTTGAACAACCACCCGGTTTTGAAGATGATAAGAAGCCCAACCATGTTTACAAGCTCAAGAAGGCATTGTATGGTTTGAAACAAGCACCTAGAGCATGGTATGAGAGGGTAAAGGGATTTTCTACTCTCTAAAGGGTTCAAAATGGGAAAGGTTGATACTACTCTCTTCACTAAAAAGATAGGCAAAGATCTATTTGTGTTGCAAATCTATGTTGATGATATTATTTTTGGCTCAACTAATCAAGACTTTTGTGAAGAGTTTGGAAAAATGATGGCTAATGAATTTGAGATGTCCATGATTGGTGAACTTAGTTACTTCCTTGGTCTTCAAATCAAACAATTGAAGAATGGCACATTTGTTAGTCAAGGCAAGTATATAAGAGACATGATAAAGAAGTTTGGGTTACAAGATGCAAAGTCTATTAGCACTCCTATGGGGACAAATGATCATTTGGATAGTGATGCTAGTGGCAACATGGTGGATCAAAATTATATCGGTCTATGATTGGAAGCTTACTCTATGTGACCGCTTCAAGGCCGGATGTCATGTTTAGTGTATGCATGTGTGCAAGATTTCAAGCCTCACCTAGAGAGAGTCATCTCAAGGCAACAAAAAGAATATTGAGGTACTTGAAGCATACACAAGATGTTGGACTTTGGTATCCCAAGGGGTCAAACTTTCAATTAATTGGTTACTCTGACTCTGACTATGCGGGATGCAAGGTTGATAGAAAAGCACTAGTGGCACATGTCAACTATTGGGAAGATCACTTATGTCATGGTCATCAAAGAAGCAAAAATAGTGTTGCACTTTCAACTGCTGAAGCCGAATACATTAGTCTTTGGTAGTTGTTGTGCTCAATTGCTATGGATGAAATCAACATTGAGTGACTTTGGCATCAATTTCAAGCAAGTACCATTGCTATGTGATAATGAGAGTGCTATCAAATTGACAAACAATCCGGTTCAACATTCAAGAACAAAGCACATCGACATTAGGCACCATTTCATAAGGGATCATCAACAAAAGGGTGATATTTGCATTGAGAGTGTGGGTACTGATGATCAACTTGCCGATATATTCACCAAGCCACTTGATGAGAAGAGGTTTTGCAAGCTAAGAAATGAATTGAACATCATTGATTTTTCAAACATGAGTTGAATGCATCCCTATTTATATGACATGCCTCTCCTTCGACAAAGCAAAGGTAAAATTGTATGACATACCATTCATGCTTTGCTAAGGACATGTTTAGTGCATATAGACATGACAAGTGGTTCTTTAGGAGCATTCATGAAAATCAAATAAATTTGATGTATGTATGGTACCACTATTGTTTCTATGCTTGGTATGATCTAGTGGTAGCATATGACATGTTTATGGGCTTGCAATCCTAGTGTTTAATCTAGAAAATAAGCTATAAGTATTTATCTCAACATAGGCAAGATAACCCTTGCATGAGGTGTGAAGAAGCTTGTCTTTGGTTCAAACCGAGATAAATATCTTAGGCAAGTGATCTAGATTGAACCACAATTGTGAAAATTGATCCTAATTTTTCCCATCAAAAGAACTTGACTAATTTACTCTCCACAACTTGACCATAACTTTTTAGTAAATGATGACAAAGGGGAGAGAAAGGCACAAAGATAGAGGGAAGAAAAAGATTTAAAAATAGAAGGGGATCAATTAAAATTTGAGCACACAAGTAGGGGAGCAAGCTCATGGACTTATTTGTTGCATTTGAATGTGCATTTGTCATATGCTTGCTGCATGACACATGTTTTTAACATTATATCCATGCTTGTGTGGTGTATGCTAGTAATAGAATTTAGATGATGAAATAAAATACTAGCATGCATAGGTGATAGCTAGATACTTTATTTTTCATAAGTGGTACTAGAACCTTGCTTATAATATTGATCTCATGAGGTATCTAGTGTTTGTGGTTTTACATGATCTATCAAGTGTCTATCAAGCGGTATCTAGCTACTCATGGTGCTAAGGATGGTGTAAATGGTGCACTCGATTGGTATCACGCTTCAAAGGTCCATCTCTTACACCTTAGCATCATTTTGGTAGTTACTACTCTCCCACAACTCAAATCCATACATATGTGAATAAATGTACCAAACTCATGAAGCACATATGTAGGGGGAGCTAATACTACCAAAACGAATTTGTGATGATTGTCCAATTCTTATTCTTGATCAAAATGCTTGGACAAGCAACACAAGTTCAAATCTTAATTGAATATTTATCTTTGTGAAAGGTTGTCATCAATTACCAAAAAAGGGGAGATTGAAAGCTCTAGTTTGGTTTTGGTAATTGATGAAACCTATGTGTACTAATCTTTATCATGAGTGATTTGTAAGATAGATTGGTACACACCAAGTGATGAAGCTAGATGATAGATGGTGATGATCAAGTGCTTCACATTTGAAAAAGAAGAGAAAACAAAATATGCTCAAGGCAAAGGTATATTTAATAGGAGCTATTTTGTTTTTACCGGTCAAAACGCAATAGAGTGCGTGATCGGATTTAGGATAGATAACCGTACTATATAAAAGGGAAATCTTTAATTGCAATGGTTATCTAGTGCCACTAAGTGTAAATCTCTTTTGCATATGCATTGCGCTTAGTGACGTGGTGAGTTCATTGGCACTCAAAAATGTCCTTTTCGGTAAAAGGTCTCAAAAGATAGAATGGACTTCACCATTGCGTTCCTCTCGTCAAGTTGGTCAAAAATCATATATGGAGCGCCTTGTTTGGACACCGGATGAAGGAGTTATGGCCTCGGGAAGATGCCCCGAAGTTACGTCGGAAGTTCGGTCCGGGGACCGGAAGTTCCGGTAGGGCTACTTTTTCAAAGTGCGCCCGTGGCTCCATTTGGTTTCGGTTGTTGACCGGAAGTTCGGTATGACCGGAAGTTCGGCCTCTTGACCGGAAGTTCCGTAGGGCCGTTTTCAAAGTGCGCCGTGGCTCGGTTTGGTTCGGGTGTTGGCCAGGAAGTTCGGTTTGCCAGGAAGTTCGGCCTATTTGACCGGAAGTTCTGGGTCAACCCAGAAGCGGCTAGTTTCAGCGTAACGGCTAGATTCGAGTGGTCGGAACTTCCGGTGGTGACCACCGGAACTTCCGGTGGCGTTCGAACCTGAGTATTTCATCCCTCCCTCTCCCCAACGGTGGGGATACACCACTCAAAATCAAAAAGGAGAAAGAACAAGAAGAAGAACAAGCTCTCTCCTCTCTCCCAACTCTCTCACTCCCTAGCATTGGTGCTTCATTCTAAGTGAGGGATCGAGCTCTAGTGTGAGATTTGAGAGCTTCAAGAGCATCCTCTCCCTCTCCTCTCCTTCTCCTAGCTCGTGGCTACTTTGAGAGAGGATTGAGGGAAACCCTAGTGTGTGCTTTTGAGCTTGCATTCTTGGTGGCACTAGGTGATTGTTGTGATTGTGGATTTCTTATTACTCTTGGTGATTGCCGTCACCTAGGCGGTTGGTGCTTGGTTGATTAGTGGGGGGATTTGGTGATTGTGTCCGCCCCCAATCAAGGATTTGTAAGGGGTTCTTGTGCCTTCCCGTGGAGATTACAAAAGGCAACTTTAGTGGATTGCGGCGTGTCATTGAGCTACCTCACTTGTGGGTAGGTTCTTGCGGTGCCCGTGGTGGGCGAGGTTTGTGCAACACCTCTTAGCCGCCGAACCACCAAGTGTTGGTCGACACAACGGGGGAGTAGCTTGCCGGGCAAGCAAGTGAACCTCGGGAGAAAAATTATTGTGTCATCTTGTCTCCCGGTGATTGATTGGATTTCATTGATATATATATTGTGATTTCTCTTTTGGTGATTGGCTTATCATCTCTACAACCGGCGGTATAAAAATCATCTGTCTACCCTGTATTTATTCATTCTTACTTGTGTAGTAGTAGTTATAGCTAATTGAGTAGAAGTAGCCATTGTAGTTAATATTTAGCTAAGCTTCTTGCTATCTAGTGGTAAAGTAGTGACATAGCCATTGTGTGACATAGAGATCATAATTTACTAGTATTGGTATTAGGTGGCTTGCCTAACAATTAGAGCTAGAGCAAACCGCTTTTCGCTATTTGTCTTACTAACAAATTTGCTCTAGTGCTTTTGTAGTTCTTAAATTAGGCTATTCACCCCCCTCTAGCCATTTAGGACCTTTCAACCGCGGTGGGCGGCGCAGGCGCTTACGCGCGGGAGGAGGCCCATTTGGGCCTCGCTTGAGCCAAGTCGCTCGCTCCTCTGGTGGTAGGAAGCCGATTTCTTTTTTTTTTTTTTGAAACTGATTTGTTGTTTTTTTTAAAAAACTGATTTGTTGTTGACTTCGTGTAGATTTGGAAAGGATGGCGGACAGGCGACCGGCTTGGCTTCCGGATGGGTGAGTATTCCTTTTCTCCTTCAAATGCATCGATCTTGCCATGTTTTGGTGTCGTTGGGGACTGGATTCGATTGTGTAAATGTAAGTCAACTCTTTAATCTCATATGTAGGAATGACATCGAGACCAGTTTCAATCTAGAAATCAGAATAATTAGTAGAAATATGCGAGGACCATGGTTCGGCATTAACAAAGTTGTTGATTCAGATACCACAAATTTTAAAGATCTTGTTGATGAAATTGTGGCTGAGTTTCCTTGCGGGTATGGTGATGTAGTGAAGCTGTTCTATTTTAAATTTGATAGCAAGTCCAACATCCAAATAAATTCTGACCAAGACTTAATGCATATGTTTGCGAGACATATGAGTTCCAAGTGTTGTTTCATGTCAATTGCATACCATAAACCTAATGTTGATCCACCAGAAATTCCACTATGGGACAATGTTGGAATCCCATGCACCCCCTCAATGTCAGCCCCTAGCAATGTAGAACCTACCAAAGGAACTCAATGCAGGCATTCTGAGGAACCACATGATGACATGGCACGGGGAAGAGGACAATTGTCTCTGAATCTGAACCGGAAAATGAACACGTGGGTGTTGATGAGGAGGGTTTGTACATTGACATAGCACCTACTTCTCATTCAAATGTTGACATACCTGAGAAAAAGGATGAAGATTGTGAGCCAGGTTCAGATGTCTCCGAAATCGATTCTATGTCCGACTTTGATATGGATGTTGAAGTAGATGAGATTGTTAAGGATAGAGTGCCAACTCACATTCCTCAAGTTGCATACAATAAAGATGACCCTCCTATGGAAGTAGGAAGCATCTATCCAAACATGTTTGAATTTAAGTTGGCTCTTGCAACACATGCTATCAAGAATGAATTTGAGTATAACATTGAAAAGAGTGAACCGGGGAAGGTATCGGGCATCTTGCACGGGGGAAAAGTAGATGGTTGTAAGTGGAGGATTCATGCATCGACAATGGGCGATAAAATTACTGTACAGGTAATTTCTTTGTTCATTTTTGGTTCATATTTTATCACTTATATTTTGTTCATATTTATTAATTTTATTTCGATTGAAACTGAACTTTATAGGTCAAGAAGAACCCAACAAAGACGGGATAAGCGTCCTCATCTATGTCATAGTACTAGGAGGAGTGGGAAACATGTGGGTGCTAGCAAGTTTTGGGTTTGTGAGAAGATCAAGCATTGGATAGCTGAGGATCCAACTGTTCGGCCTAAAGAACTTCGTAGAAGACTGAAGGATGATTACCATGTCGATCTCGGTAAGAAAAGAGTGTATGATGGCAAGGAACTTGCTATGGAGCAATTGTTTGGGGATTGGCCAGGAAGTTTTAACAGTTTGTACAGGTTCAAGGCACAGATAGAACAGTCATGTCCTGGCAGCTATGTTATCATTGATCATCACACAATAGAGGATAAGATCAGGTTTAATAGGCTGTTTTTTGCAATGAAACCTTGTGTTGAAGGCTTTCTTAGGGGCTATAGGCCGTATTTGGCTATTGATAGTACATTTTTGACAGGAAAATTCAGAGGTCAGTTATGCATTGCTTGTGCAGTTGATGGGCATAGCTGGATGTACCCAGTTGCTATAGGAGTAATTGATTCTGAAACCAATGAAAACTGGATTTGGTTCATGGAGAGGCTTAGGGAAGCTATAGGTATCCCACCTGGTCTGACCTTTTCCACAGATTGTGGTCAGGCAGTCATGATAGGAGTTACTGAAGTATTCCCAAATGCAGAGCATAGAGAGTGCATGTGGCATTTGGTGCAGAATTTTAAGAAAAGGTATAGTGGCAAAGTGTTTGAGGAACATCTATGGGCTTCTGCTTATTGTTGGAATTCATATATGTTTGAAAAGCATATCCAAGCCATGGGCTGCAAACAAACCCATTTTGCAATATTGTATTTGCAACAAAACCATACAAAATTATGGACAAGAAGCCAGTACTCTACATTGTCAAAAGTAGACTATGTTACCAATAACTTGGCCGAAAGCTTCAACAATTGGATCAAAGATGATAAGGGGATGAATCTGGATGACTTGATGGATACTATAAGACGAAGCTCCTTATCAAGTGGAACCCTGAGGAAAAAAAATTGCATACAAAATGGAAGAAAAAAATTTTGCCACACATCATAACTATTTGAAGGAGCAAAGTAGGAACCTTGACATTGATGTTGTCACAAGCTCACTTGATGGGATTGCGAGAGGTGATAGCAAGGGGAGATTCTACTTACAGGTTTCTTTGTAAACCCTAAAGGAAAGGACATGCTCATGCAGAGCATGGCAAATTTCTGGAATACCATGTAAGCATGCACTTGCCTTCATCACCTCTATACCGAGAGAAGATAGAAGATCATGTGGACAGCTACTACTCCGTCTGAGCTTTAGGGCTGCATATGATGGTAGAATCCCCTGCAATCCCGAGACAAATCCATGTGGCCCAAAGCGAGAACATGGTTTCTTCATGTATCCCCCATTGTTGAAGCCAACGGCTGGTCGGAGAAGGCAAAGAAGATACAAGGGAGCAGCGGAGGGTGGCACAAAGGGCCCAAGGGTAGGCATCGGTGTCCAACTGTCACCAATATGGACATCATTGGTACACTTGTAAGGATGGTGACCCAGCAGACATAGCGGCAATGCTTGCTGAAAGGTAACATGAAACCTAAAGATTGTAATTATTTTTACATATTTATATTGTTGCTAACATATTTGTTCATGCAGAGGTCCACCTCAAAAGAAAAAAAAAGAAGGTAGCAACAGCTACTACTGAGAACAGCATTGTGCCTGCAGCCCCTGCACAAAGGATGGTCTTTCCAGTTGTACCTACTGTTGCGGATCAATCAAAGAAAAGGAAGAACAAATCATCCTCATCAAGTGGTGTGAAGAAACAAAAGAGTACTTCGAAAACTTCAACTGTAGAGGCTAGTGTCCCCCTCGTGAGGTATGCTAATTTCCTATAATTACATGCATCATCAGCTGCTGTAGCAGTCCCTATTTTTAGAAATAGAGTTCAAATGGACCGCAATGTTGCATAAACTCTTATTCACTTGCTGTCTTGTTTACTGCTCTCTATTGTTTATTTTCTTGTCTAGTCTTGAATATTTGGATACTTGTTGGCAAGGTAGAATGCTGCAGTTTTCTTCTAGTCGTTCCATCTGAGCTGCCAAGAACATTATTGATCCATTGACCTTCTGTTTTTAATGCTGGTGGCTAAATTTTTATTTTCATTTTGAACATTAACAAACAACTTCCTTACCTCTGTTAATTATTACATTACAGGTTGTATTGGAAAATCAAGTTTCCTTTTTAATAAATTAACTAATTATTTTTTTTTTTTACTCATGTTTCCTTTTTCAGAGGTTCTGGAACGGGATCGAATCAGCTAGATCCTTTGTCGACACGTACCCTTTCTGCATCAAGTGAGCAGCACACAGTTGACAAGAGTGTAGGTCAGCAACAGCCCAAGAAGAAGAGGGCTGTTCCGAAAAAATTGACTCCAAACAAGGCTGCAGCCATGTCAACCCGCAGCAAGGTCCTTTGTCCCCCATCTAGTCCAGCCATGGGAACTAGAAGCAAGAAAAAACTTGATCTTTGATGAGTTTACGTCCCTATGGCATGCTTTTGTAGTAGTTCAGGTCTGCATGACCAAACAATGTTTGAACTAGTAATTGTGGTCAATGCGACCATCTTTTGTTTGCAAACTACTAATGTATGATGATGATAACTTTGGACCTCGTTTATGTCTGAATGTATTATGGTTATCGCAGTTGTCGAATTTTTAGTTATTGGAAGTATCATAATTATCGAATTTATATTTATTGGTTCTCACAATTATCGAATTTATATTTATTGGTTGTTACAATTTATTGGTTGCCACAATTGTTAAATTTGTATTTATTGGTTGCTGTAATTTTTGAATTTAATTTTTATACACACACATCATGCTGGTACAGAGGTAAAGAGGAATTATTTATAACATGACAGTGGTACCTAAGAAAATACCAAAACTTTTTATGCCTACTACAACGAAGGGTAAGAGAGTCTTTTTTAAGCTGACTGTTAACTGCTGGTACCGTTAAAATGGATGGAAGTGGTATGTAGGGGAAAAAAAAATTTTACGCAAAGGATACTAAGGAACTTTTCAATTTACAGTGGTACACAGGTCACGTTGATCTTTTATAATGGCATACAGGGAAAAAGCTCTTTCGTATGTATGGCTTCCAGGCGACTTAAAGATTTCACATTGCAACTTCTGTGTGTTGGGTAGTATAAGCCACTTCATGTCTTGCACACTTGTAGGGTCTGAGGACCGCATATCAGTTAACCGCCACAATACAAATGTACAATTTCTGCAGGTGCACCACAATCCACGAAAGTGCAAAGCGAGGGCGAGAGAGGACCGGACGGTTTTATATGTCCTCAGAGCTCATGTTGATCTCATGGCGATCATAAAACATGTGTTTATTTATTTATTGTACTAAGGAGATCACGTAGAAAAAAAGAAAATATATGGATAGAACTGAACCAAAGAATATTTAAGGAGCAAAAGGCAAATCATCCGAATAGTACCTGGTGTTTCAGCGGGTAAAAGTAAATATTTAGCTGTCTCGAGGGGCATTTGCAACTGGAACTGCCCTTCGGAAGGGAATATGTAAGTTCTGCAATTCAAAACCTTCTTATATTCCCAGAGTTTGGAACATGTGGCTTGTAAACATCGTTCAGGTTATAACACAAAAAGGACTACTCTAGGAAATAAAAATCGTGATCGCATCATCACTGTATGACATACTAAAACACACTGACAACAACTTAGCAGCCGCTGCTTCCACAAAACAATTGTTTGCATTGGTTTTCTTTATGATATGATGCTTTTCCCACGGCATGTCATCCTATGGTCCCACATATATAATAATAAAATATTTGGTAGAATCCAAAAAGGTTTTTTTTTTTCAAAAAGGATTTTGATACTAGGTGAAACATTTTAGATTCTCAGTACAATCACTTGAATTATTATGAAGCACCACAAAAGAAATAAATGTTTTAAATATTTGGAACTGATTCACATTTTTATACTAGCTTAGAGAAACAACAAAAATCTGATTTCTCCTTATTCTAGTTTTAGTTTCAAAAATCCAACGAGCAAGCCAAATGCTTTCACAAAATGATTCTAATTCATCACATAAACATATATATGAAACAAATCTGGATCCAGAACATCTATACGAGAATCCAAAACCCTGCCAAATGCACCCATGATCCATCCAATTCTGAAGAGCTTATAAAGCTGATCATCATTCTTTTCCCTAGGTTTGTAATGGAACATCATGCAATCAATATTAGGCTCTAATGAAGTATTCTATATATGATTATTCTCACTATGTGCCAGCACTACGGTTTACAAGGCAAAACTAACTGTCACTGAAAATGAAAAGAAAACAAGTGAAGCAACAAGTTACAAAGCCCAGTCACAGAAGCAACAGATGCAGGAATGGATGCTTTTACAGAGGTAAACCTCACGGAAAGGGGGAGAAGATAGGGCGATTTCACTAATCTAATGTGATCCGCCGGATCTTGCAGACCAAATGGGCAGTAGGGAGGTCAAGCTGGCTTCCACCATCTGATTTGATCAGATCACGGACCTGGTCCCTCGGGGTGGAGACACAGGCGTGGAAAGTAGACAGGAACGGAGGGATTGGCATTGAGAGCGCAGAAAGCACATTGCTTAGGTACTCTATGTCGGCAGCGAGCTGCTGTGAACCTCGGTCGGTGATGTAGTGGATTCCTCGGAGCTGCTCCATGAACAAAGCAGTGGCACCCTCGGCGACCTGGTACATGGAAGCAGAGATGATAATCAAGACTGTATGTTCCAAAATCACCATAAATGGTGCTATGAATCATGATAAAAACATAGGAAGATTCAAAATAGCCTTCTATTCAATTGTATCTTCCTATATAATGTGCAAATATAAGAACGGAAGAATGGTGACCTTTTGCACTTTGCAGTTACATAGGTAGAAAGATTTCACGTTTATTACCTTAAAAATCCACTCAGTGGCAAAGAACTGGGCCTCGTCGTTGCCAGCCTCATTGCCTGAGATACCTTCTGCGAGTGGCTCCAGCTGCTGTGGTAAAGTGAGGAGATACTCCCCAACACTGGTCACGTATGCTTGCGGGTAGGCACTGAAGCTTGGAAGAGGAAGACCACCCTGTTCCTCCATGGATGACCAGATTGGAAGGCGCGCAACTTCACTGAGACGCTGCCGTACCTTAGATATGAGCACATCATAGACGAGTTCATTTACTGTGTCTGAGAAGGCTGCAACTCTCTGTGATGTGAGAGGAAGAGCATGGAACCTTGGATCTTTTGACTGTAAAAAAAAAATAAACAAAAAAAATGTTAGTAACATGAGGGCAGCTAAATTTAGTTTGGTGAGAAATTTGCAGGTTATGAGTAGGTTCTATGAACAGATCTGATTAACTAGTGATGTGGAGCAGAAGAGGCAAGTTAAAATGATTAATCTCAGTTTACTGTGAAATTAGATGTTCAAGATGTATCGCAAAATGTACTCCTTATGTTCCTGCACTGACTACTCAAACTAGAGAATATAGAAAAGGAACCAAATGTGTCATTTGTCTAGACTGCAGAATTTTCATCCAACTCAACTAATGTGTTTTGCAAAAATACAGACACATGGTGACTCAACCCAACTAGAAATGATGCAATCTGGATCAGATAGCTCAGGACTTGGTTCTATGGAAAAATGAGAAAGATTCATCTACCAAGTTCTATCAGGTGATGATTGACTGCAGATCATGCATCACTATGCAAGTTTCAATCAATATTGAGATATACAGTTACAACCTAGAGACATAAGTGATGACTCCTGTGTTGTATGTTGCAACAGTAAATTCGAAAATTTAAAACCACAAACCTACCTGTTCTAGTACAGTTAAGAGCTTCTTAGACTTGTCTGGCAGATCACTCAGGCGAATAGCTGCAATATCTAGTGCAGCCCTCCCGGCAAGAGGCAAGTCTGCATTCTCATCAGCAGCTGCTGCAGGTGATTTATCCAGCAGGCTAGAACCAAAGCCAGAAACAGAAAAGTTTGTTCCAATCCTGGCAAGTGTAGCTCTTAAAGAAGCTTCAAAGACTGAGGTTCTGCTAGTTAGGCAATCAGCAACTGTAAGAATCTGCAAAGCACCTTGGACAATAGACCATTCTTCCTCTTCAGAAACATCCACCAATCGTTGTACTTCCTTTTTCTCTAAACCTCCATCTTTCTTCAAGGCATCACTATCCAGTCCACAGACTATCCTCAGGGACTTCAATGTTTCTTGGAGATTAGATATGTACTGCAGCATGACGTCATCAAGAGCCAATACCAGTTCATCTGCCTCTGAACCACCAGTCAGACTAATGCATCTCTCCACAGCTGCCTCAAGAAGTACTATAATTTGTGGGATGGATTCCTCCATTCTGCGGACAGTTTCGCTCAGCTCTATACCCTGTGCACCAACACCACGAGGGACAGCCCCACGGATGTCTATACCTGCCATCTCAGCAGAGAGTATAGCACGCTCCATCTGCCCATACCTACATGACACCCAATAAAAAGACATGCAGCACCAAACGATTACTATCATACATCAGTTGCATCAAAGAAATCTCATAAACACAGCTGGTAACGAGATGCAAAACAATGTTTTTCTTTGGTGGTTGTGTCTGCATTGACCAACTGATTTAAGTTTTTACCTTGCTTTAAAGGTTTCATATGGGGAATAAATAGCTTTCAAAGTATTCAGCACAACTGCAAGATCTGATTCTGAAAATAAGTGCTGAATGTTCCTAGCAAAAGTGCCAGTCATATTGTGCAGTTCAATTAGCACTTGAAGATGCTTATTCTGCAACTTGGTGCTTTTTGGTAAGTCGCCTGATAGAACATCCAATATACCTGGGTACAGAGAAGAAAAACACAATTCACTGTTAGGAAAAACAAGCAAGATTAAGCAACAAAGCTAATAGCAAGCAGAAAAATATGTGATAAAACCATGGGATAGATGTATGTCAATATGAAATTAATGAACAGTATGTTCGAGAAAAAAAAAAATGAAAAGTTTACCTTTGGCAACAGATCTGGTTTCAGGAACAACATCCCCAGTTGCTATATTTACACGAGAGACAAAGCTTGAATTCAACTCACTCATGGTCTCAGTAAGTACCTTTGGTACTAGTGATTTGTATTCTTCAGGGAAAGCAGTCAAGCACCTGTGACCAGCACCATTTCCTTTTTAGAGCATCCACGGGCTAAATTGCAGTTCTCATGGGGCAAAAGAAGAGTTCTCTTTTTTTTTTGGTCTAAACAATGTATTTTTCTTCAATATGCCAGATATTACCTAGGGCTTGATTCTAAAAACTAACTTCTGATTAACCACTTTACAACTAGTACTAGGTATATTTTAACTAAGAGCAAAGGGGGAGGATATCACCATGAACATACCACTTCCACTCTTGTTCAAGGTAAAGCAGTGTCTCATCATAGAAATTAGGCAGCCAGCTAGAGAATGAGAGGCCACTCATGCTTTCGCCACCGAGCTTCTCCATGTCTACCCTGCTGGATCTTTGCTTCAGGTCAAAATCTTCCCAGAGTTTCTTTAGAGGCTTAACATGGATCTTAGTGTATTGCACCTCCAGTGACTTGAACCTATCGATACGTATCAGTATACCACGAAGGTCTTGCACGGCATCAACCTTTCAAGAAGGAAACAGGTTCTCAGTAAAATAGAGATGCTTCATCTAACAAATACAAACTACAGTTTTGTGGGAGGATATACCTTGCGATTAGAAAGTGCATCTATTAAACGAGGCTGCACCATTTCATCTAGCCTCTCTTCCAAAACTTCAAGTTGTTTTCTAACATTTGCAAACTCGGCAACCTGAAAGAAACCTTCTTATAAACAAAACAAACAGGCTATGTATGCAGCTCAAGTTTTTTGCAGGGAGTAAGAAACCTCTCCAACTGCTGACAAGCAATGTCTCATAGTTGCCAGGGTTTCTGCAGCTTTCGGAAGATTGCCACTAGAAAACACATCTTCAACACTCTGGCTCAACTGAGCTAACCCAGCAGCATCCTGCCATTCCATCAAACAGACTCTTAAAAATAATAAACAAGATTTTACCACATAAGTAAAACAATAATCCAGTGGTGTGTCATTGTCTACAACTCCAGATAGACCTTACCTGCAATGTTGTGTATGCTGCTTCCATGCGCTGTTTCACAGTATCAATTTGTGCTAGTGCAGCTATTGATTCTGCGGATGAGCCCTCAGCCTGGTTGGAAATATAACCATGAATACTTTGTTACTTGCCGCTTTGGCAAAAATGTAGCTGGAACAGAATACAGTATAACAAGATGGAGTGAGCTTGGGCAGACGGATAGGCTGCAACCCCCCGAGAGATTAGTTTAGTGTACAAGAAAGGATTCTCGCTCGCGATCACACCACTGCTGGGAAAGATTTTATTTTCCTTGCATCTTGTTGTACTGGAATTTATCATCTGAAGTATGTACACATTACTAGAGCTCCATGGCTCTTTACTTTTTGGCAAGAAAAATAGAGTTTTATGCAGATCACCTTTGAATCTGAATGTCTGAATTGCTCTTAATTTTAACTCTTACATTACGCTCAAGTTTGTAAGTACATAAAATGACAGTATTACCAAATTAGTCCACATGGCAACTAATGCAATTATGTCAGAGTGTAGCTTAGTTTCACAAACCCCGGAGGCCCGGAAGATTTTGAAATCAACTTTTAACTGGTAGCAAAACGGGGTAATGAAACCTGAACATAAACTGATCAAACTAAAATGATTCAGTCGCAAATTTCGTACTACTTGTAAGCTACAATTGTACTCATGTCGTATCCAAGGCGAAGCCCACACAGTTAAAAAAACGACTTCAGTAGAAACGGAATGTGAGATCCAGATCCATCTGAATTATATACGTGAAAGAAACTACGCGGGGTATGCTATTTTAGAGCTCCAAACAATCCGTCTCGACTAGCGGAATACACGGCAGTGCAAGTGAGATCCAGATCCAATAAGAAGCAAGCCACAGGGACGGGACGGAGGGGCGTACCAGGGAGAGGGACTGGAGGACGGAGGCGAGGTGGGAGCGCAGGGCGACGGCGTCGTCGCGGAGGCGTAGCGCATCGCGGCATGCCAGCGGGACGCGGCGGAGGGCGTCGCCGCTGTCCCTCTCGAGCGCGGCCGCGGCGTCGTCGGCCGCGGAACGCAGGCGCTCCTCGGCGTCGGCGAGGAAGCGATCGAGAGGCTCCGACGGGTGCCGCGCGTCCAGCGCCGCGTTGATCCACCGCTTCGGGTCGAAGCCCTCCGCCCCGAACTCCGACGCGTCCACCACCACCATTTCCGATGCACGCCGGGAGACCACGCGGGGTTCCCTTCACTGCCTTCTCTGTCTCGGCTCCTCGGGTGTCTCCAGGGAACGAAGGCGTGGAGCTGTTATGTCTTATGTGGGGCTTTGTACGTTTGATGGGTTTTGAGGGGGCTACTTAACAATTTAACTCCATTTGCTAGTTCTACTGTGGCAACAACATTGCACCAAAAAAAAAAAAAAAAAAAAAAAAAAAGTAACATGGCTACGCTTTTGGTATTTTTGCTGATGTTACACGCTCGACGACCACGCAGTTCAAACCATAACCAATACTCCTACTGTTGCTTGTGACCAGCCGGATGTCCTTAGATGGATTCCGGCTAAAGATGGTCGCTGCTCAACTAAAAGTATATATAAACTTCTAAGCAGCCAGAATACCATCCAGCTGCCACCGCAAGGCTCCAGAAGTATACATCCTCTTGCTGACTCTACTTTGCAGAGAGCTTGGAGAAGTAAGGACCTTCCTCCTCTTATCAAGACCTTCACTTGGCGCCTAATTAGGAGGGCCCTAGCTACTGCAGAACGTGCGTCCAGGTATACCAATCATATTGACAAACATTGTGCAGCTTGTGGCCTGGTGGAAAATGATGACCATCTTTTCTTTCGTTGTCATTTACCGCGAGCTGTTTGGTTTTCTTTCCAACCATCCATTCGCTTTGATAACATTCCAAATGAGGATGATGGAGTCCAATCCATCATACCAGTTTTTATTCAACCTTCTTGTAATGATGATTTTTTAAACAAATCTCTGCTAACCTTGTGGTGTTTGTGGAAGGCAAGAAACGATCTTAGATTTCAGAGGAAAGAATGGACTCCCTGGCAGGTACATCATGCGGTGACAGTGCACCTCTCATCTTTTACTCAGCTAGATGCTCTGTCAGAGAATCCTGCCACTAATCTGCAACAAGGACTAGAGGCACAGGTGCCACCTCCTTCCCATATGATGACAGTCGGGCATCCTACCAACGCAGGTATGGCTTCGTCTATTGCAGGTATCCTCTCACAAGGAAACCATCAGGCGAACAGGTTTTCCATTTATAATCCTATCCTCCTCCCTGGTGTCAGATGCTACACAGACGCCTCCACCACTCCAGACCAACCATCTCTACCTCCGAGGTTAGCTGGTCTAGGAATATTTTTTGTCAACACACAAGTTCAGCCAGCCCAGACCATATACATCAAGGCGGTGGCAACGGGTGACTTCAGTGCTCATGGCAGAGGCAGCAGCTGTGGCCCTTGCAGCCACAATCAATGACTACCTAAACTTCAACAACTTTGCTTTCTTATCGATTGTCAACGGCTAGTTCACTTTCTCAACTCTGCGGATCATGCCACTCCTCCGGATTGGAGAATCAAAGCCTTCACTCAAATTTGTTTGTGAACTTAAACACAACTGACCCTCCAAGATATACAAGATAAATAGGAACATGAATACCCACGGTGACATCTAGACAGACTTTTGAATCATCTCATACTGAGACAACCAATTTCGAGCTTGTATGCTCCAATTTGCCTCATGCTCATCGGTGCCCGATTAAGGATGCCTTTGTTATCTCGTATACATCAACTATGTATCCATTGTAGCGTTTTCTTCTGCCGCTGAAATAAAAATGTTTCTTGTCAAAAAAAAACCCTCTGCAGACGCCGAGACACGCGAAATGTCCTTACTACCCTCGTTGTTTCCCACTTAACCCGTCGTTTCCCCTATCCGCTAGGTCGCACCCCCTTTTTTTTTTTTCCCTCCATTGTATTCCCCGCGGCGTCGGCGGCAGGAGCTCGAGCTTGGTGGACAAGGCCACGGCAAGTCGGTGTTAGGCGACAGTGGTGACAAGTCGCAGCATGTTATGGCGGCCTCCAAGGTTAGATTTAATACCTTCTTCCCCTATGCGATGCTTGTTTTGTTGCGAAAAATGTTGCTAGGGTTTCGTTGCCTATGAATGATTGTTTAGGGTTCCTGATTTGATTTCTTGCGTGCGTCGATGTACGGATTTCGAATGTAGAACGAACTCGTATGTTGTCTCCGTGCCCTATATAGTTTCTTTGTAGGAATCCTTTCTATGTTAAGGGCCCCTTTGGTTTACGAAAAAATTAAAGGACAAATATAGGAATCCTCCGGCGCAGGAAAGGAAAGCAACTTCGATTTGTGTGGAATCATTTGTTTGTTGTTGCCTCTTTCGCCTTCACCCCAGTCCGACGACGTGAGCGGCTCCCCTCTCCCTCTCCCTCTCCCTCCTCGATCTAGCGTCGGGCCCTCGCCGGCTCGCCCTCCAGCGCGACGGGCACGATGCGTGCGGCCCCCGCCCCTCTCCCTCCGTCTCGATCTAGTGCTGGCGTGGCGGACGTGGGCGCAGGCCATACGTCGCTCTCGGCCACGGCGCTGTGCCATCGGCTGCCGCCAAAGCCCGCGACACGGCCTCATCCTGGGAACATAATTGTGAACCAACGAATCTAGAGGAACAATAATGACTCGTGATGTCAGCAAAAATTATAGAATTCATGTCGTTCCCAAAGGACTCGTGATGTCAGCAAAAATGAAGAAATGGATTCCTCCATTTTTTCTGTAACTTCTCCGATGAACAAAGGGGGCAGTGGGATTTAGTCCTTAAACACATGCTCATTTATAGTCATAGGAAATTATAGAATTCATTAGGAGGGCTACGTAGACAAAATGCTGCCGTAGAAGGGGTCTTTTTTATCCTGGAACACGTAACAAAATTTCGAGCTGTTTTGCAGCTCATAAATCATAATAGAGAGGCCATCTGCTCTGGGCAGCAGAGAACACTACTAGATAGAGTGAGGATAGTTTAACAGGCATCATCATTAGATATAAATTGTATGCTCAGTACATACATACAAGACAAGACGCCGAGGGCCCATGAAGAGTATATAGCAAGGCTTAGCCTAAACCACAGTTGCCCGGCACACTAACATCCAAGAAAGCATACAATACAACTGATCACCATTCAATGACGATTAGTACTTCAGTCCCAGTTTCTTCATCAGAACGGCCAAATTTAGCCTCTGCTAGTCAGTGGGTACCCCCAGCGAGGAAGGGATCAGGAATAGCAGCAGGATCCAACTCATAGAAGCCACAGAGCGTGCCACCCTTTTCTTCTGTCAGATGGAAAGAGGGTATCCGGTGAGAAAACCGCAAGTCATCTTTTGTTGGCACCTCCAGGATACTTCTCTCATTGCCTGGCCTGAATACAGTTCTGTAGCCATCTACCTGAGTCAGAAACAAGACTTTCGTGCTAGCTTCAGTGCGCCCAGTTATGGCACCAATGGCATATTCACAGGCATCTTCGCTGGAAGGAACCCAGCCAGGTGACCAATTGCAGTAGATAGCCCAAATCTCCCCTACTTGTGGGTGAATTTCAATGTGCCGCTTCGAACGCGTTTCTACTACATGAGAGAACGCGCCATTTGTGTCATACTTGATACTCCAGTAACGGATTTTAAATGTCCCACAGCTCACAGGTACGTTATGCTCTAACCACAGATTCTCCTGTTCTGATCGAGGGCATGCTTCCAGCCAAGTCAGATGCACTCGAAACGGATTTAGATCAACTTGTGAAACCCGGCCATAGTATTTTGGAAGTTTATCAAAATCACTGTAAAGAGCCCATATCTGGCCTCGTTCAAACTTAGTATTTGACCGGCCTTCTTCAAAGTTGTAGAATAATGTTTTTGGATATGTCAAAATAATGGGGGAGGAGCAGCCTTGAAGAGCAGAAGAACCAGATATGCTAGCAAGGCAAGCATTATGCTGCTGAGGGGTTTGAAGGGAATGTTTCCTCCACTTTCCTCCATTTCTATCATTTCCCTTTTGAGCACTCTGTTCATCTCCATGGCCAGGTCTAGTATTGCCAGTCAAATCAACAAACCCACTGCTCATCGTCTTGTTGATAGGCACACAAGAATCAAGAGTGACTGGTGGAAATGCTATGTCCAAGTTACTAGGAAGTGATTTGGTATCTAGTTCAAGAAACCCAAAAGGGACACCAACCTTCTCATGTCCTTCTGTTCTGAAAAATGGGATACGGTGGGAAAACCGAAGTAGATCACTTGATGGTATAACAAATGATGATTTGCCCTTTGCTTGTGCAAACAGACTCACAAAACTTTCAACCCTGACCAAGGGGATAACAGTGGCACCAGCTTCCATTGTAAAGTTTGAAAGGACCTCCACCACTTCATACTCATATGATCTATGATTGTCTGCATCTGAGATCCACTGCATACTCCAGCCCTTATAAAGAGCCCATACCTCACCCTTACTTGGATGTATTACATAAGAACCCTTTGTTCTGCCTTCAGCCCATGAAACAATGTGAGAAAACATGAGGGGATTTTGTGACTTTTGTGTCTTTCCTAACTTAAAGTTCCCACAAGCCACAGGAAGTTCATTATAAGTCCAATTGTCCTCATCATCATTCACTGCATAGTGTTCCAGCCAAGTGAACTGAACTCTGAAGTTGGAAGTATCAAGATGTATAATTCTAGCATAGTATCTTGGCATGGCATCAAAGTCATCATAAAGTGCCCATATCTGATTAACTGCAAACAGTTTGATATCCCTACACTTACTGAAGTCAAATAAAACTGAGCCAGGGTGCGTGAAGCTCCCAGCATCGCAAGGCTTCCCAGCAGGTGTATCACAGTTTTTTTTATTGTTTCTTTTATTGCCTTCATTAACAGTACAACTTTTATCTTGACCCTCTGTTTTGCTGTAGACATGAGATTCACTAATTTGTCCATCAGCATGTGCAACATTACCATCAAACATTTTATTAGAACTGGAGACAGCATTTGAGGACCAATCTTTGAGTGTCCGACTCTTTTTCTTTGTTGAATCAAGGGTGTTGTTGGCATCAACATATGCATCTCTCCTAAAAGATTTCCTTGGAGTAGGGATTTCTCCAGCACCTGGCACTGCTGATGTATCCACCCCATTACCTAGGTTTTTCCCATCACCAAAATCTGGTACAGTAGTTTCAGTTTGCATCCTTCCATCTGCCCTATCATTTCCATTTGGTGCAGATGCTTTAGAAGGATTTGTTGCAGAAAATTCAACTCCTTTCCGACTTGTCTCTGTATGATCAACCATACCTTCACCACCTGTTTTTGAACTCCTCTTCATTTGTTCATCACAATGTGCGGCATTCATCATGGGACTTGCCTCTTTGTTCTCCCTAGAAGATAAATTTGTGGAACAGCCTTGTTGAGTAGGAAGACAGCCCTGTTGCCCAGCACTATTTGCTGTTTTTGATGAGAATACAGAAGGGACATCCTCTGTACTTATCTGGTATGCAAAGAATTTTTGCCTGCAGTTCCGACAACGGATCTGAAGATTGAGTATGTCGCCATGGTACCTATATTTTGTTTTACAGTGGATGCATACGGTCCAAAATGTACACCCATCAGTGGGTGATGAACCTGATGGTCCATATCTTCCTGTGTTACTTCCATTTGCATCGGTTTTGTTAATCGGCTCTGTAGTCTTCACTGATTGTGTAGCCTGCTTTGGCTGTGCGGACCGTTCTGAGTCCTGAGCCAGATTAGGTTGTGTAGTCTGCTTTGGTTTTGTAGCCTGTTTCGGTTGTGTAGCCTGATTTGGTTGTGTAACCTGAGTTGGTTCTGCAGCCTGTGTCGATTGTGTAGCCTGCTTCGGTGCAATTTTGAAAGCAACCCTCCATTTGACATCATATACATATCGTTTTGTTTGATCAGCCAATGTTGAGTATGCGGCTGCAACAAACTTCAAAGCAGAATCTGCACCAGCATAACTGTTTTTATCAGGGTCAAGTAGGAGAACAAGCTTACAAAACTGCTTCGTTATAGCCATCAAATCCGCTGTCCCTTCTACTTGGAGAATTCCATAGAAGTCCAATATCCCATTTACCTTTGCTTCTGCTGCACAATGTACTTCACAGACAGTTAACAGCTGAGGTATGTTATCGACCTCTGGAAAAATCCTCTGTGCTTTAAGGGCAATCCTTTTAGCACCAGCAAAGTCTCTGTTTTCCAACTTCTTAGCAGCAATTTCCCTGGCCTTCAAGGCCTCTTCTCTGCTGCACTCCATTGTACTGATTACGGAATTGGTTCCCAACAATCCAACACCAATCGCTGTCACACAAAATAGTACCACACAAGGCTTCCGGGCTTCCTCTTAAACCATCCAAAAGTATATGAACACCTTGAATAAGCAAAGATCACTGTCCAGGTGGCTAGTGCAGACCATGCAAGTGCAGCGATACTCCAGATGAAGCAGCCTGAGAGACGAGACAATCAGAAATCAGGATAAAATAGTACTCCCTAAGTTGTTCTGGCTAGGTCCATTGCTTTTTGCTACGCACATAGTAAAAACAATGTATCTAGAGAAGTCAGAACCACTTACAATTTGGAATGGAGGGAGTAGGAATTTTACACATCCAATTCCATCATATAAAAGACTTTGATGAACAACGAATTGCTTGTTTGCGTAATTGATGTTAATATAAAATGTATTATACAGTTCTTACCATCATTTCTTAACTAAATTATTTGCAATTACAATATTTTATATCATATTTCAGTTAGTAAAAGGAAATGGCCACTTGCGTATGCTTACAAACATCAAAATACACACCAATCATCGTTCAGGGGTATATTAGACCTTTCCCAACTAAACTTCTCATTCCTAAACAGACGCGCATCTGCTGCACTGCAATTCCATAGTGGAGCTGCTCCATGGTGGAATTGGTGGGGGAGACCTAGAAAAACTGGAACGCTTCAGCATGCTCAGTCACTACACGGACGGGCCACGCGTGGCTTTGGGGCATAAGCGCTGCCAAAGCAGCGCCACCGCTTCAGGCGCGCGCCGCAAGACAGCCACTCGGCGGCAGGGCCCCAGGGGCTTGCGCGAGGGGAAGGCTGTGCGGGAGCTTGACTTGCGGGCTCGAGCGATCGCACGGGAAGATAAATTCTACGGCGGCGGTAGGCGATAGAAGCTGAAAGACAATGGAGTGGGATAGGGTTAGGGAACGAGACCTGCGCCGCCGCGGGAAATGATGTCGAGCTCGTCAGCCTCCAGTCGTCTTCTGCGCACTCAAATGCCGCGAAACCGAGGCCCGAGCTACTCCCTTTCCTGCAACTCGTGGTCGCCACCCCGATCTCCGGCGTCCCTCTTCACGTCTTCTTAAAATGCGGCGGCGGCGGCGGTGGCGGCGAGGGCCTCTGCGGGGCCACGGCACAAAAAAGGCAGGAGTTTGGGAGTTTCACCTGAGAAGGAAGGAGTGTCCCCACTACTACGAATATACTAAGACCACAAGAGGCCTGCGGTGCGCAACTTCGGGTTCTGCGGTTTTGCACACGGTACGTGGCAACGGGGTAATTTTTAATTAATAAAAAATAACGCTGGAAATAATATATATCTATTTATGTTTATCATTTGTATTAAATTTAAAAGACATAATTATTTTATGATGACCATAATTGGCAATAGTAAGACAATGCCCTTTTAAATTTGAATCAATTTTAAAATACAATCTTAATAAGATTTTTTTTTCTTCCGTTACAAAGCAGATATATTTTCATATATTATTTATGGGAACGTATTCAGTGTAAATTAACTTCCTGTGAAAACTCGTATAAATCATGGCAAAAAAAGCCGTTTAAATTAACCAAAAAAATCACACATATAGATGATATGATGATACACAACCCTGTAAAAATCTTGTCCAAACTCAACTTCGTTTATGAGATATAAAAATAATAAATTTCAAGCCAGAAAGTTGTCTAGATGATTTATTAGAAATTTGTTATTTTTATATCTTACAAACGAAGTCAAGTTTGGACAAGATTTTTACAGGTGGTTGTGTATCATAATATCATCTACATGTCTGATTTTTTGGTGAATTTAGCACGAAAATTAGTTTGCACTAAATACGTTCTCATTATTTATACATTGGTATAGTTAATAATCAAGTTGTATGGCTTTCTTTGTGGACCCATAACTAAAGGACTATATCTACCGATGATTATAACAGGATACATCTCTTAATTTTCAGCATGACAACTTCCATCAAGAATTACACCGGTATATATATACAATTTAGAGACAAATTTTTAGAAAGGACCAACAACTATTTGGTCAAGATTTCAATTCATAGTTTGATTGGTTAACGAGTGTCATCATAGGGCTTACTATACTTGGGAATTAGGGTTTTCGACTCACAAGTCTCGCGGCTGTGACTTCCGCCGCCGCCGTTCGGTGTCTTCACCATTTGGTCCCCCCTCCCTCCTCCTCGGCGTATCGCCGTCGGAGGGAGTGGGGATCCATTGTTCTTGGTAAGTTTTTTTCCTATTAGATTGAGTCTTTAGGTTAGGATTTCTCCATGCCAAGTTTCTTGGTATTGGAGATTTATCTCTTCCTCCCTGCTCTTCTCCGGCGGCGAGGGTGTGGGGTGAAATCGTTTTTCTCTATGGCGGATATGTTGAAGATGAAGGCGGCATCTACGACATCAGCATCTTCATCAACATGACGACATGGAGACTTGTGTTTCCAAACGGCAGCACCAAGGCGGAGATCAGGCCGCCACTATGGAATAATTTTCTCCGGTCCCTTCTTCGTTTTGTTGTGGTTGGATCGGCCACGATGAAGGACTAGGGAGAATAATTTTCGAGATCGATCTTCCTCGTTATTCGGTGGCGAGAAAGAAGAAAAAAGGAAGACACAAGGAAGAAGAAGTTTCTCAACTCCGTGCGTAGGAAAGTTGGGCGTCCATTGGCCATCTTTATGCGGGTTTGAAAACAATTGTTGCCGAGTATTTGCCTATGCGGTCATCCATACAAAGCGTCAAACAGGTTTGGTTTTGAGATCTGGAGCTATTTACTGGCGTGGGTACAATTTCGATGAATTTTTGGATATTTGTGTAATTCAGAGGAATTGTAATATGTTGATGTACCCAGCTATTATCTAATATAATTCTTCTTTCATCGCAAAAAAAAGTTTGATTGGTTAACCAAAAGTTAAACTAGTTATAATAAAATAAAATTTGTTCCTGATCAACAAAACTGCATTAGCATCTTAGTGGTGGAAATTGTTTGTTTTTTTTTAAAAAAAAATAAATAAGGTAAGACTAGCTCATCCCCAACGCCTCTGTCGTCCGTCGTGTTTTCTTTTACTCGTTAATGTTTTCTTTTTTATTCCTTGTTGTGTGTTTCCTTCCGTTCTATTTTTTTAATTTGTTAAGTGTTCCTTTTTCACCTTCCCCTTGGGTTTTCTAGCTTTGGATTTGGATTAGAATCTATTATTTGCTTACTCGGAGGTATTTATTTTATTTGAATTAGAATATGATTTATAACTATACTGTGTCCAATCCATAATGTATTGTATAGATATAAACGAGATCATTTTAATATTCACAAAATTAGTTAGGAGATGACTAAAAAAAATGATACCAACAAAATGAGAAGAAATTTTACCTCTTTATTTTTTTAAAAAAAATATATAGATACAGATATAGAAGATTAAGGATTCTGTGCTTGTTTTCTCCCCTTTCACACTTTGCGACAAATGTCCAGAACATACACAAGCATGTCGGGAGAGAACTAATTGGCCAAAATTTAAGGATTTGACATCTCATCGATGTGTGTAAAACTATCAGCATGGCATGACCATTTCACCCTAATTATCAACTCAAGGGCATTCGTTTGCCCTTACATGTAAATAAATAGTGCTCTAAGATCTCGTAGCACATTTTCCAGAGATGGGCTCAGCAAGTCTCACTTGTGGCAATTCCACACGCTTCCTATCAGAATAGGTTCGTGGAGACTCAAATATCACGAGGCCTGCATACAGAGTGTAACAAACACCACAAGTCATTAGAGCCAAAACATAAAATTAATATCTCAGGACAAGCATGACCATGTGCTACGTACAACTGACATAACACATTTGCCACAAAAAATTCGCCAAAGCCAGGTTCATTTGGCGCTCGTGAGCTTTGGAGGGCCTCCGCGCCGCCGCGGGTTAAGCTGTTTTTCTGGTTGGCCCTGCATGGCCGCATCTGGACAGCCGATCGGAGGCGAAGGCACGGCCTGCAGGACTCCGCCGCCTGTGCGCTCTGTGGGCAGGAGGACGAGACGGTTGACCACTTCCTCGTCTCCTGCGTGTTCGCCAGGGAGGTGTGGCATCGTCTCCTTTGTGCCGTCGGTGGGGTCCTTCTTGCCCCACAGCCGGGGGCCTCGCTCTTGGGCTGGTGGCTCGACGCGCGGCTGCTCTTGCCCCGATCGCACCGCAGGGGGTTCGACTCTGCTGTTCTTCTCGTGTCCTGGCGCTTGTGGAAGGAGCGGAACTCGAGAGTCTTTCAAGATGAAGGTTGTCTGCCGGTCGACGTTCTTCGCCGCGTCGTCGAGGAGGGCAATGAATGGGTCGCCGCGGGGTTCACGGCGCTGTCGCATTTGCTTGCTCCCATGTCTGTGACCATGGCCTAGCTTCCTGTTATGCTTTCTGTGTGGTTCGGCTGCCTCTAGTGGTTTGAGGTGTCTCGCCTCGGTTTGTTGCTTGTTTGAACTGCTTTCTTCTTAATGAAATACACGTGAAGTCGTGTTCTAGAAAAAAGAGAATAGAAAAAGTTCAGGGCAATTGCTTGATGTGTTATACCCTTGCAATGCAGTGACATATGCACAAAACAGGGCTAATTTACTGGGACTCAACGTGGGATAATAAGAAGAAACATATATAAATTGCCATTTTACATATCAACATTTTAACAAAGAAATATATGATTTGAAGTTTTGAACTGTATGCATTTGACTATGATAGAGCTAATTAAAGCAAGCCAAACATGCCATTGCTTATAATAAGGAATAAACACAAACAAAACAACAATGCAAGCAACATCTAAGAAAAGGGTGAACAAAAAAATTAGAGACAAGACTTTCCTTAGAACTTCGCTCGAGTTTAATTAATTACTATGCAGTACAACTTATGCCAGCTTATATATGTCAAAAAGAACACAAGTCAGCTTATGTAAATATATGAATGCACATGATAAAATAGCAATGAGGAGACAGACTAACCTAGAGGATTCACCTACCAAACTTGTTGGATTAAATATTCTGTCATCTATTGAACATTGGTGTGCCTTTTGGCCTGTTGAGTGTCCCAGAGCATTATTTTCATCAATACTGTGCAGTTTTGCTTCAAGAAGGGCAAGTGACAAGTCCAGTTTTACTATCCTCCTGGAAAAGGCCAGTTCATATTCCTTTTTATCATCATAGGAATGAGAAACCATTAGCATTTAGGATATACATTGTGGCTGACATATTTTAGTAATATAATCAAGCAAGAAAAGCATAGACACAGCATTGCATATGTTCTGCATACTATTGCAGGAAAGTCTAGTCGGGAGACACAAAGCTGATGATACATACAATTAAAAGTTTAGAGCTACCAAAGAAACCATCAGAAACTTTGAATCCTAAACAGACGCCACAGTGCAAATAAACTCCTCACCAACAAAAAAAATCTTATTTTGTATTCTTTGTCATAGTCCAGGGGTCAAAAGAACAAGCAATTAACTTCATACTCTAGCAGATAGCACTGAAAGAAATGGAATTGCACGGGAAATTAGTAGATTAATTAGGGGGGCCAATAGACAGGGTAAATATATGGGCAAGGAGGACCCCAGATTGGTTTACAGAAGTATGACCACCATGGGATCTCCTTGCCTAATACAATAGCAATCAATCTACAATAACCATAACGATCCGATAGCCCATGTGCCCATATGCGGTTGTCTAACAAGCACCATTAAATTCACCTGAAATTACCTAATGCGAACAAGCACTTATCATTCACTAACCTGTTACTCTGACCAAGTGATGTAAGCTCTTGATCAAAGAGATCGAGAATTAAAACTACCTTCTAAGGAAAGAAAAAAAAAACTAAACAATTTCAACATGAGTTCTCTAATGTCAAGCAAGAATTCATCACGACAGACATTTCCCAAACAGATTCCAGAACCATGATCCAATATCCCTTCCTAACAAAAACCAGTAATTCTACTAATGAACCGAAGAAACAAACTATATTAAACTAGGGACAACTGATATCAATTTATCAACATCTTAAGTTCTCAAGAAAGAAAATAAAATGCTTAGAACATCCACGAGGATAAGTAGCTGTTTCCCGACAACTCACAAGACACATCAAGTTAATTTACCTGTGGAGTAGTGCAAGCTTGTCGTCGCATAGCGCAGCCAACGAATTGAGGAACTCCACCGTGTTTGCTATGAACATGTTCACCTGCGCCACACACAAGCCACACAGAATAATCAGACACCGACAAATGGACAAGCTCGCTTGGGGCTAATCAGATATGAGGGAGGCTGGAGGCTGGAGAACGGAGAGTAACGGGAAGGAGAAACGGACCAGGTAGATGGTCCTCTGGTCGGACATCGCGATGGCCCTCACACCCTCCACATCGTCTTCATCGATGGTATCTTCCGGCCTATCCGCCGCTGCCGATCTAAGGTGATGCAGCATGTCTTCTTGCGGCTGGGAGGCGGGGTTGGGGGGCGGGCACAACAGGCGGTGGCTTCTTGCTCAGCAGTAGCTCGCCGCTGCGGACAGGGACAGGTGCCACGCTCTTGAACTCAAAGGAAGGGGTAGTGAGGGAACCGGCGGCGGCCCAGCGACCCGTTCACTATCACAAAGGTACCAGATATTTCAATATTTGACCGTGAATACGCACCTCTATTTACCTTTGGTACTCAATTGGCATGTTTTTAAAAACTAATATATGTCCGTGCGGTTGCACGGAGCCATAATTTTACCGGTATACTTAGGAGACACACATTGCTTGCGACTTAGACAAACATATTAAGAATTTTTCAAATTTAAAGTAGCAGCCTCCGCTGCTGCCGTCACCTTCTTTGTTGCATACTTCTGAATAAAATAAATGTGATGTCTCCACTTTTCTTTATAACTGCATAATTATTAAACAAACACAATGCCAACAATTAAGCAAATTGTAGTTGCACGAATTCAATTCTCGTCTCCTACATGTGAGTACACAAATACTCACTTGATATGTGCTGAAATGTTAATCAATCTTAACTATCTCCAATTCCTGATCTCACTATATTCTGAATGACTTATAATGCTAGCAACCAAATAAACATGATTTTCTACAATAAGAAGTTGAAAGAGCAGCGGTTGAATCCTCGACGCCCGGCACTCAGGCTCTGCATGTTAGTCACAGACGTGCTGCGAACAGACAACAGCAATAGGCGGATTCTGGATCTGACGATCACAATCAAAATCAGTCACGACAATGGCGAACTCGCACTCTTGCAGCCTTGGCGCATGTGCAGGTCAACTTCGTTGTTCATCAGCTCGAGGCAGAGGCGGACAAGTCCCCTGCGTGGATGTGAACCTATGCCCCGACTCCTGTGATCCCATCGATGGATGAGCCTAATCTCGAGAAGCCAAGCATCAGGATTTAGGGCCAGCAGCCCGCATCACCACACATGGGCCTGTGGGCCTGGAAAGGCCGCGGGAGTCGTGTGCGCCCGCATCGCCATACTGTAATTAATGTTTAGAAATTCTTCCAAAAAGATTTACTCATTTAGAAGCGAACCTGCTAATGGTCTGAAAACCATAGCATAACTTTTAGGCCAAACAGTTTCAGAAGTATGCCACAATCTACCCCCACACTCAACCCCATTATATTATCCATTCCTCCAATCCAAATTCAAACCAGATCAAAACAAATTTTGAAAATAACAAAATGGACTGTCCAGACTAAACAGATAAAAAAAAAAAACCATATTTCTTCTGCTTTTAAGGCCATGGCAGTAGGATGGTATCAGTATCACCTCCATGTTGAAACACAATAAGAAATTGGCAAATGTGAGAAACTAACCACGCAACATCAGTTTGTCCCTGTATGACCAGCATTAGAAGGGAACAAGGAAGATAAAAGGCTTACAAATTACTTGTAAGGCCCAAGCACCTAGCAAATTACTTGATCTGTCTTTTATTCCATTACAGGTCACAATTTTTTTTTTAAAACAGCATTCAATCATTGCACTATAGCACAATAGCTTGCAATCTAGTGTGGTAAACAATGATACTCAAGCTAAGTGTTTGAAACCAATCTAAATTCCAATGCTAATAGAATCATATAAAGAGTTTACACATTCCCAATAGTCTTTCAGTTTCTGTTTCACCTTGTGCTATCTTAGGAAATACAATATCCAACGAGACATGATTTGATAGTGAAGGTTTACTTGAGTAGGCTGCCAGGACATGTTTGGGTGCTTAATAGACAGATTATGTGTTCATCAGTACTACTCATACCATGATATGCTATGCTTATCACTACATGTCATGTTTTATGATATATATTATGATTTTTTAGGCAAAAAACCAAGTTCTGATGGCAAGACTCTCGAATTGGTTAACAGTCAACAGAGCCGCAAACCCAAAACAACCACGAACCTACTCATCCTGACCTCACAGAGTAAATCTTTCATAAACTACAAACATTTCTTTGATACTCCATCCACCAAAGAAATGTCCGAGCATCCAATAGCCATCCCATCTTCCCTGAGTAAGTTGGAGTTCAAGTTCCATGAACTAGTCCTCAGCGGGTCAGCCCCAACATATGCAAATATGCTGGATCGCAAATTGACATTCACAATATGTCAATCACCAATTTTAGGCATATGGAAACGTTCGTCTCTAGTCTCTATTAACCAATCGCCAATTTCAACCATGTGTAAACATCTACTCTACTGTCTCAGTACCCATTTCACTCACCAGAGATGCCGTATCGCAGAGAAGGCGAGGAGCAGAAGCGGAGCAGGCAGTGCGCAGACAGCAGGGGTGCTGGCCGCCAGCAGCCCGGCAGCAACCCTAACGCACGCATGACGGCGCCATCAGCACTTCCCGTAGAAAAATGGCGGCCATTCGGAGCCACATCTAAGGCGAAAATAAGGAACCGCACCTCGTAGACCAGGTGGAGACAAGGATGGACCCAGGTGCAGACGTCGCGGGCGGCGCAGAGGACGAGAGGCGGCGACGAGCGTCGAGTGCACGGGGCCGCCTACGCGCCGAACTCGACGGCCGCGACGGCGGACGGAGCGGGCGGCGCGCCAGCTTCGTGGGGGCAGCGAGCGGGTGAGATGGTCCCAGAGGCTGCTGGTGGGGCCGAACTCGGAACTCCGCCAGACCGCCACGTCGGCCTCTCTCTCTCTCGTGCGCAGCGCATGCGCATTGCCGTGAGCCGTGACGTAACCGGGGCCCACCAGGTGGGCCCGGCACCGAGACCCTTCTTCACCGACAGCCCCCTGATTTCCCCCAACCCATCATCAGTCTCCCCCGATCCGATCTTTCGAAAAAAAGTCTCCCCCGATCCGTCGCGAATTCTCCGCACCATCGGTACGCAGACGAACGAATCAAGCCTCTCCCGATCGTCTCGTCAAGGTACGCGTTCCCTCGATTCGTCCACCTCCTCTCTCGATTTGTCTATGTATGCGTGTATGGTCGATTCTCGATTTCGCTTCCGTAGGAAAAGTTCGTGTAGATTGTTCATATGTTCTATAATAAATATGGTGTGTTTTCCCCAAGGTTCCAGGTTGATCGGATCGGATCAAACTTGATCCAGTTATCTCTGCTCATCTGATCAGCACCGTTTTTATTTCAGTATCTGGGGTTAACTGTTGACCGACTGGTTACTCCGAATTGATCCGTGCCGAGTTATGTTGTGGCCGTCACTAGAGGCCCTTGCTATTTTCTGTTCTGAAGGGAAATCTTGTGGATTTCATAGAGTTAGGTTTCAATTCAAAAGGTTGGTTAGTGAATTATCAAATTTGAGGGGGTTAAATCATTCCAATTATGTTGTCCTGGACGGAATCCCAAAGATATTATAGAATTGTTATAAAAAAAAGATATTATAGAATTATTTTTTGATTCAATAGATTGATTTGTGTATCATTTAAATTAACAGGGCTAAATCATCAGTTCATAGAATCAGGTTTGGGTTTCCGTTCAATAGATTAATTAGTTTTATCAATGTAAAATTATACGAAGGGTAAATCATGTATTCATGTCACCTCAAGTGCAATCCTGGATGGTTTGGTTTCAATTCAATTGGTTGATTAGGGTATCCGTAGGATTAAGATGGTTAAATGTTGTGTTGTGTGGCATCTTCCCTGCCTATTTTCCCGTACATTGATCCGTTTCTGGTCACCTTAGTCAGAAGGATATGTTGGAAGTACCGTTAACTTATTTCATGTTGATACGCTGACCCCTTTCAGATTATACTATTCGATATTGTTCTAAGTTCGCCGCTTCTGTATGTTGAATTGTCTTGCTAAATTAGCAATGGAATTAGCATGTTCGCAATTGTTGATATGCATCTACCTAACCAGGATGGATGTAGTTATGTTAGTTTGAATTCATGATTCACTTGCTTTAGATGTATGATTTTTACCTGTAGTTCATAGTTCTTGAGTTTTGGATCCTTCTTTTCTGATATATGCTTTCCTGTGCATGTGCTTTATGGTGTCTTACCATGTGATTTTTGTCTATGCAGATGCAGATCTTTGTCAAGACCCTCACCGGGAAGACCATTACACTAGAGGTTGAATCCTCGGACACGATCGACAATGTAAAGGCGAAGATTCAAGACAAGGAGGGCATTCCACCAGACCAGCAGCGCCTCATCTTCGCCGGGAAGCAGCTTGAGGATGGTCGCACCTTGGCTGACTACAACATTCAGAAAGAGTCCACCCTTCACCTCGTGCTTAGGCTGAGGGGAGGCATGCAAATCTTTGTCAAGACTCTGACTGGCAAGACCATCACACTTGAAGTTGAGTCTTCTGACACGATCGATAACGTTAAGGCAAAGATTCAAGACAAGGAGCCAAGGAGGGCATCCCACCAGACCAGCAGCGCCTCATCTTTGCTGGAAAGCAACTTGAGGACGGCCGCACTCTCGCCGACTACAATATCCAGAAGGAATCCACCCTCCACTTGGTGCTCCGCCTCCGTGGTGGTATGCAAATCTTCGTGAAAACCCTGACTGGAAAGACCATCACGCTTGAGGTCGAGTCATCTGACACTATTGACAATGTGAAGGCAAAGATCCAGGACAAGGAAGGCATCCCACCAGACCAGCAGCGTCTGATCTTTGCTGGTAAGCAGCTGGAAGATGGCCGCACACTTGCAGACTACAATATCCAGAAGGAGTCCACGCTCCACCTGGTGCTGCGCCTCCGCGGTGGTCAGTGAAGTTGTTCGTCCGGGTGGTACTCTGTGTGGTGTGCTCTGTTTCCTGGACGTGTTTCCATGTATTGTTAAAACTGTGATGTCCAGTTCTGCAAACTTGTGCTGAGGTGCAACAGCATGTTAACTTGGTTTGCCTTAGCCGTTCCTCTCTGATTGCCTGCTGTGAATTTTACCTTTGTAATCTGTGCATCTGTTGGATTCGTATACTCAAAACTATTGGAGATCTTTGCCAGATATATGTGTTTTAGCTTATGGTGATGTCTGAGGTCTCAAGGCCATATACGTTTGCGTCGAATAAAATGTCAGGTCTCTTAGTAGCCAAAAACTGTGTGATCCATGCTTGTGTCGTAGAGAACCCTTTATGTCAAACTAGCCGGGGGTATTATGCTTTGGATCTGATATGCTCTGCTATGCTCCGGATAGGGCCTGCTAAATCGAACTCTGAATTACCATCGGGTTCGAAAGCGAGCGATACTCCGATGGGTTGTCAGCGGCCAATATTGTTTTTTAGACTATTTTCTTGTATATTTTACTAATGTTTTCATTTAGGCACTATCTGGCTCATTCGGTTTGCCCAGTACATACTGGTAGTGACGTGAATATGTTCATTATCGTCTTGATCTCTATTGTTTTAGATGTTCTTCATGGTACAAAACACACATACGAGCACCCGGTTTCACCAACAAACTGAGGCAATAGAACGACACCGATTGGACGAATATATGGCACTTCGTTTCAATATATGGTCCATTTTAGTTTCGCCCAAAGTCAACTCTAAATTTGTCAAAATTTAGAAAAATAGATCAATGATATCTACAACTTCAAAAGTTTTAATCCACAAGTTCAATCTGGCTGTGCAAACCAGCAACAAGTCCAATAAGGCGCAGCGCGCCCAAACCAAAACATATATGAAATAATGCAAATGTGCACAGAATCTCAATCCACATCGAACTGTACAAACCGCCAAACCAAATGCCAGCAACAAAGCATGCAACTGTTCATCGAAGTATGCACTTGGAAGGAACCCCAAGTACGGAACTGACCAATTAGTAGCATACTATCATTAATCAACAAATATAAGGATGTCCATGTACGTAACTTTACTTGAGGGGAGTCTCAGAAAGGTCCGCAACTAAGAACCTTTTATTATACAGTCGACGATGGTGATCTCCTGATTATTGCGTATATATGCTTTGTCTTTAACAGAGACTCCCAAGTACCTAACATTACAAGATTCCACATATTTACATACACGAGTGCACAAGTGTGAAAACATATCGATCTAAGGCCCCACCCAGGAAAAAATTGCATGAGCACACAAAACTGACTATCTACATGAACGTAAGCAAAACTAGCCTAGGGTTAGACCATTATTGGAAGCTATACAGATGTCACTGCCACGATATGCCTCTAGCATTCATAAACTGCCAGACCAGCCATCCACAACTCCATTGCTGAGAGCACACAAGAATGTCTCCTGGAAACAACCAAAGCTTCGACCACAAATTGGCAGCGTGCTCTCATTCACTTGTTACCCTGGCAATTGCAAATTGGGCTAGTCAAGATGGCAGTGCATCAGGTCATAACCACACATGAACAGGGTGAGTGGCAGAAGGTTTACAGGAATGGAAGATGGCCACTCTGAGGAGACCCATGATATTCCATGCCTTCAGATTTAACACAGTCCCCACCCCCATAGCTATATGATGATAGCAACCTCCGCTGAAAATAGAGAGAAAATCAGTCAGCGTTTTGGAAAAGAGCAGTAAAAGTGTGGAGCAATTCAAGTGCTATTGCAAAGTGCCATGTATAAAATATTAAAAAAAACACCATTATCAACATAATCATGCATTTTGAGGTTATTTATTATACAGGGAAGAAGTATGTGATTGGAAATTTACAGGTTAACATATTTTTTGCAAAAATATTAAAATTATGTCCTTAATTGCACTTATTAAGAAGGCCAGGCAATGTCCATAATTGTTGTGAAGCACATGATGGAATCTCATACCAAACACAATAACTGGAACACAATCCGAAAGAGATCATTATCAGCAGTGATGTTTTAAAAAGCAAGTCTGCCTGAGCGGCCTTTGTGACCCATCTTTTGAAACATTGAATTAGTCAGCATAACTGTACTGGGAAAATCATCGCGAACCTAATGGTAGTAATAACACAAAATAGGAATATCATTCATAGCATGCTTACATGACTAAAAGCTGCAAAAGTTTCCAGAGGTATCTAAGCAGATCAGAAGAATGAAGAAACTAAATAACTTACATGTTGCTCAAAGTCAGGACTCCTGAGGTTCGTGGAAAGATTTCTCATAAGTAGTAGTACCTGTGTACGCCAATCAACAGACCAATGATCAATGTCAAACCACAACTCACATTAAATTAGTCAAATATTAACAATCCCAAGGACAATCAAGACTCCAAAAATTCTCAATCTTGGATGGAAAAGAACACAAGATGGCACTTAAAGGAATTCAAAGTTAAATAACATACTTCCTTTGATCACAAATACCGATTTTTTGGTCACAATGCGGTCAGACTTTTTGAGACTGACTATAAATAATTTTTTTTAGTTTGAGAACATGAAAAATAATTGTGTGATTTTGCCTTGAAAAGCACTTCCATAATCTCGTATTTTTATTTGGTTTTATAATCTATTCTAGTAATAAAAGAACAATCTACATCCATACATATTGGAGACCATGTTGTGCCCAAAAGCCAAGTATTTTTTTACCACAGCGAGAAATACTTGAATGTTCTTGTGAATAAAAACCATGGTCACAAAGTTTTCGGGTCGATGGGGTCGAGGTACGGGGTCGTGGGACGTGGTACGCTAGTTGCGAGAGAATTTCACTTCAAATCGAAAATGAACCCGTGAAACCGGTCGGGGTCGACGAACCCAGGTCGAGGGTCGAAGGTGGTGAACCCATTTTATGTGACTATATTAAAAACAAACAGAGATGAAGACAACGAGAACTAGATTTTTCTGAACATTGGAGCTAGAAGGACCTGGCAGTTCTAATTTCAATTATAGTAAGACCAAAGCGGAATTTTGGTGAAACTTAACAGACATCTTTATGACATTGTCTATGCCTCTATGGAGTTAACTATTTTTAGTGAACACTGATAGATTCAGAACATTTTCAAACTATATCTAAAACTCAAGAATGTTCCGAGTGTATGGGCCCATAGCTATCTTTAATAAGAGCCGGAACTAGGCAAGATAGCAGCAGAAGCTAGAAAATAGAAACTATAGTTATGCACAGAAATTGTAGAAACTTTGAAATGGACACATTACAAATAAAGAAAGGCAAGAAGCTTGTGAAATGCATGAAAAGAACCAAAAAGTAAAGCATATATATAGAAGACGTACCGTTTCAATATCTATTGGATCCATCGCTTTTAACCTCTGCAAATGCCCACTTGTATCAGGATCAAATATGCTTCCTAGGAAGCTGTATACTCGGGCAAAATCTGGCATGGCTGCATGTGTAACCACGGAGAAGCAAAAGTAAGATACATTTGCAGTGAAGGAAAAAATGCATTCACACTAAGGGATCTACTTTAAAGAATGATGATGTGTAACTAGCCTATAAGTTTATGTTGGAATCAAGGAGAGGTTCTCAGTGGAAGATATCAAACAGTAAGAATAATATATTTTTTTTATGTCCGGCCAGCATGGCTAAAAAGACAAGCCCAAGCACCTCCAGCTCTCGAGGGGCTTGAGATTATTAAATTGGACATGTTTCTTGAGTCGCTCCACTATATTTGAGATGACTAAATTGGACATGATTATGCTTGAAGTGGCTATATTCTTAATAGCTTTAATTAATATTTATACAAACGGGTAAAAACTCAGGTCCCGGGGAACTCATTACACACACAAAAAATGAAAGTTTCTTCTCCAAATCCAATAGTAATGACCTCAGAGTCAGAATACAAACCAAAATCTAGTAGCAAAGCACGGCATTACTATAGAAATGGTTTGAACGTGAAGTTATCAAAGCCTTCTAATCTGACAAACTTAATTTCAACTGACCAAGAAATATTCACTCTTTAAGACAGTAGCTAATTTAATCTAGCACGATGAAGGAAAATACAGTTGGCAAAAGTTTGTATTCTTCTAAGCACCTAGGTACCTAAGTTCAACAGAATGCAATTTAATCTAATATAAAATTGAAAGTGCAGTTGACAAATGTTTCTATTTTTCCAAGACCAAACATTGGCCATGCACAGAACAATTACAAGGTAAGATTTGCAGAGTGCATGCTGCAGAAGGGAATGCTCACCACGGAGTGGTGGAACCACATTTTCTTGCTCAACTGCTTCAGAAGTTGGCCAAGTACCGGATGGACTCTCTATGCTACTTGAACAGTTATTTGTTGCAACGGCACCTGCACCAACAATATGTGAAAGGTTATAATTGCCTCCACAAGTCATTTATTTTTGTATGTGTCACAATGATTACACAGACCTTGAACATGACCTGCACTAAAAGGTTGAGCAAGAGTGTTGTCCCAGGAAGGCACCGCCACATTTGCATTTGTGTTCCTCACAGTATCAGTATCCATAGGCATGACAGAACCTTTCTCCCTTTGGGCAGGTGGTTGTTCTGATAAAATAGCTTGAGAAACTGCAGGAGCTAAATAAATCTAGTCATCACTCGTTAGCTAGAAAAAGATCATGCCAAATAGCTAGGTCCTTGAAGAATACAAACCATTTTTAGATGCCTTCTGTGGATATGGATGAGCTGCCTTTCGTTTTGGCCTGGGTGGGGGCAGATGCTCGCCCGTACCATTCTTCTGAACCTTCAAGAAGTACTTCTGTGCATGGCTCCTAATCTGTCAAAGGAACATTTCTTTACAGATTGAGTACGTTATAAAGCATAGATTGATTACAAAGTAATTATTACAGAATGCCTGTAGCTAAAGATAATAATCACTTTGAGAACTATCATTAAGGACTTAGAGTGGCTGTGGATACCTGTATAACAGTCTTTGAGCCAACATATGCTTCAATTTTCTTCCAATCACGATCAAAACTACAACAAAGAACAAAAAGAAAATGAGCTTGAGAAATGTCACCAAATCAGTCAAGTCCTCATGGTAGCAACACTTACAAAGTTACAATTTACATACTAAAAACAATCACAGGAAAAGGCTATAGATATGCTTCAGTTTTCTTCCAGTCAGATCAAAACTACAAGAAGGAAACAAAAAACATGAATAACCTTGCCTAGCCTAGCTAGAGGACAAAGAAAAACTTTGCAAGGGGAGGGGATCTTTAAACGTGCACTGGCACCCTTTAACAGGTTCCAATGAACTGGGATCATGCAACATCCAAATGTCCCATTAAAATATCTAAGAGCAGTCTAAAAGGACATCCTCTCAGCCAGATTGGAAAAAAAAAATCACCATGTATCGAGCTAAACACAACATCACCACTCACAAGAAAAAAGTGCACCAACACATGCCATGACAAACCGATCACAGACCAAGTTTCAGGTGCCCCGTAAGATGAACAATAGGTGTCCCCAACAATGACCACTATATGATATACCGATATCTAACATGTTCAAACCTTCTCCATCAAATTGGTCCCAGCATAGCATCTGCAGGAGCCGTGCAGCGGAATTCAGCATTTGCAGGAGCCGAGGGAGGCGACAGATCCAACTAGGCAACGGAGCAAGCGACCGCTACCACACTCACTCAACGAAACGCCACACCACCTATTCGGCTATTCCCGAATCGGAGACATGGGGAAGGGGAGCGGAGAGGGGATCGGGGGCACTCACAGCTGCTGCAGGGCCTCGAGGAACTTGTCGTGCTCCGGCTCCGTCCAGCTCTCCCGCGACTTGGTGATGGTGTACGGCTTCCTGACCTTCCGCACCTCCTCCCCCGCCGCGGGCGCCGCGGCCGGGGCCGGGACCAGGACCGCCATCGGCGGCGGCGCCATCACCGCCGCCCCGCGCGCCTGCTGCTTCTTCCCGCCGCCGCCGCCTCCTCCTCCGCCCTCGTCCCCGCCTCCGCCGGAGACGGCGGCGGTGTCGAGCGGCTTCGGCGTCGTGCTCATCGAAACCATCAGCCGGTGGCGCGCCGGAGTGGGCTAGGGTTTTGCCTGCGTTTTTTTTTTTTTTTCTCTCCTGCTGTTTTCTCTCTGGCTTCTCTCTCTCGGGCGAATGCTGAGTGAGTCGTCGAGACTCGAGGGGCTCGAGTTGGTTGGTTGGCTTGAGGCTTGTGAGCTGTGAGCTGAGGTGAGGAGAGAGAAGGCGGGGTCCGTCACGAGCCGGGGAAATGGAAATGGGGCCGCGGCGGTTGCGTTGCGTGGTGCGTCATGTGGATGTTTCGGGGCGGTTCGTTTTCGCTCGCTCGCTCGCGTCGCGTGTGGACACGACACAAGCGCCCCGTCGAGACGCTGCCCGGTGGGCCCGCTGGCCGGTGCCCTCGGGAATGGTTGGGCTTCCTTCCGTGTCGTGCCGACTCTGATGATGACGAGTGCTGCTGAGTGGCGCACGCAGTCACGCTGCCGGCACACGCGGCACGGGCCGCACGTCTGCCGTGGAGGCGTGGACTCACCACTGACGGCCACGTCAACCCGTCGTGGGGATGACTGATGATGGTGAAGGCCAGGATGCTGTGTCGGTTGACCACGAGTCCACGACGCAAAGAGTTGAGTGCAAACTATGTACACTACTTTTGCTGCTTGTGAGTGCAAAACTTGTGCCGACAAGTCATTAGGATTCTCAGATTTGCCTCTCCAAGCGCATCCAGATAAACATGAGACCCCAATGATCTTGGAGACGACCATATATTTTTTGCATATACGTGTACGATATTTTTCAGCAGCAGCCTAAATCTAGGTAACTATTTTTAGGGATGGCAATAGGATTGATAAGACAAGTCAGGCTGCGATAGAAAAATACTGCTCGAACGACTGATAAGATGATAAGATGAGTGAACATGACATGTTCATCTGTCCTTTGACATGCTCTGGGAGAGAATTTTTAGACCACGCCAGGACCCCGTGGTCGCCAGTGAGTTTCGCCCCCTATGGATATACTAATATCATATCATAAGTAATATATCATCATGATTGAAATTATAGAAATTGAAAACAATAGAAGGTTGCCACCTATGTATCATATATCTAATCGTTGATCACATAGACATTATGCAGATATACAAGTTTATGTAGTGGGTTAAAAATTTAATAGGTGCCAAACATGTTGTTAGCAACTGTACATGGATACTTAGTTACATGTGATGTTTTTCTTCGATTTTAGGCCTCGATAGGCACCCGTGGGTGTGACGTCTAACTAATTTTGGTGCTAAATAAAAGTTTTGAGAGCTCTATTTTCTTGACTCAACTGGTAGTACCATAAATTAAGGGTCTATTTGGCAGGACTACTCTCTGGTCCCGACTCTGGCTCTTCCGGAGGAGCCCTGCCGAATATTCTGTAGGAGGAGCCGTTTTTCAATAAAAACATAGAAGCGGGAGCTGTTTTTCAACGAAAACAAGCACAGGAGTCAGAGCTGTTTTGTAGGAGCCACAAATTATGGTTCCTCCCAAACGGCTATGGCTGCTCTAGAGGAGCCCCTCAAGAGGAGTCATACCAAACCCTAAAAATCTTGCTTTAGTGGGACCTGTTTATTAGTTATATATATACTATTTCCCTTCTCTCTCGTCTTCCATCCCCATTCACAACTTTTTTTTCTCCTTGCATGGCCTTTTTATAGCCACTAGCACTATTACTCCCTCCATCATTGTAAGTTAGGGAGGTTGAGTTCCATGCGGAGGGGCAGTCTGCACAAGAAAAAGTTTGGGTTAGTGAGACAAACTATGGCACGAGGGCGAGCTCCCTCATCTCCCTGCATGATAACAAGTTCTACTGCTCATGTGGAGGGCTACTAAGAGGACACGCATACGAGGAGGATCATAGGGAGGGCATGCTAAAGGAAAGGGTGTGGTGGCAGTGGAGGCAACGAAAGGATAGGGCTCAGGTAGAGGGCGCGGGACAGTTGCATGAATAGAGGAGGCGATAGAGATCCAATAAGTGTCTAACTATCAGTCTAGTTATAAGAGCCAAACTATATATAAATATATCTTATTTGTCTATAAAAAAACTTTTTTATTATTACTTCTACTCATGTCGTCCATTCTCTTTATTGATCCCTGTCACATTAATTTAATATATGGATCCACCACTGCATATGTTTCTGTGTTTGCTTACACGAGAGCCAACCTCTTTATCTCTCCATTCTTCTCTCATCCACATCCGCATTTGCTTGACTACAGTGTACTTGCTACTATACTCCCTCCGTATAGGATTTAGATGTCATTTAGGACAGCGACACGGACTCCAAAGTATAATTTTGACTTAATATTTTTATAAAAATACTCATCACAAAGTGATATATTTATACTTTTATGAAAGTATTTTTCAAGACAAATCTATTCATATAGTTTTCACATTTCTAAACTCCATAACTTAAAAGTTATTTATGATTTATGTTCTCAATGTTTGACTCAAATCTTGTTCAAACGACATCTAATTTCTATATGGAAGAAGTACATGTGTAGGTGCATGTTGTGGGTCGGTCACCACACCACAAGGTCTTCGTGCCACACTCGCTTGTCGCTTATTTAGCTACCGACTATGTATTGCTTCGTGATCGGAGTAACGTGATGTATTTTAACCTTTCCGCGATGTTGACTGCCTAGCTACTCCACGTTACCTTGCCCAAGTGCCCATACACAGCATACACGGCGGCGACGTTGGTGGCACTTCGCCGGGAAGCCAGGGCTTCACTTGCCGCCCCGCCCCCGTCCGCAGGCCCGCTAGCTTAAAGATTGCTTGCCGCCGCCGCCGCGGCGGCGGCGGCGGTGTCGGCCCACCTGGCGCTGTTACCGTCGCGATTCACAAGCACGCTCGATCTCCCATCAGATCCCGCAGCAAAAAAAAAAAAAATCGCAAAAAGCCTTTTCCCGTTACTATTGCTACCTTTCCGGCGAGCAGGAAGCATCGCCGCGTCGCGTCGGCGTTCGCTGTTTGCTGTTGCCGGACAGGCCCTCAGAGAGCACTGACAAATTTGTGTCGGTATCCAAAGAACAAATGGACACGGCGTACGTATACGTGGTGCCGTGATGCCGTCGCGTCGCGTGCTGAGCCGTGGGAAATGCTTCACGCGCAGGCAGGTGAAGTGCTTTTGTCGTGCCCGTGCGGTGAAAAATCCGGGGGCTGGGGCGATAAGCACGGGGGTGAGGAAATGCAGCCGTGCAGAGCGCAGACGCTTCGAGTGGTCTGCTGTATGGTGGCGCTGGCAGCTGGTTTCCCGAAGCAGCCACACCACGCCCTCGGTCATTTTCTTCCATTTTCTTATTGCTGCTTTGGGTCTTGGTGGTCGACCCACAGAAATCGGCTCAGATTGGGTCGCACAAAAGGATCTTCTCGGATCCTGGTTGTTGCCCACTCCAGTCTGCTACTACGTGCTCTAGTCCTCGAGAATGTTTGTTGTTGCATATCGATCCACGCGCTCCACGCGAGTCCCGGTCGAGCATAACTTGAGACATGCTTGAAAGGTACAAAAAGATTTGGGTTCCTTAACTACTAAAACTGCACAAATTTGGCCCTGGTTTCTATTTCGTAGGAATAAGAAAATTTGGTTAATGTCAAAAATTCATTAATAACTTATTTATTGTAAACCGGGAAAAAATTATGAAACTACTGCCAATTTATATTTCTTAAAACGTTACCAGCCTTTTCGTTAATCTAATTAGGGTTGTTTAGAACATATTTGTTTTTCCTTATATTATTTTATTTCTCATAGTTGTCCTCATTATTTATCGAAAAAGATAAATCTAAATAGCTCCAAATAGAGCACTAACAAATACATAACATTTTTAGAAGGAAATTGGTACAAATTTCATATTTTTTGGTTTAAATAAATGAGCTATGAATTTTAGAGATTAAACTAAGCTTTTATTATTTATATAGAATATAAAACCATCTTTAAAACTAGTCAGGGAGCTACATTTATCTAGTCTACCCTACTAATGCACTATTATTTTCAAAGCTAAGTCTACCTCGTATAACCTTTTCATTTGAGATAGCCCCCTCTAGTCAATGGTACGGTTGGAGGAGGATGGAAGCGAGGGATGATGCAAGACCATAGATTGTAATGAGCGTTGTGTGTTGATCGAGTGATGATCATGGGGATGGGAATAAGAGAGAAACGAATGAAAGAAAGAGAATGAGGACGGAAGAATAAAAGAAATCTATGTACATCTATCTATATCGATATAGATATGGTCTATAGATAGACCTTAGACATATACTTACACTTATAGATAGGATTGTGAGACAATAAAGTAAAAAAATAATGTAAGGATCAATATCGCATAAGAGGATGCCAAACAACAAAAATAACATCACAACAAGCATTTTCATGTGTGCAATGTTTATGGTACTGTTAAAAAATGCTCTACTTACATACAAGGATGAAGCATGCCTTAATTTTGTTTTGTTCTTTGGGAGAACATAATTTTTTTTTGCAAATCTCCGATAAACACATGAGCACATACCTTTGAGTAGGTTAAAACAAGATGCATAACACAAGATCACAAGATATGATAAGCCAAATTATGCTATGTCAGCAAAGTTTGTCTAGCTTTCTCTTGAAAAAAATTGAACGGGTCATACATGTAACAGAACCGACCAATTTATAAAAGCATAAGTGAAAAATCACTCGCTAAGCAAGTAATCGTCACACTTAAGCCATTATAAACCCGGTAGTCCGGAAATCTCGAAGGATTTCAAACCAAACATCATCAACCAAGATCGTACAAGTTTAGCGTCACCAATCACACGTTACAACATTTCACAAAATAGTTCGACAACATCAGAGTGCGGAAATAAAGTTATTACAGACCAAGTTCTTGAAATCCGAGTAGCGGAAGCAAAGTAGTTTTGAAAACTCAACCCAACTCACGCATTTTTAAAGATTAATACAGTGCCAGTCCAGAGTCTATCCATCAAAAGCAGTTGGGGAGAATATTAAGATTAACCTTGCCCAAGGTCTTCTAGTCCACTGGGAAAAGACAGGTAGCACAAGCATCCGTGGAAGGTATGTCCGTCTGCAAGACAAACAACAAGCGGGAAAAACCTTGAGTACGAGAAGGTACTCGGCTAGACTTACCCGCCCGACTCAAAATAAAAGACTCCAAGGAGTATGACAGGCTTTATCTGGGGATAGCTTGACTCTTTTGCAAAAAGGCGGTAATAACATTTAAAGTGATAGCTCAGCTTAACCATTCCTATTTATGCTAGGTGACCACCTATACTATGCATCATAGTATATTAGTCATGATTAAGCAATTAAGTAGTAACCATAATCATAATCGTCAGCTTAACCCATCATCATCATTAATCATATTCCTTAGTCATTACTACGATCTTTGCAGCTCAAGTCAAAGTGTTCCTTTGTCGAGGAACGATGGCGATTCGAATCAATTACTACCGAGCTCGGGGGTATTCCTCATACAAACCACACTCACCCGTCGGTGAGCTACGAGATCACCGTGGCACGTATCCGGGAAAAACAAGTGCGCGGACTCGCATAGAACCACCGTACCCAGGGGACCGCCCGGCGCCTTAGCCCGACCATGCTTTGGACCTCGGACTTACTCTTGGCGCCCTGTTGTCCCCCATCCATCTCCAATACGATGCGAACGGATCGAGAACCGGCCTGGATAGTGTTAAGCTTCGGCGGTCGGAAGTGCTTATCCGACCCGGCTAAGTATGAGGCATGCGTTCAATATGACTTGCGGTACAACAACAAGATGCGGTCCTTAATCGACAATGCACGGAATCACTATGGTCCAACAACCCCACAAGACTCCGTCAGGTCTCCATTTATCATAACCATAACCATTTACGGATGATATCAACATAAGCTTTTCCATCAATCATAAGTAACCACCTATACTCGCGGATAACAGGAAATCACCCGACTTCTACCGTCTAAGCAAGCTAAGCATAATACTTGCCCTAGACTAGCAGGGTATATCAAGGTGGGTAATTCAATGGTAAAGCAAGGATATAATGCATCAACGGTTGCACACAACTCCTATACTTAATGCAACAATCATAAAGCATAATTAGACTGTTAGAAAGCATAGGTAAGTAGATGCTCCGGTGCTTGCCTTGCTCGAAGTCACTAGCGAAGTGGTTCGGGCACTCAGGTAAGTCTTCCTCGTCTCCTCCTGCTGGGACCTCCTGTTAGAACTCCTCCTGAGAGTTCTCCTCGATCTCTGAAAGTTAGGGGTCCTCCTGCGAACCTGTATGATGCGATGCACATTCTTAAGTATTGTGAATGCACACACGTATGATGCTCATGAATGAAGATAATTAACCGATCATTTGACAGAGTAGGTGCGTATCTCCTCTCTACTAACAACTTAACTCATATACTGAGTATGTGCATACCTCTTCTCTAAACACTTATAGAAGTGTATAAAGAAGGGAGGTGTGTATAAGCACACACACGCATACTCACAACACATGTATAAAGGAGAAGTACACTAATCATGGATACACATCACACTTTAGTTATGGTGCTGCATAACAAGACCAGCAAGTAAAATATAACTAAAAGTGCACAAGAAATAATTATAGAACCTACTAAAGCAATTAAATCAAAGCCTTATCATTTCATGTGAAACAATAGTCTTGAACTGTGACCTCTACCTAGACAGTCCAGAAAAATCTACAAAAATTACAGGAGCTACATTATGCTAACACAGAGCCATGATAAAATTTTCATCACATTTCATCAAGCACAACAGCCTACACAAAAAGATAAAGCCACAGGACAGAATTGCCCATTTAATAACTTTGTACTGTGAAAAGTGTCAAACAACAGATTTCATATTTTTAACTAGAACTTCTTAGCTCAAGAGCAGTCATCAAAAATTATCAAGGCATAATTCCTCATATTTAATTTACTAAAAACATTCAAAAATCAGCCTAGAATTGAATTTAAATCATATTCTAATATTTTTATACAGGAACTGCATGATACATATTTTTCCCAGAAACTACATCACACAACAAGTCTAACAAAGCAAGAACCATATTTTTCTGAGCTATATACTATTTATTATGCATTTACTCAGATTTCAGCATTTAAAGCAATTAATTAAAACTACACAGAAAAGTATCTCAAAAATTGCATCACATATTTTTCTTAGATAGATCTATTCACCAGGAATCTAACAAAACAAGAATCATCAATTTTGGACTCCATTTGCACTAGCTACAAATTGAAAAGCATTTAATCGATTTTTCTAGAAAACAAATAAAAGAAAA
>JADLZL010001249.1:0-14561 GCA_015844335.1 Chrysopogon serrulatus
GTCGGGACCAAAATAAGGGCCCCTTAAGGAAAGCCTCAACAAACGCAGAACTTCGCCCGCAGGCCTCCCACTTCCACTACCTAAGCTCACGTTGCTGAGCGACGACGACGCTCAGCGACCCGCCCGAGCCTACTCATCGAGGGCTCGGGCGAAGCGCTGATTTTTCCGCTCGCCCGAGCTCTCAGCAGGGCCTCTGACGCAGCCGCCAGCTGCGCCCCTCTCGAGCCCCCGCCAACTGTGCCTCGACGGGCGCTGCCGCCTGCAGTCAAAGGCCGTATCACCGACTTGACGCGATATCCACCATCGCCTCGTCGAGCGCCCGTGTTTCGGGCAGGGGACGGGCATCGCCTCGCCACGCACTCCACGACGCAATCATGCTTACGCTAGCCTCCACAGCGGAGGCCACGCCGCCACAGTAGGGGCACTCGTGGCTGCCTAACCCTCCGCCAGTCCCTATCGCCGAACCCCGGGCGCCATCCAACACGCCAAGGCCACGCAGCCGGGCGCTACCCCCTCAAGGCTGGGAGTGGATCGACACCCTCCGGGCCAACCAACAGTCCACCATGTGAGCTCGAGCCCGGATGGGCGACCACCGTGCCGGGCGAATCGTCACGGCCGCTCCAAATCCACTTCCCGCATGACGACGACAAGCTCCGAGGTCGCCCAGCCTCGGCCTCCATGTGGGTCAAAGCTACAGGGCTCGGGCGCCTCTCCGACGCACTCCACTCGACTCCAACGTGGACGCCCGCCATTCCGGCAACAAGGTGGAGGCGACGCCGCGATCGCCTGCCACGGTCCGGGACAGTCGCTCCACGCCGGAGCCTCGGCCCAAGGGAGGACGGAAGGACGTGACCCGCCTACGCAGCATGACCACCTCTTGTAAGGCCCCTCGCCTTTCCCTTTTGCGGCTATAAAAAGGGGAAGGCGTAGACCCTTAGATGATAGACACACACAAGCCCGTGCATCGCATCCTCCTCAATCATCACGCAGACTTGGGGCCCCTCGGCCCCCTCTCACCGCTTGTACACTCTACCTACGCAGCACTTCGTGCAAGATAATACAAGAACTCCTCCCCCTCACCGGACGTAGGGCCTTCTCTGCCCTAACCAGTATAAATCCTTGTGTTCATCTTGTACACCATCCGGGTTGGGAACACGCACTACAAATTCACTCGCTGGTGCTAGGGGCCGCCAGTCTAGCACCGGCTACGTTGGCGCCGCTGTAGGGGCTCGGCGTGAGCTCGCTTTTTTCCCCGCTCAAACCTCCCGTGATGGCCGCCAGACGCGGACGACGCCTGGGGCTTACTCTCACCCCCAACTCTTCCACTCTAACGCTGAGCCGGGACCCTCGACCGTTCGGTGAGCTTTGAGTTCGTGTCGACCGGGTCCGTGACGACATGGAACTCCTCCCCGATCGGGTTCTGGGCCGTCCCGACGAAGCCCCCGGCGATTCTCGGACATCGTCCGGCGCGCAGAGGCACCACGGCAGCTCGCCCCTCGCCAAGGCTCGACGGACGCATTCTCGACGCCGGGCGTGTCTTCACGAAGATCTTTCGGCGCCGTGGTCGACGACACCCGCCGTGGGACGCCACCGCCGCCGCCACCACGCCAGCCCATTTGGCCTCGCCAATGCCGCCACGCATACAGCCGCTGGTCTCCACCGCCACCATGGGGAGCCTCGTAGGAGGCGCTCTCACGCATCGGGCGGCGCCCACTGAGCACCCCCGACGCGAACATCCCCCGACGGATCCGCTCATGCCTACGGTAGGAGTACTCGACGCAGAGGAGCAGCGACGCCTACTCCGCACGCCGCTACACCCACCCGACCGGGCGCCACCTCGAAAGTACACGGAACCCTGGGGTTCATCCCGAGCACGCCCTCGCTTCGCTACCCCGACTCGACTCTGACGCATATGTACGTAATCTCGACGCTGCAAAGTGCTTCCACGCGGAGTGTTCGCGGATCTCGGGCGCCGACGTCCGCGACAAATGACGATGGAGATCGGGATCGCGGGACCCTAGGCACGCCAAGCATACTCCACCGGGCGGGCGCCACCCCCGCGGGATCCGGGAGCCTCGACCACGTGGGAGCTGGACTCCCGCCACACGCCGCCACCCCGGAGGGCGAGGATCCAGCAGTACCACGCCGAGAGCCACATCGCACTCCACCGCCGAAAGCGTATCCGCCACCTCGCCAAGCTTTTGACCACGACCGCCTTCAGCTACGCGAAAAGATAGACGCCGCCGAAAGCAAGGCCACCGCGCCGCCAACCTGCGCTCGCGGCGCTGCAAAGACGCTCGCGGACGCCCAAGAGAGGATAGTCAACGCACGCAGGGGGCGCAGCATCCTCCCGCCTTCCCCGCTGCGGTAAGCTCAAAAACGCTATGGCCGCGCCCTTCTACTCTCGACAATGCCGAGCCCTCCACCTCGGAGGGGCGCCAGGCCCGCAACGAAGCTACTGACCTCATCGAGACCGCCGTAGCCCAACAGTGCCGAGCTCGCCTCGCGCCAAGGCCGCGAAGAACGTAGGAACCCGCGGCATTCCCTCGAGGAGCGCTGGCCTCGGCCCACCGTGAACCTCGCTAAGGCCGGTCTCGCGAATCGCATCCATGACAACCGCGGGCGACTTAACGACGGGCGACGCACGCAACGCCGTGAGAGAGGCAAGAGCGCTGACGAACGCGACCGCCAGCCCACGCAGGCGTGCGTGCGCGGATAGATGACGAGGATCCCGCGACACGCTGACTCCCCGTGGCCCCCGAGCCTTCAGCCGAGATCCGCAGCGACGCTTTCTTCCGTCTCCGCCAACCCGCCAACCTCACCAAATACTCGCTGAAAATGAACCCCGTGGTTTGCTTCAACGATACCGACCGCCTACCGCTTAGGGCGGGCGGACGACGCATGTGATCATCATCCGCAACCTTCCCTTCACCGGCGACGCCGCTCGGGCCTCGGCCGAGCACCTTTCCCCGCCAAGCACGCATCTTTTGATCTGACCGATCTAGTCAAGGTTTTCGTGGGGGAACTTCCTGGGCACGATGTGCGCCGGGAACTCCCTGGATCTCCGAATGCCGCCAAAGCCCGACGAAGTCGCCTTCAGCGACTTCATCCGCACGCTTCTCCAAGAAGTGCACCGAGCTGCCTAACGCGGGCCGACGCCGCCATCATCAGCGCGTTCTCGACGGGACGATCTGCGCGAGCTGGCTGTCCACGTAACTGACAAAAGATGCCCTCCACCGCCAACGAAGGCCGCTTGAGGTAGTTACGAATTTCGGCCCCAAGAGGAGGCAAGTGGGGGGGGCCATCTTCGCCAACGACAAGGATAAGCTGAAGAATGAGGAAGCTGCCGTGCAGCCACCCGCAACTGCAAGAAAAGTGCTGGTGGGAGGCAAGGCAAAAGGAGGAAGACTCAGGATGACCTCGCCGCCGCGTCAATCGCAGTAATCTCAGGCTCCCCGCCCGGCGCTCGAATATTATGCTCAAGAAGCCTTTGCCCCTTCCACAAGTTCCCTGTCAGCACAACACCATGGGGAGTGTGACTTGGCCCGATTCTACCAAAAAGCTTCCCCGCCGAAAGGACAAAAAAAGAAGAAGGAGAAGGAGGAAGAAGAGATGATGACGGGTTCAAGATTCACGATGTCTTCATGATCATCGGGGCCTCAAAGAACCTTTCGCCACGACAGCATCAAGCGCTGAAGCGCCAGAGGTTTTCTGCGACGCTTCACCACGCCAAGCAAGATTTCATTTTGAGCACGGCCGAGGCCATCACCTATGGCCCCGACGACCACCCGCTTCTACGCATCAACCCTCGAGATACCCACTCGGTGGATCCTTGCCATCTAAGAACGCTCGCCTACTAAGGTGCCGATGGATGTATGCAGCAGCTCTCAACATCCTCTCTACTCCTACACCCCTCAGCCTCTTGGGGGTGGGAGCCGCGACCCTAATTCTCCATCTCTCCCCTTTTCGTGGCATTGTGCCGCAAGCGAAGCCTCGCCTCTTGGGCGGATTGACCTCCCCGCTGCCTTCGAACACCGCCGAACTACCGCGAAGGGAGGTCAATCACCTTCGACGTGTTGACTTCCGGTGAACCTACCACGCATACTCGACGCCCTCGCTGCACGCTAAATTCATGGCGGTCCCAACTATACGCACTCTCCTCCTCAAGATGCTGTGCCCCAACGGCGCTATCACCGCTGGCTCTCCTACGCAGCACGCTGCTCAACTGCAGGACGGGAGGCTATCGAAAGCATGCCGAGGCCATGGTCGCTCCTCGGTGCTTTCAACTCCAAGCGCCACGCCGCACCTTCGAAAGCCGCCCGATGGGGTAAGGGAGGTCCCGCCGACTTCTCCACCTCGCCCGCAAGACGGGTGAAGACTGCGGACTCCCTCGCCCTAAAATAGAGGCCGCGGTTGCCGACTTTCTCCGCGAAACATCGACATCTTTTGTGGAGTCCTCGACATGCCGTGCATTGAGGGATGTCACAGCACTCCTTGATATCCCGCCGGGTCCGCACCGGGCGAAGTAAATGATCGGGCACCATTCGACGAGGAGAAGCGCAGGGGCCATCGGGCGGTGAGGTGAACAAGCTTTTGGCGGCCGGGTTCATCAAGGAGGTATTCCACCCTCGAAAGTGGTTATCCAACTCGCATCGTTAGGAAGAAGAGTGGCAAAATGGAGGATGTGTGTAGATTATACCAGCTTAAATAAAGCATGTCCAAAAGTCCCTTTTCCTTACCACGACGACAGGATAGTCGACTCCACCTCGGGTGCGCAGCTCTTATCCTTCCTTGATGCTTATTCCGCTACCACCAAATAAAGATGAAGGAGTCGACTCAGCCAAGGACGCCCTTCATCACCCCGCTCGCATGTACCGTTATGAGACGATGCCCTTCGGGCTTAGGAACGCAGGGCCACATACCAACGCATGCATGCCGGCGTTTGGGCGCACTACATCGGGCGTAAAACCGTGAGGCCTACGCCGACGGCTATCGCGGGTCAAGACTAAAAAGGGCCGACGTACTCATCTCTCACCTCAAGATCGCTTCACAGGTCTTAAGGCCAAAGCGCCAAGCTCAACCCCCGAAGTGCGCTCGGGTTCTCGCGAGGCATGCTCCTCGCTCATCGCCTCCAAACGGGCATCGAGCCCAACCCGAGAAGGTGATCGCGTAACGCAGCATGGGGGCACATCGGCGACCTCGGCGGGCGCATACATGAAGTCATGGCCGCCTAGCGCCCTCACCGCTTCTATCTCACGACTCGCTGAAGGGTCCGCCTCTATATCGCTTCCCCAGAAAGTCCGAAGCGCTTTCGACCACCGAGGCCTGTGAGGCCTCAACAAGCTCAAGACTCGCCCTCACCAAAGGCTCTCGATCTCGCCCCCGCCTCACGGGAAAGTGAACCCTCCTCTTGTACGCCGCCGCAAATCCACCCTGTGGTCGGGCCGCTGCCATCGTCGTCGAAAGGCGTGAGGGAGGGCCACACCCTGCCGTCCAAAGGCCAGTTTACTTCACGCGAAGTGCTGCCCGAGACCAAGATCCGGGCACCAAGTAGATCCGTAAGCCGCTTCTACGCAGCTGGTCCCACTCGCTAAAGCTCGCACTACGGGACGCCCACCCCTGCAACGGTGGTCTCATCCTTCCCGCTGGGAGAGATCCTCCAGAATCGGGAGGTCTCGGCGGGCTGCCAAGTGGGTCCGCCGAGCTCATGGGAGAAACTCTTCTACGACCGGTGAAGGCTATCAAATCTCAAGTCTTGGCCGACTTCGCGAGTGGACCGACACTCAGCCTACCCGCCCGCCCGCATGAATACTGACGCATGTACTGACGGGTCCCTAATGAAGACCGGAGCCGGCGCCGGCTCCTCTTCGTTTCTCCCTCGGGTGCACACATGCGGTACGTAATCCGCCCACTCTGCAAAGATCAACAATATGGGCAGAATACGGCTGGGCTCACTAACGGGTTAAAGATCGTGGCTTAACTCGCGCCAAACGCTCGACGTCCTGGGGACTCTGCAGCTCGTCATCGACCAAGTCATGAAGGACTCAAGCCGCCACGACCCCAAGATGGATGCGTATCGCAGGCGTGCGCCTCGGAGGACAAGTTCGACGGTTCGAAGTCAACCACGCTGCCCCGAGGCATTAACGGGCCGCCGACGAATCCTGCTGGGGATCGCCGCTGGAAGAGCCCTGGTGCCCCTGACGCTTTCACCAAAGACCTCGCAGCTCCTTCCTCACACAATCGGGGGCAAGAGGAGGACTCGAGGATCGTTCACCCCCGCACGGGGGCTGGAGGCCCGCCCAAGGCCCCTAACTTGAGAGGTATCCTCGCATCAAATGCCGAGGTCATGGAGATCGACGGAGGGAATCCAGAGGTCGACCCCAAAACCGATCGAGAAAGCTTACTCGACTGGATCATCCGGGGAGTCCTCCCCTCGGGACATCAACTGCCAGCGCACCGCAAGAAGGGCTAAGTCTTTCGCCGCCATCGGGACGAAGCTCTACAAGCTGTAAGCTCTCGAGTCCTGGCAATGATGCATCACGGCCGAGGAGGGCCTCGCCTCAGCCCACAAAATCCACGCAGGTGTCCGGCGCCACCACGCCGCTTCTCGCTTCCTCGCCGGCAACGCTTCCGACAAGGGTTCTACCGCCAACCGCATCGCCGACGCCTCAGGTAGTACGCGACTCGCCGCGATGCCGCGATACGCACGCCGACGCACTCGCCGGCTCAGCGCCCGCACTCATCCCGACACGCGGCCTTTCGCCGCGGTGGGGCTTTGGATTTGGTAGGACCCTCAAGAAGGCTCGGGGCTTTTCACGCATCTCGCTGCCGCCATCGGCATACATTCTCCAAGTGGATCAAGCGCTCCCGCTGCCACCAACATTCGTCCGGAAAGCAGCGGTGCTTTTCTTCACCGAGTATCATCCACCGCTTGGAGTCCCAAACTCAATCATCACCGACCACGCACCTCAGCTTCACGGGGCGAAGTTCAAACTTCGCGATAAGCACTGATACGCTGCTGCTCGGGTCTCGCCGCAAGCACTTCGCATCTAACGCGTAGAGCGGGCCAACGGGATGATACTACAAGGGCTCAAGCCTCGATCTTCAACAAGCTCGGCAAGTTCGCGAAAAGGTGGCTCGAGGAACTCCCCTCGGCCCCTTCGAGCCTCGCTGGATCGACGCACCGCCAGAGCGACGGTTTCACGCTTTTCTTCCTCGTGTACGGCCGCCAAGCCATCTTGCCTACCGACTTAGAATTGGATCGCTGAGGCTAAAGGCTCTACGACGAGGCTCCGCAAACCAGCGACTCGAGGACTCGCTGACATGCTTGAGGGAAGCCGTGGATGCTGCCCTCCTACACTCGAAAGAAGATACCAGCAGTCCCTCCGACGCTACCACTGCATCGGGACGAAGTCCGACCCGAAACCTCGTGGAAGGTGTGATCCGCGTCCGTCTCCGCCAAGACAACAAAGGACGCCACAAGCTCACGCCTCTGGAGGGGCCCTTCATCGTCGCGTGAAGTCCTCGCCGGGCACATACAAGTCGCCAACGAGGATGGCGATCCTCAACAACGCTTTGGAACATTCAACAAAGCCTACGTCGCTTACACCCTAGAAATCTCCAAGCATTGTACATACGCTTTGTATCATTACATAAATAAAACTAAGTCCTTTGGGCGTTTTTCCAAGTCACAGCACTCGTGTCCCCGGTAGATTCAGCGAGACTTGCTTTGCCTCACACAAAACTCAAGGCCTCCCTCTGGGGGAAGGGGGGAACACCCTCCTCGAAAAGCACCCCAAAAAATCTTTTCGAAATCTTTTTCGTTTTCCCCCGCTACCTTTCAGAGACTTTACGCATCCCGAAGGTTTCGTGATACTTAGGAAAAGGCACGACTAAAGGTCATCCCGAGGCCAAGGATTTGCCGAAAGTCGCGAGGTCACTCTACGCTCGAGCGCTACGGTACTCCACTCGCCACCTCACCAAAAAGAACGATCTTGCGCCGCGAGGGAGGTCGCCGACTATGGAAGGGCAACGGGCCGAGGTATCTATCGCTGCTGCCCCTTCCCTCGTGAAAAGAGACTTTACCTCGTACGCAGCATCATCGCAAGAGAACCAAGTAGCGTAATACGTATGGAAGGAAAGGCGTAGGGATAACGAAAAAGCCAAGCATAAAAGTATAAAGCTCTCAATACAGTCTTATCTACAAAGTGCCTCTATAAAAACAAAATCAACATAAACTTTTTATTTACATGGGCACTTGGCCCCAAACCGCAGGATCTACTCGAGGGGGCATCCGCCACCAACGCCTTTTGGGCAGCAGAATATCCACGCACTCGGCCTTCCAGACATCAGCCGCCCGCAAACTCGCAGTATACGTACTTCGGGCGACCGCAGTCTCGCTGCCACCGGCTTTCCTCCGGAGGAGTGGGAGACGACGGCGCTGGCGCAGTAGCTACTCAAGGCGGCGGGAGCCTCGCTTCCTTCTCGCCTTCGACGAAGTTAGGGCAAAGACATCGGGCTGCGTGCTCTATCTTCCTTCGCTACGTACGCAGTCCTCGGGCGCATCCGGTGGGAGGTCGAGCTGTAGTGGGATATGGTCGGGCTGCGAAGCGCAGCGGTATACGCCGATCTCTGGAGGCTTTCCAGCCAAGACGCGCTTTCTCACTCGCTGCTGCGATCGCCGCCAGCCGCGAGCATCAAGTTGCTGCTACCGGCTTTTTCAAATTTCCACCGCTGGGCGCAGATCGGCCGTGGGCTCTCCGCTGCCGTGGTCTCTAGCTCGCCTCGCGCTAAGTTATAGGCTGCTTATGACGCTGAGAGGTTCTCCAGCTCGCTCACCGCTGCAGATCTGCAAAAACCCCGGAGTTAGGCCCTCGTGAGGTGTACTACTGTGCATGAAGACTGGGCCGCAGCTCTTACTCGCTAGCTTGGCCGCGGAGGGTCTCGCTGCTATCCTCGCAAGGCCGCGCTCCTTCGCCTGGAGTACTCGCCTGTGACGGGCGCTGGGCCAAATTCTCGAGGCCTCCAAAATGCCGACAGTGGACTTGATGGAGTCCGCCGAGCGCGAGGCCTCGCGACCATCGCCTTCTCCGTCCCCGAGCTGGTCTACGCTCCCCGGCGCGGCTCCGCCGCTATCCCTAGGGGCAAGGGTGGTATCCTCGCTGGGCCGCCGCTGCTCTCGCCTCGCAGCTGGGAGACGAAGGCGGAGTCTTTCGAAGCTCGGAGTCCTCCGCACGCCGCTTATCAGCATCGGGCGACAGTGCCCTTCGGCGAAGGTACCGGGTCGGAAGGCCGGGCCGACGCTGCTGAGAACCTCCTCGACTTCCCGCCGACGCTCAGCGCTTCAAATCTCGCGAACACACGCTCTCCAAATGGCCACGCTGGAAGACACTTCTCGAGGGAGAAAGGCCTCAAAGCTCACTCACCCGGCAAAGTGGGGGAGCTTCCGGCACAACCTCGCATACTCGATGGTCCGCGGCGCTTCTCGTGAAGGCACGACGCAGCTGCCACGCTACCCTGCATCTCTCCCTCCTTGGCGCGCGTTCGGGCGCAGAAGGCCTCGCTTTCCGTGGGCCCCCTCTAAGGCGGGCTGCTCTCCGCACGGTGGGGTCCTCGGCGATTGCTTCACGGGCGCTTCCAGCCAGGCCGCGTATCCCACGGGGGCGCTGGCCACTGCGCGCTTCTCCTCGCTCCTCCCTCTCGCCGAGGTGGCACTCCGCGCGTAGCTGCGGCTTGGTGCAAGGGCTCGAGGTCGGGCTTCGCGGTCATGTCCGCTGGCGGGCGTAGCAAACCATCACGCTTTTTCCACCGCTACCTCGGGCGGATACCAAGGAGTTCGCCTCGAGCCGACAGCGCCGTGATCACTACTGCCGCCCTTCGGGCTGGCGCCCTGCCTATCCTGGCGTATTCGGCGGAGCCGTTTCTACTGGGCGCCACGGGCACGCCGGGCTCCTCGGGTAGACGCCAAGCCGCTTCTCGCTCGCTTCGCCAGGATCGGCCCGCTGACGGCGGCTTCGCGCATCTTTCCTCTTCTCTCAGCTCCAACCGCTGGCCGACGGTGGAACCGAGATCCGCGCGCCTGCACCCCGCGTTTAGCCGCTTCCGGAGGGGCAGTGCCGCCCACCGCGCGCGCGGCGCCTAAGCCGCTAATGGGGACAAGGCGGAAGTTAGCGGACGGAAAAAGAGCTTTAACGCCGAGATCGACGCGAAGGTGTGGACACCACTCACCCGCCGCACTTTTGATCTTGGTAGCCTGCAGATCGGGACCCGCCCTCGACGGCGGAAATGCTCGGGCGCCGACGCATCGCGACGACGGGCTGGGAGGCGCCCCTGCCAGTGCTCCTGCCGACTCTCGGCCCGCCGACGCGGCGCTGTGGGGATTCGCCTCAAGGGGAGGTTCGTCACCTCCTTTCCCCGCGGACGCTCACGACTCTCCCCGGGAGACGCCCCCGGCTGCCGAGGCATCGGCATGCCCCCTAAGTCCGGCAAATGCCGGAGACGAAGTTTCTCCCGCCGCCTCCCCGACGGCGGACGCCGCGCGCATTTAACTACCAACAGCCCGGCGCGCTGACGCCACCTCCGGAGGATCCAACCCCGTGCAAACGGCTCACTCGCCCTCGCCCCACTCCTCCCCACCATCGCTGCTCATCGCCGCTGTGCCGGTGGGAGGTCCGACGGCGCCTCCGCTAGAGGGAGGCCTCGTCGCTCCCCGACGCCGCGCAGCAGATGGACATGTGCCTTCCTTCTCTTCTTCGCTATGGGCGCGGCGCCGCGGGCGCCTTCCTCCTTCGCTTCCGCCTCGCTGGGTCTCGGGCGGTTGGCGGCCTTCTCCGCAGCCGATCGGGGCTTCGACGGCCTCGCCTTCCGCGAAAGCCCCTCAGAAACGCCAGACGCATCGGGTCGCGATGGGGAAAAGGGAAGAAGAGGGCGAATGCACAACGAAGCGGAGGAGACGGGTCTTACCAGACCGATAGTCCTTATCCGGCCGCATCGACCCGAGCAATGGATCGCTCCACCGATGCCGCCGGGTTGTCCTGGGCCAAGGACCTCGCGAACCCTAGGTCCTCGCCGCCATCCGGTCCCTCCCGTGGGTTGCCAGGCCGCATGTCATACAGCCGCATCACGATGCATGAGCGGGCAATACGCTACTTTGTGGAAACCGGCGACACCGCCGAGGCCCCATTCTCCTTGGTCAGCGCCAGTGGAGGCAAACACTTTCCGGCAATGGGGTCACCCTCTCGATCAACTTTTCCGCCACCACGGCGGCTCGGAGTCGAACACCTTCCCGGTGTAGGCAGGCAGGTGGCCACCAACGCTATAAGGTAGAACTACTTCCTGCTGTGCCAACCACGTTCGAGCCGGGCTGGCCCGCTGGGATATAGTCCTCGCGTGTTTTGATCGCGAATCGCAGCTGCGGTGCTTATCGCCCGACGCCAACCTCTTCCCCCTCTCTCCCCTGCTCCTTCCTTCTCCGCCCGCGCGGAGATTTCGTGAACAAGGTGGCTCGGCGAAGTAGAGCCACTGTGTCCTGCGGGCGCTGACGCCGAGGTAGCCTCGCGACAAAGCCACGGCAAGACGGCCGCGGGAGATGCGCTGGGGCGCAGGTTGTGGAGCCTGTGCCGTAGTGCTCTAGGAGCGTCGCGTAGAAACGCCTCCACCGCATCCTCGAGCCTGCTGGCCATGGAACGACGCGGAAGTTTCACGACGCATTTCGGGCGGAGGGCGGGTACTGACATCATCCCGGCGACGCATCGATCCCACTCGCCGCTGGAAGTCGCTCCGGAGCGCCAGAGCTCTTTCTCACTAACGCTACCGCCTCCGCCTCCGCTACGGAGTAGACTCCCTAGCCTCGCCACGCCAACAACGCCGGGCCTTGGGTGCTATCGCGAGGGCGGAATCGAGTGCAAGGAGGGCTGCACGAGAAGTCCTCTTCCTTTTCCCTCTCGCGCAGCTTCAAGAGATTGCTCGGGCGGCGGGAAGGCGGAGGCAAGAGCAGATGCGGCAGCAGATGCAAAGGGAAAGTGGCAATACGCCGCCGCATCGGTATTTATACCACGCGCCCCTTCTCTTGCATTGAGTCACGACAACCCACGACATGCGCCTCACTTGATTACACACCGCGGCGCCTGCGGTGCACGGCGACGACGAAGCGGCCGCAGCCCTACATCGGACTCAAGACGCCGCACACACGCTGTAATCGCCACACTCTCACAGCGATCCGCCACGGAACTCCGGGCTCTCTCGCATCACCGCTGAGCTAGTTAGGGGCTGAAGGCGCAATGGGCCAGCACTATCACATCCTTCCGTGGGATCCCGCGGGCGCTGACAGACACGCAAGATCGCCACGACGGGAAAAGTGGGGCCCGCCATCGCCATGCGCGCGCCTCGCGATCCCGACTGCCACTCGAAAAGACGCCGTCGCGCCCCACGCTAAGTAAAACAGGGTTCCTTCCCCACGAAGGAGCCGGGGCGACGGCCCACTTAAGGCGCCTGTGGGTTCGCAGTGCCGGGCTCATCTAAGGTTCGACAACCACCCCGGGCGACAGAGTCGGGGCGCTCGGACGTCTCATATTACGTTACCGCCCCCGCGTGAGCGTGGGCCGCCCTGCAGCATCCGGAGGCCAACACGGCAGCCGTGAGTAGGGGATCCCGCGTGGGAGAGCACCGAGCCCTCGGGACCCGGGCGGACGGACCCGGCCCCACCTCGTGCATACTGCGGCGGGCTCTTATGAACTGCGCTTCCGGCCCAAATGCAACTCCCCTAGCTTAATGGGGCACTGTGCTGCTCACTTGGATTCTCCCGCAATCACCACCGGATCTAGTCAGTGTTCGACACTCGCCGACGATAGCATGCTATCGTAAGTCCACCCTCCCCGCGGGAAGGGAAGCCGAGGCGCTGTAAGAAATCGGGCGGCCGAAGTCCCTACTTGGGTTCCTCTTCGCTACGAGGGCTCTGGGGCTTCCCAACGAGCAAAACCAATTTGGAAAACACCCTAAAACTCCACTCAAATCCCCCTCGGATCTAGCCGACGGGCCTCGGGGCTCGTGGCAACACGGGCCGCTCGTCCACCAAAAAGACGCGACAAGCCTCGGACGAAAGTGCGTTTCACCGCCTGAGGCCTCTGGGTTACACTCGCTGGAGCCAGCGCTTCTACCGGATCAGCACGGGCTCTAGACAAGCCTCAAAGCCACGCGCGCAAGCTAAATGCAAGCTCTCGGGCGAGTCCCCAAACTCCTCCTCAAGCCTCGGGATAGCACTCCGCCGGAAGCGCCGCCACCCTCGCGAAAGTATCGATGGCAAACCAAGCGAAGCACGCACCTCGTCTCAACGCAGTGCTCCCTACCTTGCTGCAGGCTCGGGGCTACTGCCGGGGACCAAAAATAAGGGCCCCTTAAGGAAAGCCTCAACAAACGCAGTAATCTCTCGCCCGCAGCCTCCCACTTCCACTACCTAAGCTACGCGGCCGAGCGCGACGCGATCGGCTCCCCGCGCACCGCCGAGCCTACTCACTCAGGGCTCGGGCGAAGGCCCGATTCTCCGCCGCCTCGAAGCCTCGCTAGGGCCTCGACGAGCCGGGCTAGCCTCGGCCCCGCCTCGAAAGCCCCTCGCCAACTGTGCTCGGACGGGCGCTACGCCTGCGAGTCAAAGGCCGCACTCAATCGACTTGACGCGATATCCACCATCGCCCGCGTCAGAGCGCCCGCGGTTCGCAGGGATGGGCATCGCCTCGCAATGCACCCACGACGGCAATCATGCTTACGCAGCTTCCACAGCGGGAGGCCACGCTCGCCACGAGGGGCACTGCGGCCGCTCTAACCCTCCGCCAGTCCCATCGCCGGAACCCCGGCGCCATCCAACACGCCAAGGCTACAAAGCACGGCTGGCCACCCTCGCTGCGGAGTAGATCGACACCCTCCGGGACCAACCAACAGTCCACCCTATGTGAGCTCGGATGCCCGGATGGGTGACCATCGCGCCGGGCGACCGTCACGGGCCGCTCCAACCACTCTCCAGACGACGACAAGCTCCGAGGTCACCAGCCTCGCCTCCATGCGGTCAAAGCTACGTGGTCACGCCCGGACGCGACTCACCGACCTAACAGTGGACGTCTGGCTATTCCGGCAAATGTGAGCGTGGAGGCGACGCCGCGACCGCCACACGGTCCGGGATACCGCCCACGCCGAGCCTCGCCCGCGGTATTTGAAGGACGGACCTACCCATTTAGCATGACCACTCTTAAAGGCCCTGCCTTCCCTTTGGCGGCTATAAAAGGGGAAGGCAGTAGACCCTTAGATGATAGACACACACAAGCCCGCATCGGCATCCTCAATCATCACGACTTGGGGCCCCCCGGTCTCTCTCACCGCCAGACACCTCTACTCACGAAAGACTTCGCTGCAAAGATAATACAAGAACTCCTCCCCCTCACCGGACGTAGGGCCTTCTCGTCTCGAATCCAAAGATAAATCCTCGTGTTCATCTTGCAGACACCATCCGGCTCGTAACACGCACTTTCACAAATTCACCTCGCGTGCGCTAGGGGCCGCCGCTCTAGCCCGAC
>JADLZL010001250.1:0-14218 GCA_015844335.1 Chrysopogon serrulatus
GAATAAGCGTTTCAGCAGTCCAGTGCATACAGTGTTAGTCGCAGTGCACAAACAACTCCTCTTCAGCATTATAAAAAACAGGCTGCATCCGTGTATTCAGTGCCGGCTTGTATTCTGGTCGAATTCTTGTTCTTTTGCTGCATGCCGTCAGTGCAAAGGACAAATCCAACGAGGCAGACCAGACGGCGTCTTGCCACTTTATTCAACTTTGAGATCTTACTGTTAAAAGAACTGACACGCCCTAATCGCTCTGTGCCCAACAAATCCTGGAGTTCATATTATGAGCTGCAAAGTCACATCTGTCCTTGTTATTCTCATATCGGTGAAAAATCATGCTGCGAGTTTTCCAACTTTTTATGATGGCGCTACTCTACCTCTGTCGCTGTCGTATTCGTGAGCCTACACATGTTTGCAACAAGTTTCTTGAGTGCACACATATTATTCCATTTCCATCTGTCCAACAGCCTTGATTATGATGTGAAGTACTCCTCCGTCCCAAAAAAGAATGTCGCATTTCCCAAGAAACGGATGTAGGTAATTTTTATAAATAATAAAATTATCAATTAGTATCATAATTAGTATCTCGGAAAGATCTTTAGATCTAGTTTTTTAACAAAATTATTTAGAGATATAAATATTGACATTTTCTATAAATGTGGAATACCCAAAAGTATCCTTTTTGGGACGGAGGGAGTATGCATTTTGTAGGAAAACTGTCGGTCTCGATCTCCTGCTTCGATCGAGATTTGACATTATCTGGATGTGGAATACTAGTATTATCAAGTCTTCTCATAGATCAGATGAAGAATTACTCCCTCCGTCCCTAAAAAGAATATCGCCGTATTTCCCGAGAAACAATTACCAAAGCAATTTTAATAAATAATAAATATCATCGATCAATATCATAATTAGTATCATTGAAAAGATCTTTAGATCTAGCTTTTTTAACAAAATTATTTAGAGATATAAATATTATAACGTATTTTCTATAAATTAAGTCAAACTTGTGGTATGCATTCTATAGCGATATTCTTTTTTAGAGACGGAGGGAGCACGCAGCATGATTCGCTCGTTGGGTCATCATCGTCATCGGTCTGCAGGTATTTGACACCTGTAGCCTGAGTTTTTCCTCTCAGAAATGTCATTGCGTTTCACACAGTAATAAGTATAAAACTAAACATCTCAATTAATCCTAGCTAATGGATCATCATTTGGAGAAAATGAACGACTACTTAATATTTGCCAGTAAAGCCAGACTATTACTCAACTTTTCAGTGAACAAAAAACAGTGATGAAAAAGGCTTATAACAAGTTGAGTAATAATTCTAAAAACCATGTTTCTGCTACAAATGTGTTTCTAAATTAAAAAAAAAAAACTTGTTTGTTTTCTTATTTGTTCTTGTCAATTTTCTGTTACTAGCCTTCTTCTGTTTCTACTTCCCGAATAATTGTCGTTTTCGATTTTCGACAATAGAAATTTGACTCGATTTAAGAAAATACGAAATATTTATATCTCCGAATAATTTTGTTAAAAAACTAGATTTAAAGATCTTTACGATGATACTAATTATGATACTAATCGATAATATTTATTATTTATAAAAATTGCTTAAGATTTGTTTTCTTTATTTTGGGAAATTTTTGAAAGAAGGAAACCCTGGTTCTTCATAAAACATAATAGAGTGTTCAGGTTACAAAATGGTGGGGTTGCTCGCTTTTAGCAGGACCACATATAATAAGACTCTTTTTTCTGTTCGACGGCATTGTTCCAAAAAAGCTCTACAGAAGTACTAAAGTGTGCTGATAATTCTCTTTTCCAGCTATGTGCACTGTGCAGTGCTGCCAGTGTTGTGTGCATCACCAAAGCGTGAACTGGTAGACAACACCTACCCATGCTGCTGCTTCTCATTACTCATACGCAACGCCAAATAACGCCTAACAGTAAACCATACGAAAAGGACAGCACGAGGGCTCTGCCTATTCTTCTCATGTCAGAATACTTTTAAACCCAATTTTCCATTTTCTGAAATGATCGAGTGTTCGGCAGCAGCAGAACCCGCTGCTACAGCTGCCTTCAGTTGCTGCAGTGTTTGGCTCACCTTGGACTGTATGCAGGACTTGGAATTTCTGTCCAAGGCAGTTCTCTGAACGCTTTGCAGGAATCCAGTGACCCAAGGCAATCATCTGAAGAGACAACATATTTCCAGTATAACATAGCAGGCAATCTAATACAATAACCCGATGATATCGAGCTGCAAGCACCAAAAAGAAAGAAGAAACAAATTGGGCAAGCTTAGCTTATGCTAGTAGATAGAGATATTCTGAGAGCCCCAGCCCCATTTCCAGAAGGTGATCCTGCCTGCTGCGGTTAAGCCATCGCTGTCAGGGCGCTGTGAATCCATGCAACAACACCCGGATGATCCAAGCCGAAGGGGTATGTGGCTGGACCAGAACCACGGCGAGATTGCGTGATCCACGGGTGATCGAATTCGCTGTTCACGCATCTCTCCCTCCATCCCATCCCATCCCATCGATCCAAGTACTGTACGTCTCATCAACGATCGGTGGTCGTCTGCTCATCTGATTCCGAACAAACAGTGAGCTAGAAAAGCTAGAACCACCTGATGAGTTGGACTTGGAATCGTCGATCATTAGCTGCTTTTCTTGTGGCTGATGGATGTAGCAGTAGAGGTAGTTAGGATGAATTAGCCGGCCGGCGGTTGGTGCCTGGTCATTGCCCAGCAGCGCCGTACGTTGCACGCACATGCATATCTGGCTGGGCCTGATTCATGTGCATAGATCGTGTTGTGTGCCTCAACGGCTCAGCTCTGTCGTCGTTGCTTGCACAAGATACGGACCACTGTTCTGGCGGTCCGGCCTGCGATTTCATAATTGTCGTACAGGCTACAGTGTGTAATATCTAGTAACTGGTAAAGGACGACTTGCTAGCAGAGTAGCAGTTCCGGTTATGGTTAGGGGGATCAGGCTCCATCCAATAACCCTCATGGCTCTGACTTGTTTGGATGTACTCTTATCATCTCAATCCATGTGTATTAGAGTGGATTGAGATAGAACTTAAACTATTTTTCACTTTAGTCCACTTTGACACACATGGATTGAGCTGGATACGAGTGCATCCAAACAAAACATAAGAGAAACACTCATGGTTAAATACCATATTATGGCGAAAAATTTTGCTTATATATACTTGCCATTAATCTTCAGTAAGTGAATAAATGTTACTATTATGAACTGGACAGCTGGAGGAGAGAGGTACCTGCTTCCATGCAGACTTGGAGTGCTGCAGGTTACATTCGCTATAACCGGTCCAATAGCTAGTTAGTAGTACTTACAACCACAGGCGGCATCTTTCTTGCACGTCATGCATTTTGCTTCTACTAGAAAGTAATGGTAAACTACATCCAGAAAGCAGAGTGCACTTGTATTGGTTCCCTTTTATTTATTTCTGTTTCTAGTTGACCTATGTCTCAAAACTGTCCCAAGACTTGTTGGGATGTCACCACTCACCCGTGGTTGATCTTGTTTGTGATGCTATTTTTCTACTATTGATTATTAGTATGACGTTAGGTTTGACTTAAAGTGTCAAACACCAGCATACTAATCAAGTGCTGTATCTTCAGGAAGGCAAGACCTGCAGTTTGGGATGACCGGCTAGGCACAAAAAGGCAGCAAAGATGCTACTAGCTCAATTATTTATAGCAAGTACATGCACAATGGTCTAGATAGAGCATCATTATTATAAGTAAGCTAGATAGGGAGGAGGATTAGCTCACCAAACTAATAGAAGGTCATCAGGCTCCACATCTTCAAGTAACCCCAACAGAAGAATGTATAAATATTATTGGGGGATCGAAATATTTAGTGCCAACCAATCAATCTCCTATCTCCATCTCCAAATCCTCTCCAAGGCGTAAAGAAATCACAAGGAAATACTGATGAGTTTGGGCAGGTATATAGGCAGTATAATTAATTGGCCCAAATTCTTGCCCAGAATGAAATAATGGTAATGCCTTGCTGATGAACTTTGTACCTGATGCTCATGAACTGTGCGGTTGGTCAAACTCAAATGGCCAATAAAATTACCCTTTAGGTAAACAGGTACATGATTCTCTGTTGCTTAAATATGTAGCATGATGTAAGAACCATTTTGAATGTATATGAACTTTCTTTTCAGGATTTATTTATCCTAGTGAAAATTGATGAACTATTATAATATGATCCGTGAGGCACTAGAAATATAATGTAATGTAATGTACTATGCATGAACACTGACTGCAATGGAAGTATGGAACCCCAGAAGGACTGCTAAGAATCATGCGCAGGTATGACTTTGAGGTGGTACTGTAGCACTAAAAACAACAACAGTCACAAGTCCAGCACCCATGCACCTTGGTAATAATTATTCTGGGAAGCAGGGATCAGATCAGATCAGAGAAGACAAAAACCAAAGAGGACTTTGGTTGATGATGGACATGTTTCCATGATAGAATACACTTGGGGTCGCAAAACAATAAGCACCGTAGGCGGTATAAACGACAGAGGCCTAGCTAGTTGAGTTGTTGCCATTAGCGCCCCATAATTTTCCCATCCAAATTTTCAATTTGGTGAGAGATCGTAGCAGCTGATACAGTCCGAAAGGACGCCGCTCGCTCTGTGTTCGGTAGCCAACTCCAATGAGCCTTCCAGTTTCCGCAGTACTTATCACTCTAGCTCATATGTCCAATCTAATCTAATCACACACTGACACACAAAAAAAAACTTCAGCTGATGTGTCTCGTCCCTCCCACGTCTGCCATCTATGTTGTTATTACCGCTTGGTGTTCTCTGACAAGTGGGTCCCAGCAAATAGATGGCAGACGTGGGGACTTATGTCGGTGAGTGAGATTTTTGCAACGTGTCGCAAAGATGCCGGCCGGCCTACCTGTAGCGAAGCTCCAGGTTATTTTAGCAACTAGACGGGCTCCCGCGCGTTGCCGCGGGCTGTCTATTTTATTTAGTAACAGGTTTGTAATAATGTTGCTAATACAACCCGTTACTGTTGCTATGGGGTGAGTGCTGTAACCCGGCTACTGTTCCTGCACCGCCAGTCCTGTTCATACGACACTGTTTGCGGTATAGTACTGTAGATGGAACCCGGTACTGTAGCTGGAGCAGTAATAAACAGTGATTCTTGACGGGAAAAACATAAGATATCATATGATTAGCATCAGCAAGAGGAACGAAGGGACGCTTGTATTGTCCTCCATCCATCCACTCAAATCTGCAGTGTTTGATCAATGAAATGATCAGGGACTACTTGGTGGATTAAGGAGCAAACAAATAAACAATTACTGTTCCATCGTCCGTCGTCTGATTCTGATTCTGATTCTGATCCAAGGGGCCACCTTGGTGTCATTCGTCATTTATCATACCAAGCCAAGAAAGCAGCAAGGACAAAAAGTGTCAACGCTTTTTGAGCAGAAAGGAGGAACCCGCAAAAACGCCTTGGTGTTCCGTTCCGTTTCAAACCAGCCAAAACCCCATTGCGGTCTTTGCGATTCTCTCATTCTCTGCTCCTTTTACCCTTTTTCCTCTGCTTTTGCCCCCTCCGTCTTTAATCATGACCTCATGATATTGTTGGGGTGGCATTGTGGTTTTCGTAGTGTGCTGGAACGGCGAGTATGAAGTGTGCCCTTTTTTTTCCCTACCAAATATTTGGAAGTTTGACCGTGTACTACGTTACTTCCTCCGTTCTGTATTGATGGTTCATAATGTAATGTTTGTATTGATGGTGTTGTAGACTTGTTCAGTCCAGAAACAATCCCCAACGTCCAGTTTGAAACACCGGAGACCTGTCCTAGACCAAAACGTTAACCAAACGTGGTCTTATTTGGAGTGTTCGACTGGTTATATAAGTCGGCTGATAAGATAAATCGACTGATTTGCTGTGGAAGGTGTGCAAACAGCTGATAAACTCGGCTGATAAGACAAGCAAAGTGTCATACCTCAATGCACTCTTCGAAGGCCATAATCCATGCTCAGTACTGCCGCCAATAGTCTGCCCCATGTTCATGTATGGAAAGCGAGAGACTCGTGCTAGAACGTCCCCTCTCGTTCCTCTCTCCAGCGCGAATCGAACGCAACGCAACGCACGGATCGGAGGACGGAGCGACGGCAAGCGATTGCGAGGTGCCCGGACGGAAAGGAAAAGGATAATAACGGGACGGGGCCCACGAGGTCAGCGACAGGACGGGTAGGCCTGACAAGTTGGTTGCCGGTGCACGCCTTGACCGGCCCCCGGCCGGGCGACCCCACGCACGCTCGCTAGTCGAGTCGAGTCGAACCCGTCCGCGTCACCTTTCGCACCCGCTGTCGGCCGAGACCCCACGCGTCCGACGTTGCATTGGCATCCCCGATCGCGACGGGGCCTGCCGTGCCGAGGGAGGGAGGGAGGGACCCACCGCCGAACCTGCTGCGCCACCCGGAGCGCCGTTGTTTGCACTTGTACGGCGTGTGAACCCGGTCGAGGCATAGCCTAGGTCGACGCGATCACGCGAGGAGCGCTCGCCGGCGGCGAGCACACGGGCAAAGCCACGGCCTCAAGAGGCGCCGCCGCCCGCGCATGCATGCATGCAGCGGCTCCTGCTGGGTGATCGATATATGCAGCCGAGGTGATCGTCGGCGCGCGGCTCCTGCTGTGCAAACGCGGACGCGGCCCCGTTGTGGCGTGGCTGTGGCACGGGGAGGGGGAAAACCAGGGGTGGTGGCTGCGGCTGTGCGGCATGCAGACGCGAGAGATGCCAGATACTGTAGATGCTCACAGTACATCAGTTGGTCCCGTCGTTCGTCGTCGGCCGCGCCAAAAGCCGACCACACCGGGCCTTTTCCAATCTTCCGTCCCTGGCGAGCCCAACAGAAAATCTCGCCTAGTCTCGGGTCGGGACGCCGTGTCGTGTCTCTGATCCCACCAAAAAGGCCACCAGCCTAGCAGGAGGCAGGAGGGAGTACGTGCTGGGTGCTGTGCTGCTGCTGCACAGCCTCCGGACGTGCTGAATAATTTGACGGCAGCGGCAGGCACATCCACGCCTAAACGAACGTAGTATAATGGCTAGTACATTTTGAAGCGTGAGGAACCACTTGGACGCCATTTGGTGGAACGAGGAAACGCGAGATATTTTTTCCTTGTGTTTTTTTTTCTATTACTACTTGCGATATTGCAACTTGTCATGTCGCTATGCTACATGACTCGTCGAGGCTACCGGCTACGGAGGCCGACACGGGGGTAGCACGGTCCCAGTGGTATCCTACTGCAACGTTGACGTACTAGGCTCTACTAGTGATTGCTAGTATGTGAGACCAAGGATTCTGCTGCACGGCTACAGCCTACAGCAACATATCGTCGACATTATTCATCACAAGAGACTGGTGCTGTTTGGCACCGTTTGGGAGGGCTCTAGACGGCTTCGGCTCTAATAATTCCTCCTCTTCTGTGTATTACTGAAGTAACATATAATTTTTCCTTTTATCCTCACTCAAATGAATTAGCTGGGAACTACAAACTACTATTTTCTGCTTCACTAACTTCAGCTTCGTACACCGTATTCTATATCAAAAGAGTCAGAGCTATTTGGAGCCATGCTAGTTGTGTCTTATATTGGGTCCACATGTATATTGAGGGATACATGGGGCATGCAAGTCACAATCTCAAACTGGTATTGCCAAATCTATTATCCAAGTGATAAAACGTCAAGTTTTTTTGAGTTATTTATCCTAAAACATCAAGTTTTTTCAGGGATATAAAACATCAAGTTTTTCAGGGATGGAGAGAAGCAGTGTTTAAGCCTAATAATCATTGTTTACTTTAAATAGCCTAAAAAAAACACATAGCTCATTGACACTTTTTTTCTCTAACACTAGTCTCCTACATACACCTCAAAAGATGTTTATTTTCTTATAATTTTTTCCCTATCTAGCAATTGTTTTCTGTAATAAAAAAATAGTGCATACGATTATTATGTCAGTATAAGTATGCCATTCCTATTATAAAATGTATACCTATATCGAAAGTAACTAGTTACATACATTTTTTGAAAGATAACTAGTCACATACATTATTCATGATATTGACATAATTTACAATAATTTGTTTTTGTTATTGTTCATGAGAGGTTATTTTATGACTACTAAACCATAAAATATATACTTATCTCTCATGTATACATGTGTACTTGATCTGTTGATAGCACAATATTTATGTTCCTTTTAAGTTATTTTTAATATCAATGGCAATATATTTTGAAAAAAAAATAAAACAGGTGCAATCTATGATTATTTTGGGCTTTCATTCCTAATATAGATGTGGATTTAAAGGGATTTTATCTTAAATAATAATAAAAGAGGCAATTTAGATGCAAATTTATTAGTTTTATTTATATGTTCTACCATAGTCGCATGTGGGTGGTTTACACGCAAATTTAGGTCTACTTTAGACTTTAGACTTTAGACTTTAGATTTTGTTTCGTACATACTCCCTCTGTCCCAGAAATAAAGTTGTTTTGGCTTTGATTCATGTGCATTGAAGGCCTACTGTTCAGGACACGGTTCCGTCCGTACACATGGATGGATGGATGAATCTGGTCACTGTGCTAGGACGTCTTTATTACTGGGACAGAGGGAGTACATGTGATCTAAATGAAGACTTATCGGTTATTGTTTTTTGTTATATTAGAGGTGTTTGTGAAAACGCTAGATCCAATAACTAATCAATGATTATAGTCACTTAAGTGGTGAGTGGTGACTAGATCTTTGTTGCTTTCATGAAAGATTTAGGATCTATTTTTTCTAGCACGTATAGTGAAAATAATGGAGCTCCGTTGGGAGATCACCAATTAGTAATAAGATAGTTAGCCTTTAAAACAACAAAATGACACCCTCCGTAAAAAAAAAGACACTATGTAATGAAAACACTACTACTCTTGTTTCATCAATAAAAAACAGAAAAACTAAACTATTATTTTGGGATTAGCCTAATGTTTTTTTATTTTATAATATATCACTCCTAAAATAGGCGAATTGTCAATAGATGTACTGCTTCCTCGATTCACATGTCAAATTGATGGGCAAAGAGATTGTAGACAAGAGGAAAGGAAGAGTAGCAATCGTGTTCCTCGCGTGCTTGCCCATGCATCAATTCTGAAGCCCAACATCCGTTTGCATGCGTATGCCTAGTTGCCTACCCTCCTCTATTGTTCCGTAGATATGTGGGCAATCCCACACGCACGAGCCTCAATCACCCTCGTAGAGCTGCTCTTGCTTATCCATGCATCCACCAACTTGTCTTTCTGTTAGTAAGAAAAGAACTAGTCATTCTCTATTGTTTTAGCCATTCAATTAATTGGATTAGGTCAGCATTAACGGAGGTTTTATATCTCAGTATGGATTTTATTCCATGGAACTTTTATCACCTCTTTCTTTGTGGTTTTATTTTCTATATTTAAATATAAAATCGTTTTAGACAACAACACAATCTTCAAAGCATAACTTTGACTTCTTATTTTTATAAAAAAAATTTATTAAAAAGTAATAGATGCATACTTTTATGAAAACATTTTTGAAGACAAGTCTATTTATATGGTTTTCACATTTTCAAACTCAACAACTTAAATGTTGTTTATGATTTATATTCCTAATGTTTGATCCAAGTCTTGTTCAAAATGACTTTTTTTTCAATATGGAGCTATGCCATATTAGTTTATTTAATATCATGAAACTTTCATGAAAACTTCATTGAGATTGGTCTAAACTATTTAGCAAGATTTCAACCGATTTCAGTTATTGCTTGTTGAAACTGACAAACCAAAAAGGAAATCTAACTTTATTGGCTTCTATTTTATCATATAGGGGGATAAAAAGAGTTCATGTGATCCGTGATACGAGTAGTGTTTTGACAGGTGAAATTGGAGCTGCTTTATAAACCCTGCAATGGAGCACTTAGGAATGGTTAGATTTAGGGATTATAGAGTTTTGGGAAGGGGCTTCTCCGGAGTATAGCAAGATAAGGTATTAAACTGGAAGAGATTTATAAGCTTGCTAGAGTAGTGCACAACCAAAAATGCAGTTGTTATAAAAAAGAAACCAAAAATGCAGCAAAAGGTTAGCAAGGTTTTCATGTTTTCCCCTTTTCTTCACAGAAAATACTTGGCGTATAAACTAGTATGCGTATGATTCCCGATCAAATCTCAATAATTTGTTTGCTGGTCATATGAAGGGACGTAATACATGAGGTCTGGCGTCTGGCCCCATGCTGCAGGTCAAATCATTCCAGCCACTTCATTCGTTTTCGTTCCCACAAGTCACACACAATTCAGAATTCACAAACCATGGAGCCATGGAGGGCCGCCGAAGGCAGGAAGGATTCTGAATCCATCATCCATAAAAGGGACGCCAACCACTCTCTTTCTACGAACTCCATCTCTCTCCTCCTCTGCTCCTGTATCTCCACCTCACCTCTCTCTCTCTACTCACTCCCCCAACTGCCAGCCGAATCCTCTCCCCCTCGCTCTCTCTCCTCTGTTCAGCCGAGCAGCTCCGCCATTCCCCAAGCACAACAACTCCTTCCAGAGGCGGACGCAGTCGGTGCCATTCAATGCCCTCACTGCCGGCTGCCCGGCCCATGCACTGAGACACAGGGCGCCTCTGCTCTCTGCTCTCTCTCTCTCTCTCCTCTCTCTCTCTCTCTCTCTCTCTCTCTCTCTCTCTCTCCGCAGTCACCGCCACCTCCTTTAACTCCCCTGCCTCGTCGCTTCCCGACGCTGACTCGCTCGGGAACCCGTGCGCCCATGCACGCACCCGCCGCATACGTGCGCCTCCCTACTTGCCAGCCCTGCCTGCTCATGTACCCACCACAATCTCACCCCTAGGAGGAGGCGGCGGCTACGAGCTCAAGAAACTCTGGGCTGTGGCGAGCGGCGAGCATTGAGTTGAGGGGCACCGAGAAAGATGGCAATGGCGCGGCCGTTCTTGGCGCCGCTGATGATCGTGGCGGTGGTTCTTCTTTCATGCATGGCGGCGGCGGCGGCGGCGGACGACGGCGACGTGCTGCTGCAGGTGAAGAGCGCGTTCGTCGACGATCCCCAGGGGGTCTTGGCGGGCTGGAACGCCAGCGCGTCGTCGGGGTTCTGTTCCTGGGCCGGCGTGGCGTGCGACGCGGCGGGGCTCAGGGTCGTCGGCCTCAACCTGTCCGGCGCCGGGCTGGCCGGCACGGTGCCCCGCGCGCTGGCGCGGCTCGACGCGCTGGAGGCGATCGACCTGTCGTCGAACGCGCTCACGGGCCCCGTCCCGGCGGCGCTCGGCGGGCTGGCCAGCCTCCAGGTGCTGCTGCTCTACTCCAACCAGCTCACGGGCCAGATACCGGCGTCGCTGGGGGCGCTCTCGGCGCTCACGGTGCTCCGCTTGGGAGACAACCCGGGCCTGTCGGGCGCCATCCCGGACGCGCTTGGCAAGCTCGGCAACCTCACCGTGCTCGGCCTCGCCTCCTGCAACCTCACCGGCACCATCCCGGCGAGCCTCGGGCGGCTCGACGCGCTCACGGCGCTCAACCTGCAGCAGAACGAGCTGTCCGGGCCGATACCGCGTGGCCTCGCCGGCTTGGCGAGCCTCCAGGTGCTCTCGCTCGCCGGCAACCAGCTCACGGGCGCGATACCGCCGGAGCTCGGGAGGCTCTCGGGGCTCCAGAAGCTCAACCTGGGAAACAACTCGCTGGTGGGCGCCATACCGCCGGAGCTCGGCGCGCTCGGCGAGCTCCAGTACCTCAACGTCATGAACAACCGCCTCACCGGCCGCGTCCCGCGCTGACTTAAAGATGAGGAAAAAACCAAAACTGGGCAAAAAAAAGAAAGAAAAATAGTCGCGCTTGTGCGTTGTGGTGAACTGGTGTTCATCGTTCGTTTGTAGCGGTAATAGGCCTAAAAATTTCTGTGCATATATAGTTGTTTTTTTTTGGTATGGTATATGATTCCGCATGCAAAAAAGACAATAATAAGTAATCAAGGTTATCCAGAAGAACGATCGACGCAAAATTAAGAAAATCCACGATCGAATGGTAGAAGCTAGTGAATTTTACATTGGATAGCCTTTTGCTTTTTTAAGACAATATATATCCTCTTTTTAAATATGGTGGCATAATAGGATTTGTTAGTGGGACAAAGAACATACACGTATGGAGGAGTCCGGTATGGTGAGTTTCTCGTATACGTACGAAAAACTTTTCTTAACAGTCACGCGAAGATCGTGCGGTGGATTAGACGTCAGTGTGCCGGGTTAAAGATGACAAAAAAAACAAAACTGGACAAAAAAGAAAAAAAAGGAAAACTGAACTGTGTATGCGGGGCCCACGTGAACAGTATGAGCCCCGCGTGAACAGTGCCCGGGCGCTGAGAGGGCGCCGAATCCTTCGGCGATAAAGAGTTAGATATGTGCCGTTGGCGCTGAGTACTCACTGCATGCAATCCAGTCACCAGTCCGGCTCCTGCATGCAATCGATGGACCATCGTCATGTGAAACCGAGACCGAGACGACTTGCAATCCAGACTCCAGGTGCAGGTGAACCGGAGGGATTCAGGTTTCTGCCAATCTGCCTTGAGCGATCGAGCTGCCGCCGAGCTGGTGAATTCAGGGGCAGTCCGAGGTGGCCTGGTGCCTGCACGACGAGTTCGCAGCTTTACGACTGCCACAATACATTTGCAGAGTGGCCTGCCCCTAGAGGGCGGCATCGGCATGGCACAGCGGCGACATGGTCACAGGAGCAAGTAGCACGTCCGGTGATGGATGGTCCGCGTCCGTCCTAATCTGCGCCCTTGTCACCTTGCTCGGCGAGTCAAAAAGGCGCCCACGTCGCGACGCGGTGTCGCGCGCTCACGGGATCTCCCACAATCTCATTCTTTCGCAAGCGTCGTCATCCAGAGTCCACACCAGCAGACGATGATGATGAGATGCTGCCTGCCTCGCTCGGCCCCGTGCGTCCGCGCTCCTCTCGTCTCCTGTTCCTGGCCGCGCGTCCGTGACGCCGACAAACTGGCATGCATGGTGGACGGAGGCCGCGCGCAGCCCGCAGGGCCGCAGGGCATTGACAGTCTGGTGGCAGCGCCGGCGTGGCGGCGTCGGTGCGCTCGCCATCGGCGGCGCCGTGCGGGCGCGGCAGGGGGTCGCTGATCGCCGCAACTGCGCTCGGTCCATGGCTTGACTTTGAGGGACACGCCAGAGTACGCGTACGTGTTGGCGGTGCGCCGGTGCCAGATCTCTAGTCTAAATTCAGTGTGCACTGCCGACCGCACAGTCTGCAGTCTACACGACGCAGGCGCTGACCTTTGTTGCAACCAGAATATGTTTACACACCGTGACATCCCAGGCCGAGAGGTGGCCAACACGACCAGCCCAACTCCAACCGCTCGCCCGCCCTGGCCGTCCTCTGCCGTGAAATGCTGGTGGCTGGTGGCTGGCCGCTGCGTCCCTCTGCGGCTCTGCCTCCATCCCGCCGGTGTCGTCAAAGCTGCGTTTCTTTGTTTCGTTTCGTGGCGTCGTCCTATCCGACTCAGCAAGGCAACTCCTACCTGCCGTAGCCGGACTCGACCGCCGAATCCGCCAGTCTAAGAGAAGATGCCTGCCGATGAGATGGCCGTGTGCAGCTGCAGCGCTCCGTGTACTCTTGGGTTGAAGTTTTCGCGGCAGGGCAGGAGACAAATGATCATCCAGGTGTAAAGTGAGCCGCCGTCAGATACGTGTGTCTGTTTTCAGTCACGGGTCTCAACCCTGACTCCGAATCGTCTTTGCATATCTTCTTATTTTGATGGATTATTCTACCTACGATAGTCAGAAGTCTCAAGATGGATCGCTTTTCTTCTCTCTGGAAAAAACCCGGTTCCGAAGATGATGCTTGTTCATGTTCAGCGGTCAGCCAGGACTGAGAGAGACATCATCGGTGATTGATGGGTTTCACCTGCAGTGCAGTTGACAATATTGGGTCAGCGCTCAACACAGCGTGTGCGGCTTGGCGTTGGCGATCTGCATTCTCCATTTTACACCATTCCAATTCCAATGCACAAAAACATGCAGTCAAGAAAACAGCAGGCTACAGAGAGAGACCTGCCTGGTTATATATGTTCTCTGTCCGAAGAACGGATACTTTAAATATATACCAAAACCATCAAGGTCAAATATTTCA
>JADLZL010001251.1:0-88637 GCA_015844335.1 Chrysopogon serrulatus
ATTTTGTGTCACCTTTTGTATTATCGTATTATTATGGAAATTTTTGTTCAGATTATGTTTTTTGTCGCATTTTGTGCAATTAAACAGACAACAAATACGCCAATGTACCACCTCGCCAATGAATCTGCATGCCTGTCGATTTAGAAATGATGAAACAATGAATCATCTATTGGTGGCATGTGTTTTGTTTCGACAGTTTTTGTCCGGCTTGCTGCAAAGGGTTGGTCCTCAGAGCCTTTCCCAGTTATATGTAAACATCTTAAACTTTAGTTCTGGTTTTGGATGCCAAATAGGAAGACTAAATATGAACTAGTTGTTTTTGACGTCAAATAGAAGGACTAAATATAAACTAATCATAGACTAATAAGTACTAATAGTAATAGAGGCTAATTGTTGGCTAGAACTCATTATAATTTTTATTAGTCTATATTTAGTATATTATCTCATAAAGAACTTGTCCGGTGATCCAATCATCCTAGCGAAACTTCGTCTGCAAGACTGCAACTGCAATCAGATAAAAAAAAAACCGACTTCTCCTAGACGCCATAAAGACCGACCTTTCACAGAAGTGGATGACATGGTCATTTTGGGTCCATCCTCGACCTTCGCATGTGCCTCGGGTCTACACAACATGTAAGGCACAGTTGGCATTCATCGCTTTTTTTTCCCATGTCGACTAGAACCCTTCTTATACTCTACTAGTCAATGCGGTGCATGACCGACCCCCTGACCTGGAAGGCTGGGATGACTGGGCTTTGGTATGAGTTGCCAAATGGCCAGTGGTCTAGTGGTGGTAGGACTGTCTAGTGGGGCCTTATCCAATGATTAAATCCTGATGCTCGCATCTTTTTTAGGGTTTTTTAAGCTTTGTCGGTGTTACGCATTAAGTTGTAAGCTCCCGTCGACAACGAGACGCCAATGGTGACTTTGAGAATCTCCAGATCTACCGTCTCAGTCATTCGGATGTGCTCATAAGGATAGCGTTTGCGTACGTGTGTTCATAGGGATGAGTGTGCGTGCATGTTGTGAGCGTCTGCGTTGTACTGTGTAATTCTAAAAAAAAAACTATTCACACTAAAGATTGGTTTGACTCAATGGTAGTATATAGAGCCTGTTTTGTATAGTCTCGCCGTCTAAAAAAAGTGAATATAGGTCTAAGACGTATGTAGATCCATTACGCAGCAATTTCACCATGGATCTTTAATTAACTGAGGATTGCTACATATCTAGCGTTTCTCTCTATCCCACTCCCACGCATTAAGGGAACAAAGCCACGGTTGTCTTTTTCCCGGTGAGCTTGCGTGCAGAGAAAAATAACCACTGTACTAGGGAGCACGCGGCCTACAAGGGGCGGGCGTGGCCTTGAGCAATAGCGGGCACGACACCTAGCCGGGGCGAGCGCGCATCAACAGGCGCAGCAGCTGGGTGCCACACACAGTCAGCAATGGGGGTGCAGTGGCCGGTGGTTGGGCGGCCTTAGCAATCGCACGACCAGCCATGGGGTTGCGGCGGCCAGGTGGCGCATGGCTAGCCGTGTGGTGGGCACGGCCAGCTAAAGGGTGGCATAGCGACCGGCTAGGGCGTGGACGGCGTAATGATGATGGGGGCGATGATGAGTAGTGACGGGAAAGAAGACGCGAAAGAAAAAGAACAAACCGTTTTATGTGTGTAATTAGTGGCATACTGGGTAATTTTCCTCGGCTCCACCAAACTTGGATTTAATAGAGCATCCTTTAAGGTGCTTACCTTTTTGGTGGATCAAATCCCATATTTTAGAACTGAGTAGTCAAGCTTTGTTAGCTTGACTGTTGATAACCACAAAGCAAACTATATAGATCAATAATTAAAGGTATTGGTGTTGCGGAACCTTTGTCCAGTTTACTTGTCTTAAGGTAGCTAATCATGGAATGTTCCCTTGCTAATTTGCAATGTTCCTGAGGAAAAAGTTAAGAGCCTTGCCTGTGTCTTGGACTGTAAATTGTTGGATCACTTCCTTCACGGACTGATGTTAACTGGACACCAATCCAGCAAAGACTCCAGCAGTCAATTGTGCCTTTTAGGTGACTCCCGCAGTACGGTGTTGGCAACAGGCAAATAAAAGAGTCTGAAACAGCATCAAGTTGCAATTTTTGTCCAGCGTCGAACCCATACCTTGAAAACTGAATGCAGATCAGTAGAAGTTGTGGATTAATCCTTTAATACAGAGAACTGGAACTCAAAAGACGATAAAATTTACCATACATGCATTAGGAACAACTTTTATTAAGGTCGACTAGGTTGATTATGTTTGGAATTATGAGAATCAGATTCAGGGCTGGTCCAGGGTCTGAAGCTGGAACTCGGAACCCGTAGCAGCTTTGCCTGCTTGCCGACGACGCCGACCGGCACGAAAAGGTGCTGCTGCCGAGACGCCACAACTAAATATTGTCGTGCCCTGCGCCATTGTCCATCGCTTGATGCCGCATCTTTGGTGATTGCACCACCACCGCGCCCTTGGGCGGCGATAAATGCATTCCTAGCTGGCATTTATGGATGAACAAGCCATCAGTGCTCAAGCATGTAAATGTAATGCATCTCTTCCTCGGAACCAAATACCTTGCTTCATGTAGGGTATCTCTAACTTCTATTTAACCTTTTGAAGCCAAAACTGAGGTTTATATAACAAAAATCATCCTCCAATGGCCTCTATCCAACATCCTATTATTGGACAACCAAAATTTTCTATTTTGTTAAGTTGTCAAAATGTAGAATGGACTTTATTGTCTTCCTCTTTGAGATGATAAAAAACCATATATGGAAGTCTAATTTGGAGTCCGAATGACGAAATTACATCCTCGGGAAGTTGCTCCAACGTTGGAGATCGAAACTCTCAAGAAACCTAAAAAACTTGTTGGGTGTCCAGGTTCATCCTACATTGGAAGTTCCGACATATCACAGAAGTTCTGAGACGATGGGGCACTGTGATCTGTGGAAACTTCCAATGAAACCCAAAAAAAAAAAAAAAAAAAAAATCACTTTGTTCGGATCCAACCTCTCAGATTCCAATCTAAACTGCTCGAGACTCAACAGATTACGTCTTAGAAAGGTTTTCTATTGACAGAAGGGAATACTTCTTGTTCAATGGCTCATTTGGTATGATTACGTCTTAGATAGGTTTTCTATTGACAGAAGGGAATACTTCTTGTTCAATGGCTCATTTGGTATGATCTAGATTCTTTCAAGAATGTTTCACATCCAAATTCTCATTGAGAATATTTTTCACTGGAATATAATCAATTACTAGAATAGTTTGGCTACATGATGATCCAAAATTTTCCTTGACTCAATGAGAAACATCTTTTTAGGTAATTCGGTTAAAATGAGGAATATTTCAAAATGGTTTAGGATGAAACATTTGGTAACAATCTAGAAGAATCCACCATAATGAGATGTTTCACATATGTGAATTCAACATTTAGGATATGGTTAAATAAACATGGCTAGTTACTAGTTCGGGCTAAAATAAAACTAATTTGTCAAACATAATCCTCATTCTGAGACTTCCACTAAGACTAGCTAGTCAACCATAGCTAAAGACTTATTTCATTTCATTTCATTTTATTTCACGTGACATAGTAGTTTTAGAACACTATAAAGCTCTCCACTCAGACTAGCCTTACCACACGAGTCTTTAGGAACATTTCACCTGTTTGACAATTTGCATCTCACCATGGAGGCTACCACTTTCTGGGCAGTTCAAATTTCATACAGTATAAGATGGGACATGAGCGGGTGAATGGAAGAAATTTTCCTCAAAAGATCTATTTTCCATTCATGTTGTCGAATTTCATCGCTGCAACACAATATTTAACGGACTCAAATCTAAGGAACATGCAGATTAAGAACACATTGTCATGAAACCTTCCAAGGGCAAACTAAGAACACATTGCTCATTGCATTTTCATACTTGTAACATATGTGTCGGTGTCATCCATAAAACACTGATTAGAGAAAAGAAACAAAACTGAAGTACATAGTTGTCTGCCGTCTCCTCAAAAGCTAGATATAGGACCTCGACTACCAATGATCCCACAGACATTAGAGTAAAATACTAGGCCTCATCGAACTTGATCTTCTTTGCTGATGGTTGAATGCTCCCTATCTGTACAACCAAGAACACAGCAGTTTATAAGAAATATAGTATGAGGAAGATAGGTATCCAGACAGAAAAAATGATTACAAACTACCAAAAATTGGAATCACCCTGCTGTTTAGATGAACTAACTGTACTACTGAAAATAGACAAACATCTGAACTGGACTAATAATCCTATTTTCAATTTGCAATTTATATGAGAAAATTGAAACATCAATAAGTGACAAACATCATAATGTTGGACAGAGCAAAAAACTTGATGACAAAGCACCCACATGCTATGTTTTGGATTTCAAGACTTAAGATTTCTAAAGCCTAGGTCGCATACAATTATTCAGAACTCCAAACCAACAGGACCCAGTCACACTTCATCTTGTCAAGGGAAGAGATTCATTATAAGATTAAAATGCTATCTAGTCATTCTAAAAAGTGCTACTGTTGCTAATAATTAAGTCAACCTATTAGTTAAGACCCTGTTTCATGAGTGAAAAGCAACAATCCACAAGAATACAATTCCATTTGCATAATAAAATTTGTATCTACCATATTCTCCTATTTAATATTAGAACAATTTTCCTTAACAACCTTTAATACATAGTATCTCAAAGTCCAAGCCAAACTCAAACCTACAGACCCATATCTTCAATTGGCAAAAATTAATAAATGGCAGATAATAGCATTGTTATGATATGTACAGCTAAAACAAGCCTGTGCAAAAGTTATCCTAACCGTTATCAAGGCAGTAACTTGTAAGGACTACAGGTCCTGTTTGGAAAGGTAGTTTTGACTTTTGAGATCCAATCCCAGGAATTTAGAAGTAAATACTAAAATTTTGTAGATAAAACCTCCCCTTCCAACAAGCCTTTAGTTACTATGTTAATTGTCAAGTGAGCAGAAAAACATTAATTTTAGCCAGCTGCTCAGATTCTATAGTAGCCGCTGAGGGTGCTGCTGCAGCAGCTGCAGCAAGCAGTTCACATCGCTGCATTTGTATATGAGATCAAGAGATGAATTAAATAAATTGAAAGCAGCAGAACAAGGTTTAGTTTTTACAAGAGCTGGACACTCATAGTCGATACCAGCTGCCTTGATTCTTTTTGCGACGCTTTTCATCCCGTTTTACAATTCCTTCAACCATCTTTTTGTGCTCTTCAACAGTTTTATCCTGGTAACAGTACAACTATTCAGTACAATGCACATACTAAGCTACAATTGTAGTTAGCATTTAGAAATAAATTACCTTGTTGTGTCTCTTCCGTTCGATTGCTACTCGATCAATAGGTATAAATCCCCGTCGCACTCCTTTCCATCTGAACAGAATCGATAAGGCATGAAAATTGCAGAGGGTAAGTATGTCAATCCCATTATAAACAAAAACCAAGAATAAGTCCATTAAGTTTAGGACAACAACAGGGTCTCTAATATGACACTTTGATTAGCAATATCTTAAAAATATATCGTCTTATTAAATGCAAAGTATTTTTGTAATGAATATGGTAATGCAAATCTAGTGCTAATGCTAAGTATATAAAACTTTAGATATATTCAGTCAAATATTAAAAATTTAACTTGCGACAAACCTGGATCGACTTATTTTTGTGATCACATCGTTAAAGTACAAATAGACATACAACTCTATTTCTGTACAGAATACTAATAAAGTGCTAAGTTTCATATAAAGCAAGCACACACAACGAACAAGGACAAAAGAATACTGTTTCTTAAAGTCATATTGTGTCCTCATCCAAAACTTTATGCCCCCAAGTTCTAGTTTTCCATTTGAAGTTGCAGTTCCATCATCCATACCAAACATATACACCCATCCAATGCAAAAACATCACCACAACTTTTACAACTCAGGCACCTAGTTGATTGCAGAAAGTCATACATGCAAAGTGTAAGAAACATTAAGCCATATTTTTCTTAATAAGTTAACTAAAACCTATTAACACTGAATGTTATCATCTCAACCAACTATATCTATATGTTTTAGTATTGTCTTAGAACTTAGAAGTCCATGTTACGATTTAATTTCAGCAGACATTTGTGCTTTCTGAAAAGTTAAGTCCCATAACCAATGTCACACCAGGTGCATTTCTGCCCATGTCTTCACACACCACAGGCTTATCTGAATAATTAAAACCCAGGCTACATGGAAAATCAATTCTACTTCTCATCTCCTATTATAAAGATAAGCATAAAAACAAATAGAATAAAGTAGTAAAATCTAATAGACACTTAGACGCTTACAATTTGGGATGAACTTTCTCCGGTGGAACAAGTGCAACTTGCAAGGTGTGTTCAAACAAGAGATAGTTATTCATCTCATCAGCTACTATCTTTGCCACCTGTTAACAAAGCACATGACCATAGTTGTAATCAACAAGGTAATAGCATACATTTGCTGCAATGAGATATGAAATAAAGTTCTTACAGCAGGGCTCTCAAACTCAATGAATCCATAGTGCTTGGACTTCCCTGTCTGAAAATATCATGAAACCATAAGTTACAGCTCACCCAAAAAGAAATAGCATAGAAATCATGGCATGTGCAATACTAAACATACCTTGCGGTTCCGGGCAATCCTAAGCCTCTTAATATCCCCAAACTGCTTAAAGAACCCTGTAAAAATAGCAGCAACAACAAAAGAGTGCATTAGCACGACTTTAATGTCATATTAACGTTTCACCGTCACTGGAGCTAAACATACCTTGCATCTCGTCCTCGTAGAAGCCATGGGGAATGTGCCCGATGTAGACGACTGTGGCGGTGTTCTCCGGCTCTTCAGGCTGCTGCACTTTCCGCAGCCTCTTCCCGGGGCCTCCTTCCAGCGGCTGCACCAAGCCAAGACGCCACAGAAACACCAACGATTAGCGAAAAAAAAAACTGAAGCTAATTTCTCCCATCCCACGGAATCCAAGGAGTGGTTTGGGAGAGGCACGCACCAGGAAGTCCTTGCCCTCGCCGGCGCGCGGTGCCGCGGTGCGGCGCGCGAGCACCCGCTTCTGGTTCCGCTTCTTATCTCGCATCCCCATCTCGCCGGACCCTCCTCCTCTCTACCTACTCCTCTGCGAAGTCCTGCGGGACGCCGCCGTCCCGGAGAGACAGCGAGGGAGATAATCAGAGCAACGCCGAATGACCTCAAGGAGGATCGAACGGAACGGAGGGATTCGGTAGGCGTCCTGTACCTGGACGCTGCGCTTGTCGGGCGCCGCGGAGGCGGCAGGCCGCAGGGGCGCTGGCGTCGGACTGGAGGCGACGCGGCAGGGAGAGGCGAGGCGAGGAGCCGTCACGGAGATGGGCGAACGAAAGAGAGGGGTTAGGGTTTGGGCGTCCAATGCGAGGGAAGTAGTCATGGACCTGCGGCGTAATTCTTGGGCTGCGGCCCAATATGAGCGAGACCTATGGGCCGTTCGCCCGTTTTCATTAGTCGTTGACAGGCCTTGAGGCTTGGGCGAAGGTGGTTGTGGTTAATTGGGCCTTCTTTCAGCTCTTCCTCTGATTTTTTAAATCTGATTTTTTAAATTGTGTCAAAGGATGAGAGACAAAGGACCTGATTGCACTACCGAATTTTGTCATGCCAAAAATTTGATAAGCCCTAATTTTGGCAAGTATTTGGTTGGCTGCCAAAAGTTATCAACACAAAGGACCTGATTGGTTCGCTACCGAATTTTGTCATGCCAAAAATTTGATAAGCCTGGGTTTTGGCAAGTATTTGATTGGCCGCCAAAAGTTATCAATTTCTCACATTTAGCTTGCTAAATCTTTGACATGTTATTTGTCTAACTTTTGGCTTACCAAATCCTAGGCATAGCAAAATTTGGTAGCCAACCAATCAGGCTCAAAAGAAAGCATGTGAGATAATTTTTTTTTTCACTAAAACAGACTTTAAAAGGCTCTTCCTCCTAAACCGTTTAATTTTTACAAAACCATTTAGTAGGACTCCTCCACTTGAGCCAGATATGAACCCTAGCAAATAGGGCATAAATTTACTCTTATCTTCATGAGTAGTTCGTCTCAGCTTACAAACAGACATAGAGTTGTAACAACAAAGTCCAAGAGCCTGTCTCTTTTCTTCTCACTCACTTGCCATATTTTTTTTCTCCTTTCTCTTCCTTCTTTCTCCTCAAAGAATATAGAGGGAAAGGGCAGTGATCCACTACTTGTGGTGCAGTAATAGAGGCTTCAAGGTGTGTTTGGTTTGCATCCAGAATATGTCATACCTAAGTCCTAGCCTTGTCAAACATTTAGCCAATAAAAAGGACGCTAAACTTATACTTAATTAAATATGGAATGTAATTTCAGGGTATATTTATTTAAATTTATTGTTTTTAATAATATTTTATAAATTTAGTCAGGGGCTTAATAAGGGTTGACTCAATCCATACTCGTAATTACATTTTTCCGAGAGGAAGTTAGTTTGATAGACTTTCCATGCTTCGGAATACCAATGCGACTTCGAACTCTTTCGTTTTGATCAAACTAATATTTTATAAATTTAGTTAGGCTTAATAAGGGTTGACTCAATCCATTCTCGCAATTACATATTTTCGAGAGGGAGTTAGTTTGATAGACTTTCCATGCTTTGGAGTACCAATGCGACCTCGAAACCTTTGGTTTTGATCAAACTATCCTCCATTTGAGACCCTTTGGACTGAACTGAACGATTTTTTTCGTTTTGTACGTTTTCTTTCTGTGACAATACACAATTTTGCTGCGAAATTCCTTTGGGTCCTTGATTTGTCGGTGAGGCAAAGATAGCAAGGAGACACCCAAAAAAACAAACGGCCACACCCAGACGTGGGGAGAGAGCGTGAAACGGGGGCGACCTTCCTCGCTCCCAACAGCCGCAAGAGACCGACCGAGCCAACCTCCCCTTCCCGTCCCCACGTCGTTTCCGGCTCTCCTCTCCTCTCTTCTCCCCGACCGTTGCCCCACCCCGACAGACTCCCGCCGTCCCGCGCCCGCCCGCGGCCTGGCCGGGTCCTCCCTCCTCCGCTCGCTCGCTCGGAGCCGGAGCCAGAGGCCTCGCTCGCGACGTCTCGCGCCATGCGGGCTCGCGATCTGCTAGGGTTTCCCCCGGCGGGCGCGGCCGTGTCGTCGGCGGCCGCGCTCCTCCTCCCCCCCCTCCTCGCCGCCGCGGGCGAGGGGCCGGCCTGCCCGAGGCCGCCCGCCGCCGCCGTCATCCTGCGCCACGCGTCCGCCTCCTGCCGGGCGGTGGACGCCCCGGGGCTCCGGGGTCGCCGCGCCGGCGTCGTCGAGGTGGGCTTCGCTTTGTCGTTTATAATCTCGCCATCACTCTTGCAGAAATTGGCTTCCGGTTGCTTGCGCTGTTAGGTTGCCGTTTGGAGCGAGGGGAATTTAAATATTTAATGTCGCTTATAATCTCGCTATCCACCTTTATGATTTGATCGACTCCTGAAGCCGTGAGCGGTGAATCCCATGATAATGCTCGATCTAAGCTCTGCCCAAGATGAATTCTTCATATATTGCAGCCTCACAAATTACAATTACAACGCGTTTTTCTTTTTCGGTCTTTCCAAGATGATGTTCAGTAGTTTGAGCGGGATGCCAAAACTGATTGAACTCAGTGTCCATGGCAGCATTCCTGACTGTTGGGATGAAAGAAAAAAAAAGAAAGGATCAGTTGGCTTGAAAGCTTAAACATTTGTTGTCCCTGCAACTGCCTCCCTGGATATTCTGCTGAATATCTTGGGTATTGATGATGCTTGTGTTGCTGGTAGTAAGTAATTTGATGACATAGGAGATGAGTTATAGCTGCCTGACTGTATAAGAGCAGAGATTTGTTTCTGTTATTTATAACTATCCATGATCTTTAAGTTCGTTCCAGTTCAGCTGGACTCTTATGTTGGATCTGTCCTGGTCACCCTGGAGGCCTGAACTGATTGTAGTAGATATATGCCCAGGTTTAAAATGAGTAGCATTTGTTTATTTATTTATTTTGTACCATCTTCAGGGTTTGACTTCCATTTCTGTTTGATATACACACAAATGCTAGTCTGAACATGGAATCTTCTTTTATTTTGCATGCACACACCATCATGATAAATATGACCATTATTAATTAAGTGCATGATTTCTTCTCTGTTGAATGTCTGTCAATTGCTACCTGCTGTCAAAAGTTAAATTAGATAACATAGATTGAATTTTCTCAACAACTCGTTTTGATTATCTGCTGCATAGAAGAGCGTATGCAACTTTTTGGAGGGCACCGATATAAGTTAGGTAGCCTTCCACTTTTTACCAATTCCTTGGCAGTATATTGAAAATATCCCCCTTTGTTTCTTGTACAGTCAGATTTATATTATATACAAAAGTTGATTGGCCAAACTACACAACTAGTCATGCTTTGACTTCGATTTGTTCTCAAATCTTGAATGAATACTCTTTGTGTCTGTTACTTCACCCTTCGTCTTTATGTATCAGGGGGATGATGGGGCGCTGCAAAAGGCAGTAGCACTTGTGCTGCAGAACAGGGAAGATTTTGTCGCTATTCTTTTTTATGCTTCGTGGTGTCCTTTTTCTAAAATTTTCAGGACAGATTTTCAAAAGCTGTCATCCTTTTTCCCAACAATTGGTCATTTTTCTTTTGAAGAATCTAATATCAAACCAAGGTGCGTCTTTCTAAAAGAGATAAACACTGCTGTTAGATTTTACAATATCTGGTATGCAACTCAACTTCAATATCTGAATTGCAGAGTATTGTCGAGGTATGGAGTTCGTGCATTCCCGACAATTTTCCTTCTGAACTCTACAGTGCGTGTGCGTTATCATGGATCTCGAGCCATGAATTCCCTTGCTATGTTCTATAAAGATGTTACAGGTATTATTGCTCAAAGTTCAGAATCTTGTGAAAGTGTTGGCACTCGTCTCAATATTTACTGAAATTTACTAAGTTAGACAAAAGGCTGAGTATTTCCTGCTGCACCATAAGCATTCAGGTGTCGTGCACTGCAGATTTAGCACGCTTTTTTTTTCCTAGAACTGTAGATATGCATTTTTCCTAGCATTTAATTACCTTTCCATGAAGTTTTCATAGATTTCACCTTCCTTTTTGGAATTCTGAAGGCTTGAATCCTGTGTCATTGGATGCCACATCCCTGGAGAGAATGGAGGATACAGTTACTATAATTGATCATAACAAAAAGACTGAAAAGGAGGATTCTCTGTTATCATGGGCAAGATCACCAGACCGGTTACTTCATCAAGATACATGTCTTGCATTGGCTAGCTCCTTTGTCCTCTTGAGGTTGCTTCATTTCCTTCTTCCCAAGCTTAATGCATGTATGAAGCAAGCCTGGAGGACAAGACTTTATGAACTGAATAGGTTGTTTCCTAGCTTGTCTTGAGGAAGGCAATGTGGAACTGGAAACTTGAACTGACTCTATAATAAGGCAGCATACTTATAAGAAGTGATGTGGGAAGCAAACCGGATCGTGAGGAAGCCAGTGTCAAGTTAATCCACATTGGTGGCTCATGTCTGAGTAATGAAAATATACTGCTACCAACTCTGTATACCCTGAAGGTCAGAAGGTCTCATCAATGGATCCATTATTTTCCATCCATGTCGAACTCACATTCTTAATGCAAGCTGACGTTCTTGGAAATGCTGACTTAATGGTAGTCATCTGTACAACTGTACCATTAGCCAACTCCGTCTGAGTTCAGATTTGTATCTTGGTGTTACTCCTGATAAACAAAAAAAGACATGTATTCTAAGTAAGTGTTCATTATGTTAGTCATAGGCATGATTGATATGTTTATGATCCAACAAAATCTGATGAAGTCGTACCTTTTGTTCTCCCATTCTTTGACCAACCAAGTTGTTATAGTAAAGTTTGCAGGCTGTAAATGGAGTTGCCGCCTCATATCAACTTATCACTATATTGAGGCGGCAAGAAATATACAATTACTCTTTTGCCCCATTGAACAATTGTCAGATCTTAAAATTAATCTTAATAAAGTGAAATCTTCTGGTTGGGCCAAGCCAAAGATTAAGGCCAACACACACATTTTGGTTACAAGATTGGCAATTTTCCTTTTGGCTCTTTGGGAACCCTTAAGCACTTTAGAAAGTTAAATATTAAAGATTGAAAATAGAATTGAATATTTAGTACATGGAAAAAGGAAAAAATATCATCAAAAGGGAGATTAGTGCTGATTAACTCAGCCTTTTTATCTAGCCTACCTCTCTTCATGCTATATTTTTTAAGGTCCACGAGAAGTATTTAAACAATAATCTAGAATCAGATTTTTTTTTTTTTCTTTAGACTGAGCTATCGACCCAACATCTCTTTGTATTAATTTTATTTTTCATATTGGCTTTTATTATTTATTTCAGTGTATAGAGCATGTTAGACTTTGTAACAAATTTTGACTGATTTCTCTTTTGTAAGAGGCCTGAAGCTAAATTTTATCTATTATCCATAAAAAAATGTATGTATAGTTAGCCAAAATATTTGAAATCCAAACTCACATTAGCACACCCTTTCTCAGGCTTATTACTTGCACAAAAATGTATGTATAGTTAGCCAAAATATATGTATTCTTCTCATCAGTACACCCTCTTTCTGAACTTACTTGTTTCCCACGCGAGATAAGTTGATGCGTGTTTTATATAGTGGCACGAGGGGCCGGTCAAGTTACACCAAGAGTACTCATCGGTCCGAGGTTGCGACGATCCTGCACGACGTTGAAGAAATGGCAGCGACCTTCACCTGGTTCGATGTTGTCTACACGAGAAGGACTGCGAATTTTGCCGCACATTTATGTGAGCACTCTTTAGTTTCTTCGCAAGATTATATTTGGCATACTCGCCTCCTAGCTTCTTGCAGCAATGCCTGCAGTATGATTGTAATGCTACTCCTTAATTATTGAAGCTTTTGTTGAAAAAAAAAAGTTACATAACTGCATAATTTTGTCAATTAAGCTAAAATTGGTAATTGGTAAAAATCCTTTTGGTCAAATTATGCGGTATGTAATCCCGGAGCTGAAGAAGCAGTTTGAAAACTCAGCTCAGATTAGTACAGATGCATATTCCCTCTATTATTGTTTCTTTTATTTCTGTTGTCGTTTTGGACCTGCTCGCCCAACAAACACACATTGACCATTGATGTTCCTAAATGTATGTTAAGTAGTAGAAGCTGTTGAAAATATATCACCGAAACTAATTTTCATACAAATTTTGCTGGCATCTTTCTTTCTGTTACAATGTTTCTAATAGTTTAGTGCATAACAATAATCAGCTTTCAAAAATTAATGCGCAAGAAGTAGTTTCAAAGTTGCCGGTTGAGTTTCAGCCCCTTACGTCACCGGCAATTTCTCATCACTCAACAATCAGAAGCTCAAAACGAAAGTCAAGTCAATGACGCGTTCCCAGACGGTCCACTGAGCAGATTGTTTTGATCTCAATCTTTATACTGGCATATCACCTGCTGATAATATCCATAAAAATATTTACATAGGATCTTTCGTCAACGCTGTCGTGTCCGTCCCCAAATATACAGTTACATACATATATATCCGTACAAATGCGTACATGTCTTGATCGATCTTATATCAACACAAACTCACACAGCGACGTGACACGCAAATCAGCTGACCCAGAAACCAGAATGTACGCGACCAAGCCGCTGTCCCTGTTCAAGAGCCACCCGGAGGCGGCGTCCTGGCCGCCACCGGAGGGCCGGAACTCCGGCTACCTCGTGGTGAAGGGCGCTGACGACGAGGGCAGCGACGACGAGACGTGCTGCTGGGGCACCTGCGGCGGGTCGCGCGTGCGCGACCTCCCGTTCCCGCAGAACCGCGTGCTGACGGTGCGGTACACGGAGCATCACGGGGAGAGCAGCACCACCTACGCCGACGCCGTCGTGTTCGTGCCCGTCCCGGACCAGCCGCTGGCGTCCAACCGGTACTACCCCGTGATCGCCACGGGCAGGCACAGGGGCCTCGTCCGGGCGTGCTCGGCGGAGGAGGACATGGTCCCCTGCTGCTTCTGCCGGTGCATCAACGACGTGGACCCGCGGCCGTTCGACCCGGCGGACATCTACCAGCAGGTCGAGATCGTGCAGCGCCGGCGAGGGCGGTTCACGGCGAGGGCGGTGGCGCCCGACGGCTTCCCCTACTTCCTCTACCGCAAGAAGTACTGGCGCGTGTACGCGTCCAAGCCCAAGAGCTTCGACCTCGGCGAGGCCCGGGGCCTGGACGCCGCGCTCCGGTCGCGCCAGCTCTCGGACGCCGCCGCCGCCGTCCTTGACGCGTTCCCGGCGCCGACGACCAACAGCGCCGCCGTCGGGAAATGGTACTCCCTGTTCTTCCTCGTCAAAGAAGACGGCGGCGTCGCGCCACGGGAGCAGATGGAGCGCAGCGCCTTCTACGAGGTGACGCTCGAGCAGCGCTGGGAGCCGGTGCACGCGCACGCCGCCGGCGGGCCGAAGCTGGGCAGCAAGAAGGCGCTCATCGGCGGGAGCGTGGAGGCGAAGCAGGAGGAGGCGAGCTCGCGGCACGGCGACACGTACGTGTGGTTCAGGGCGGCGGCGACGGGGCAGCGGGTCGGGCTGTGCACGAGCGTGTGGGAGAGGATGCGGTGGGAGGAGTACAGGGGCGGGTGGGTGGACGAGGACGAGGATCCCGGGAAGGTCGCCGGCGGATCGGTGCTGGTGGAGAGGTTCGTGGTGAAGAGGTTGGATGCCACCGTGGTTGTGGCCTTTGACTTTGTGCATCTCAACAAAGTCAGAGCAAAGCAGGTGTGAATACAGACAGAGCATGCATGACATGATATTCGGGGCAACTCTATGCTCTTCGCGCTTTGTGTCACAGGAGAGATGGTAAATTAGTTACTCCCTCCGGCCCTTTTTATTTGTCGCCGTGGGATGTGTCCACAAGTTTGACTTGATTTATAGAAAATATATACAATATTTATATCTCTAAATAATTTTGTTAAAAAAACTAGATCCAAAGATCTTTCCGATGGTATTAATTATGATAATAATTGATGATATTTATTATTTATTAAAATTACCGGTATTTGTGTCGGGAAGCGAAGCGACAAAAAAAAAAGGGACGGAGGGAGTACTATATAAGTAGTAGGTGTTTGTGAGATTTCTTCAGTCTTATTTGGCTGTATAGAAATATACCTCAATTCATACAGTTTCGAAGATGTATTTTAATTCAAATTTCACTCCAATCCCCTCCAAATTGTATGGATAAGGTGTATTTGTGTGTAGCCTCGTTTTCATTTTGATTCATGATTTGACCTTTGTTTTTATGTGTAACTTTATATTTAAGTGCTTGATGTATAGTGCCTTTAATTTCAAAGCAGTTTTTCTTGTTCAGACTATCCTATTCGATTGGTATTATAAGATGGCTAATAAGTTGAAACATCTCATTTTTTATAAGATAAAAATGCTGTTGGAATAACTGATAAGCTAAAATGAACATTTAGAAGGATTTGCTTCTCGCGAACTGCTAGCCACCTTTATATTGCTTTTCACACCTCGTCAAAACTCGCCATAAAAAATATTTGGATATCTTCCTTCGGACAGCACCAACGCAAGCATATCAACATATGCACTAGAGACAAATTCAGATTGTACCTTGGATAGATCTCGAGCCAAACACCGATAGGAACACCAGAACACGAACAGTGGTCCGGATCTCCCTACAAACTTGATCGCCCGCCTATCCATACAAACCGTTGTGCCCTTTTTGACCATTGCTTGACCATGTGACCATTGTGTTGAGCACCAAAAGGTGGCACAATGCATCTTGTCCGGCCACGAGCCCGAGCGCGGCGTGGCGGTGGCGAAACACGCATGTGGTCCCCCTAACTCTCTCCCTCTCACCTTGTCTACTAGAGTGCCAACAAGCTTCCTATTTAAGTTGAGCATCTTATTAGTAGGTGTACTATGTGGTACTAATTAGATCTCGTTCGATGTAGACGAGAACAGTGCTGTTCCGGAGGAGCCTGCCATGGCGGCTTCAAGCCTTGGTGGGTGCGTGCCAGCGAAGGAGAGCTTCGCTCCACCAGTGGCGACAGCAGAGGAGGCTGCCATGGCCGCTGGTCGCGGCAGTGTCGTCGCACCTTCCGACCTCAACCCCGACGCTCTACTATTTCGTGGTTCGCCAGCCTCAGCCCGCTCAGGTCGCTGTGAGGCTGGCCGCATCTACTTCAGCGACTCCGAAGCCTCGTCAGTGGAGTCCGAGCTCTCCCCGTCTGTCAAGGGGAAGGCAGCCGCCAGTCGCCCTACTCGCCGCCGTGTCGGCATCGTCATGCGATACACCCAACCCACAGGCGCACCGCCTGCTCGCCGCCAGCGCCTCGCTCCATCGTCGTTAGGCCTCCTCCGACCGGCGGCTGGGCGGATACCCAGCCCAGCGAGGTCGCCACGACCCCACGGCGGGGGCCATTGTTCTGTCGTGGGTCGTCGTCGACCATGGGCGCGAGGCCGGAGGCCGGTCGCGGGACTCGTCGCTCGGCTCGGCCGCGGAGACCGGGGCTGTGGGCGGATTCCGTCACACCTGCGGCTGGGTCCTCGCCCTTGAGGGCCACCGCATCGGCCCGCCCACGTCTCCACATTCCCAGGCTAGCACGCGAGTCGACGCAGAGGGTTCATGCTGGTCGAGTGGGCGCCGCTGGCGCCAGAGAAGCGCGCACGGGTCTCGCGCCACTGCCCAGTGCCCTCGGCTCTGGTCGGCCTCTGCTTCAACTGTCTAGCCGGAGAACATGTCGTCGCCGACTGCCGCTTCCCGTCTCGCTGCCTGCACTGCGGGTGTGCGGGTCACCGTGCATGCGACTGCAACGCGGCCGCGCTCCTGCAGCGCCCGTCGCTCGAGGCGGGGACACGCTGCGTCGTCGCCGGTCATGCTCCATGGGACGGGACACCTCGCTGCCACTCACATGCGTGGGGGGACGCAGTTCGGCTCTCCGCCTCGTGTTAAGGAGCCATGCGTGCGCTTCAGCGGTTGCGCCATTGGGCCCGCGTGGGGCACGACGTTCCAGCAGGCGCTGCGTGTTGTCGTGGGCGAGATCCCCTGCCCGTTGCTTCCAGTTGCCGGTCCGCAGTTCTTTGGACACCGACTGCGGAGGTGCAGGGATCTTCAGCTGCTAACGTCGGGTCCGGTGCATTGTTCCCCAACCAGTCGTCGGAGGGATTAGTCGACCAGCCGGTCGCCTTGTGCGACAAAGGTGTGTCGACCACGGCGGAAAGTGATGCCGCCGTACTGGATGACGTTGTCCCTCCTGCTCCAACATCGCCAACCACTTCTCAGGCGGACATGGAAGGGCCACCTCATGTGCGGTCGGGGCGCCGGTGGCCACTGCTCTGGCTCCACGTCCTTCCACGCCGCCCGCCTCTTCTTCGGCGGCGGCGGCCCCCCGCTCACCATCGACGCCCGGCCTTGCCATAGGCACACCCGTTGCTGTGCAGCCACATGCAACGCTGGACGACGTGCTGCCGGACGATGATGTTGGGGCTATCTTGGGGCTGGTGGCTGGCGTGCAGGCGCAGCACCGGCAGCTCTCCATCGGGGCATAACGCTGGATGACGTGCTGCCGGACGATGATGTTGGGGCTATCTTGGGGCTGGTGGCTGGCGTGCAGGCGCAGCACCGGCAGCTCTCCATCGGGGCATCCAACGACGGCGGCGATGGGCTCCCCGCTCAGCCCACCTACGACGACACATCACCGATGGTACACGGGACGGACCCTCCTCCTACGTCTGCTGCAGCATCATCTTCAGTCCAACCAACCTCCGTCGAGGACTTCTTCGCCGGTCTAGTGCTGCCGCTCGAGCAGCCGCTGATCCAATCACCACCGCGCCTTCGTGTCTCACGCGTGCGGGACGAGGACCTGGTGCCGCGTCGCAGTGATCGACTTGCTGCTAAGGCCGCCTTCCGCGACCCGAACCCGGAAAAGCAAGCCAAACGGGTCTTGCTCGGCAAATGGTAGCCATCGGCGAGCGCTCTAGCGCCGCAGACGCCTGACGCAACCATCGCTACTCGGTTCCACGAGACGTTCCAACAGCCGTTGTCGTCAGCCAAGCGCGAGGCTTTGTTGGAACTCTTCCCCATACATGCTCACAGGTGGTGGATGGCGATGCAGTTGCCTTGAACAAGGGTGCGCTCAACGTCGCAAGGTCTTCAGTCGCACATTAGTTTCTTAGTTAGTCACAACATCATGTGTTCCACCGCCTAGCGGTGCCTTGTGTTAGTGTTCAACCACGTCGCTCAGGGCAGCTCGCCATGTTGTGATATTGGGATTGTAAAACTTCTATCTTCCTCTTAATGAAGCACGTGCTATGCACGCTTTCGAAAAAAAAATGTGGTACTAATCCCACTTCCACTTAGCACTTATTGTGGGCTTTTGGGATTGCTTTGACTAATTGCTCCTAGACTAACTATGTGCTAGGCCCAATTTATCGAATACATTTTTCTTGGACGGAGGACATGGAACACAAGTACACAACAATAATCTCATTTCATTTTAAAGAGAAACAATCTCATTAAAACTAAATAACACCAGTCATAATACAATCTGATAGTAATACTGCATCATCAACTAGCTCATAGCAATACTGCAACATCTTCCTAAGGAAAGCAGGTAGCAGCAGCCGGCTATGGCCTTGCACACACACACACACACGCAGCAGCAGGCCAAAACACACTCGGCCTCGCGTAGGCAAGAGGAAACAACCAATGAAGGACACTTGGCAGTCCACGGCCAAAGCAGTTCTAGCGGCTGCGGCGGCGGTGCAGCGCCAAGCCCACGGCAAAACAAGGAAGATCGATGGAGTATACGTACGTCGATTGCCTACCCTCGACAGCATGCGTTGGACGGCGCAAAGGAACTCGCGATGCCGATGGAGGAGTTTTCCAGGCAAAGCTGAATACGCGTAAGTTACGCACCATAGGAGAGTTTTTCCCAAGTGCTAAAAGATTAGGTGGATAGATAAGAAGTTGTTAGAGATGATTTTTTTTGTAATCTTGCCGAAAAACATGGATTGACAGAGGACATTTAGGATACTCATGAGATGCTCATAAGCTCTAAGATCTAGAAATTTAATATTTAGAATGTTCAAATAACTTAAAATATTAAACAGGGTATATACAAAAGTTGTAGGCCTTAGTATGATCTACACTTTTTAATTAATAATTTTTTATTTAAAGTCATTTAGATTCCTAGGTATTTGTTTTATGTTCTAATATTTTGAAATCTAAAATCAGAAAATTTCAAACAACGGCAGACATTGATATGATCTAAATCAAAGTTATAATTATCAATGCAATCTACAACTTTGCAATTACGAAGTTTTTAATTTGAAAATCTTAGTCCTAGAATACATTTTAAAATTCTTAGATTTTGAGATTCAAATTGTTGAAATTATCAAACTATCTCGATTGGAGACACAATCTATATCAAAAAATTGTAGGACGTGATAAGATCTAAAACTATGTAATCGACACCTACTATGATTTATGACAGGGCCACACGGATCCATCCAAATCTGACGTTGTCGTTAAAATGATTAGGACATTCCAAATGCAGACTCTACTATGGTTTCTATCGTTATTTATTATCCTTCCATATTAGCATTTTAATGATGTGGAAGGCAAATTAGCGAGAAAAGAGAAGAAAACCATTTCTTAGTTAGACTCGGTCACTCAGAAACAGTTGGCTCTACGGATACTGAAGTAAAGCCGTGCAAATTGTGTCTTCTGGAAACCAATAAACTATTCTACTTTTTTGACGAGTGACGGCCTAACGACAAGTCACAAGTCAGCTCAGAGGACGCGTTGCCATGGTCTAGGGACCAAACCACCCAAGCAAGCTACTCCCTCCGTCCCAAAAAAAATGTCGTTCTCACTTCCAAAAAACAACTGCTGGTAATTTTTATAAATAATAAATATTATCAATTAGTATCATAATTAGTATTGTTAGAAAGATCTTTAGATCTAGTTTTTTAACAAATTTATTTGAAAATATAAATACTGTACATATTTTCTGTAAATCGAGTCAAACTTGTAGCACGAACACCCAAAATGTCATTCTTTTTGGGACAGAGATAGTACTCATATATACTCGATTGCATATTCACTGGCATCCAGGAGAAGAGCACGAGCCAAGCAAAAAGGCCCAGTATGTATGCGACAAAGCCGCTCTCCCTCTTTAAGAGCCACCTGGAGGCGACGTCCGGGCCACCGCCGGAGGGCCGGAACTCCGGCTACTTCGTCGTGAAGGGTGCCGCCGACGAAGAGACTAGCTGCTGGGGCCTGTTCCCCGACCGGCGCGTGCGCGAGCTCCCGTTCCCGCAGGACCGTGTGCTCAAAGTGCGGTACACGTCATCGAATGGCCAAACGACCAGTGTCCAGGAAGAAGCCTAGGGCAAGCACAAGGGCCTCGTCAGGGCGTGCTCCCGCGAGGAGGACAAGGTGATGTGCTGCTTCTGCCGGTGCATCAGCGACGTGAAGCCGCGGCCGTTCGACCCGGCCGACGTCTACCAGCAGATGGAGATCGTCCAGCGCCGGCATGGGTGGTTCACGGCCAGGGCCGTCGCCGACGACGGCTTCCCCTCCTCGCTCTACCGTAGCAAGTACTGGGAGGTGTACGCGTCCAAGACCAGGAAATTCGATCTCGGCGAGGCCATGGGCATGGACGCCGCGCTCCAGTCGCGCCAGCTCGCCGCCGACTACGCCTTCCCGGTGGCAGCTACGCCTACGGCCGCCGTCGGGAAATGGTACTCCCCGTTCTTCCTGATCAAAGAAGCCGGCGTCGCGCCACGGGAGCAGATGGAGCGCAGCGCGTTCTACGAGGTGACGCTCGAGCTGCGCTGGGAACAGGTGCACGAGCACAGCGGTGCTGGCTCCAGGCTTGCCAGCACGAGGGCGTACGTCGGCGGGAGCGTGGAGGCGGAGGAGGATCTCAACTCGCACCGGCACGGCGACGCTTACTTGTGGTTCAAGGCGGCGGCGGCCGCGGGGCAGCAGCTGGGGGTTTGCAAGAGCGTGCTGGAGAAGATGCGGTGGGAGGAGTCCAGGGGCGGGTGGGTGGACGAGGACAACGCCGGGGAGGTGACCAGCGGCGGATCGGTGCTGGTGGAGAGGTTCTTTGTCAAGAGGCTGGACGGTAGCGTTGTTGTGGCCTTTGACTTCTTCCATCTCAGCAAAGTGAGAGCAAATCAGTTGTGAAATCTGTGTGAGAGGCATGGTACTAGACTATCATTGAACTATTCCTTCATTCCAAATTATAAATCGCTTTGACTTTTTTGGTATATCTATTTTACTATGCATCTAGATATAATAATGTGTCTAGATACATAGCAAAATAGATGAACTAAAAAAGTCAAAATTACTTATAATTTAGAACGGAGGGAGTACTATATAGTCGTTGTCTGTACATGTAGGCTGGTCATATCTCACCTTGCATTTATTCACATTACTTCTTTCGTCGAGAAATGTAATAGATCATTATTCTAGTTTTGTCCTAAATTATTTTTTGTGATATTAATAAATTTATCAAAAAAATATGTTACTAGCATTTACATGACCAAATAAATACAATATCAAATGTTTTTGATAGATTTAATGAAACTAAATTAATGTTGTAATGTTGGCGTATTTTGTATACGTTTGATCAAAATAGAGCTGCTTGAGAGTTTGACTTATACCAAACTGACCAAAGAAGCATTCATGCATTAGGGGACCTGCAAACGGCTAGCACCAGTGGCAAGGGTCAGAAAAGACCTTCGGTTTATCACTCTAGTCTCGGATAGAATTAGACCTAGGATTAATATAAGCATTAGTCCCAGATCTAATTTTTTTGCATTAGAGGACGTTCTCCCGATTGGTAAGGGTCTATATTATATTAGTCCCAGTTAGTGTTATGTACCAACCCGGACTAAATGTATTTCTAACATATCTTATCTTTGCAAGACTTATTCTTTAGTATATTTATCTTCTCTATTTACTTCTATGTTTTATTTGTATGGTTAGTGTAGTTATTACATTTTAGCATAGGATCTCCATCCGTATTAGGTGCTCTAGTTATCATATATGGTTAGAGTAGTAATCGATAGTGTAGACATGGTGTCTAGGCTATAGGTTATCTGAGGTTGCGTCCAATTCTTACGGTTAGTTATGGTAGCCCATAGGGGTGACAGCTCTATGTGGCCTTCGTATTCCACCACGTCAGAGTTGGTGTTTCGTAGAGGTTTTGGCAGCCTTCCCCAACTTCTTCTTTCTCATCTATTCGAGAGTTGGAAAGACACTGCTGCTCCAAAGTGCTATTGTATGTGCTATACTTACCCATGCATTAGTTACATTCTAGTATCAATTAGAATAGAGCCCGAGTAATGGAGAAGTATATAAGAACCTTGAACTCTCCCATTGATCTCTCAAGTTAGCTGACTAGACATATATTATAGGATTCTCCTTTGTGTATGACAATTATACATAACTCTTATCATTTACCACTTACTCCTGCTTAGGTCTAGTTGGTAAACTAGTTAGTAGATATATGATGGAGAACTATCTATGTCTTTAATCATTGTTTCCCAGTGGTAAAATATAAATAACGATACCTGGATTACTCCCGGTAAAATGCTACAATGGTAATTCTGTGCACTTACAGAATCCTTCATATTTTAATTGTGCATAAGAAATACCAACACTCTTTAGAGCGAGTCCAAAAAAAATGTTTGAGCATCTCCAAGAATTTTCTAAACTTTCCTCCAAAAATTTCTATGTTTTCCAACTCCCGAAAAGGTATTGGGAGAAAGAAAAGGACCATCTCCAATAGTATCCAATATTTCACTTCTAAAAACTTAAAATTTGGTTCACCTGGATTTTATTTTTGCAGTCCATTCTTTTCCTAACAGCCGGTCATCAGCATTATTTATCTAGTAGCAATAGCATTCAACAACTGTAGCATACAACACAGTCTCATGCAAGCAGACAAGCCGACAAGTAGCAGTATATCTGCCGGTTCTGAGCATTGCAATATACTCCCTCCGTTTCAAATTGACTGTCGCCGTGGGATACGTGCCACAAGTTTGACTCGATTTATAGAAAATACGAGCAATATTTATATCTCCAAATAATTTTGTTAAAAAACTAGATCCAAAGATCTTTCCGATGATACTAATTATGATACTAATCGATGATATTTAATATTTATAAAAATTGCCGGCATTTGCTTCTCGGGAAACGAAGCGACAGACATTTTGAAACGGAGGGAGTAGGCAATGGCAGCCAGCAAGAAGTACTAGAATGCATGCAATACGCAGCACATGCACCTATCACCAGTTCACCACGATACCATGCAGTTGGCCATCAATAGCCAAAGCAAGAAAACAAACACTCCCTTCGTCTCACGAAGGATGTGATTCTCGGTTTACGAGGTTAAATTAGTGTGAGTGTGAAATTATGCATGTGTCCCTCATTTTGTCCTCTTTTTACGCATAGAAACTCTGAAGCAATTGTTCGTATCTAGAGAGTTCATCACAAGTTTAGAATATTTTATGTCCGTAGTGAGCTCCATGGCCAGTGGCCACATCTAAACCGTAGAGGGCTCTGCTCGACCGGTCAAAACAACTGGTTTTATAAGAGAAAATACCGTTGGAACGACTAATAAATTGACTCATAAGCTGAAATGAATAGAGCCCTCAACGATGCATGGACAGGTTTTAGTAGTTTTCTGTATGCATGCGCTATTTTTTTAGTACGTGGATCCCACTGAAGTTGTTTTTAAGCCCACAATTACATTTTCTTTAGCAAGATTTGAAGTGCTGGAATGTTGAGTATTTAGTTATTTTACGGCATGCTTTAATCCATAAATTTATCATGACACAGATTAGCATAGACAATATATTCATTGCACATGTAGGTCCGCTACTGAACCAAGATATAGCGGATACTGAGCATGATATCAAAGTACATATCAACATATGCACTAGAGATAAGTTCAAATTGTACCCTTTGATGGTTGATGCAGGAAGAAGCACCGATAGGAACCCCAACACCGGTCTGGATCTCCCTAGAAACTTGTGCCCTTTTTGACCGTTGCTTGACCATGTGACCATTCAATGCCGCTGAACCAAACAGGAGCAGTCGCCCAATGTGCTCCCTAGAAACTTGATCACCCGTCTACCCATACAAACCGTTGTGCCCTTTTTGACCGTTGCTTGACCATGTGACCATTGTGTTGAGCACCAAAAGGTGGCACAATGCATCATGTCCGGCCACGAGCCCGAGCGTGGCATGGCGGCGGCGAAACACGCGTGTGGTCCCCTAACTCTCTCCCTCTTACCTTGTCTATTGGAGTGCCAACAAGCTTCCTATTTAAGTTGGCCATCTTATTAGTAGGTGTACTATGTGGTACTAATCCCACTTCCACTTAGCACTTATTGTGGGCTTTTGGGATTGCTTTGACTAATTGCTAGATTAACTATGTGCTAGGCCCAATTAATCGAATACATTTTTTTGGACGAAGGGCACGGAACACAAGTACACAGAAGTACACAACAATAATCTCATTTCATTTTAAAAAAGGTCAAGCCAGCGCCCAGACGTCCGGACGGATGCAGCGTCCAGACACCCCTCAACACCCGCACTAGTCCCGCTTCGCAAACACCGAGCGCGCGCCCCAACACCCGGATTTCGTGTGCTGCACCAGCTGCGAAGCGCATGGGGGGCTCATTCCGCTGGGCTGGGCGGGGACCGCCTTCCTTCCTTCTCGACACCGAGTCGAAAAAACAATGTAAAGGCGAGAAGATAGATGCAACACTCGATCTAATTTTGAAACATCCGGGAACAACGATTGCAACATATGTTTGAAAACAAATGAAACATTTGAAACACGTTGCTGAAACACTAGGAAAACACTTAAAAACACTTGAAAACAACATCGGAAGAGAAAGCAGGGGACACGCGGATGCCCAGCGGTGCCCTGGAGAAGACACTGAGGTGAGGTAGCTGAAAAAAAGCGACGAGGGAGATGCAACATTCGATTTACTTTTGAAACATCGAGATACAATATTAGCAACATATGTAAAAAGACAGATGAAACACTTCAAAGCTTGCTACTGCAACATGGAGAAGAAGCTACTGCAGCGTGGAGAAAAAGCTACTAAAAACAAAAGGAGAAGCAGCTACTGCAATAAAAGGAGAAGAAGCTACTGCAACATGGAGAAGATGCTACTACAACATGGAGAAGAAGCTACTGAAACAACAGAATAAGCTACTGAAACAAAAGGAGAAGCAGCTACTGCAACAAAAGGAGAAGAAGCTACTGCAACATGAAAAAGAAGCAACTGAAATATGGAGAAGAAGATACTAAAACATCCGAAGAAAAACTAATAAAAACGTTGACAAACATGAGAGATACTACTGCAAAACAAAGCAAAAAAGCTATTGAAACATCACAAAAATAGCTACTGCAACATCAGAGATTTTCATGCAAAAAGCATTTTATATCATTTGTTGCTTGTAGATCTGAATCGGTATAAACCCAATCCACCATCAAAACCTTAGATCCAGAGGGGGGAAGAGGAGAGAGGAAGAGGAGGTGGAGGGGAGAGGAAGAGGAGAGACTAGATCGAGATCAGAGAGGGGAGTAGGGGGAGAGAAATCTCAGATCTAGATCCCTCCCCACCTACCTCGTCGGAGCAACGGTGTGCACCAAGGATCTAGAGGAGGAGGGAGGAGGAGGAGGAAGGAGAGCTCAGATCCAGATTTAGAGGCGGAAGAGGAGGCCTTAGATCTGGATCCCTCACCACCTACTTCGTCGGGTCTACTGTTGATATCTGATAACGCCACTGTTGATGGTGGATAATGTCAATATTTATTAGAACTTTAGACATAAAAAGGCACATGAGTACACACTAGTCTAGGGTTTTAACTGACAATTTCCATGAGTTTTGCATATTCTATATTTTCCGGGGATTATTTCAAAAAAGCATAAAAAGAGGGATTAGAGTGCATAATTATCACGAAACTTATCCGCGTCGGAAAATATCGTCATCGAGGCTCGAGAAAAACATCTAGAAGACACCGGCAGCGAGACCCGCGGGGGGGCCTCTAGGTGGGGTCGGCCGCCCCCACTGGCCCGGCCGGCGCCCTAGGTCAAGCGGCGGCGCTCCCCTTCTGGAGTCTTCCTCCCACGCTTCCTTGGAAGTCAAACAAAGCATCCCTACGTTGATTTAAGGTCGGTTTGATCCGACGGTGCACACAACATGAAGACGCGGATCGATGACATGGCGGTTCCTTGCCCCCTACTCCACCTCGGCCTATATAATGACGCTCCAAGGCCCCTTCAAAAGGCATTCTACACCCCGGTGCTTTATCTTCTCTACATAATTAGGGTTAGGGTCCCTCTAGTTGATCTAGTTCTAGTTCATCTAGTTCTAGTTCATCTAGTTGTAGCAATTAGGAGAGACTAGTTCATCTAGATCTAGTCTTGTTTAGAGATTAGAGAGATTGAGTAGAGGAGTAGAGATTCTGGAGGAGTTCCGGCCTGTCGGTGCTTCTTCGTGGCTGTATTCTTCTGGATTCAGCTCCCTCGCCCGGAGCTGCGTTCTGAGGTACTTTTGTATTCATCATTCTGATTCAAGTAAGCAGTTGTTCTTATTTGTTCTTAAGTTCACAGCTCATGTTGAGTGCTTTGATCTTGATCATTACTTGGTTGAAGTAGTATTTCATTGTGTAGGCGTGGTGCCTAGGCTAGGTTTACTTGTGGATATCCCCTGATTAGCCGGATAGTGGTAGTCCGCGTAGGTGACAGCTGCGTTGGTTCCTCCGTAGTCCACTTCTTGATAGGACCGATAGGCTTATAGGTTCTTGGTAGGAGATTACTCTGTTTCTTCTCTTATTCGGGATACTTGCCCAGTTAGAACAATATTATACAAAGCTTACCAGTTGTCAGAACTAGAGTTCAATAGCTATTTCCTCTTTCTTGTAGGGTTAAGTCTATAGACTTTGTCATCATCACAACTGTTCCCTGTGGATACGATATTTAAAACCTCCGGGTAAAATGTGACACTGGTATGATATCTGTGTGCTTGCGGATAATCCTACTTAAAACTTATTTTATGGAGTGCAGTTAATTTATACCAACAGCCACTGAATAATCCACAAGCGCACGGATACCGCTGTAGCTTTATCCTAGAAGTATTCCAGGTTTCGTTCCACTGAGAAACATGTGAGATCAATTACGGTCTAACTTAACTAGGGGTAATAATAAAGTGAAGGTAGAGACTAGAATTAGGTGGGAACTAAGGTAGAACTAGGGTAGAACTAGGGCGGCAATTAGTGTGGTTGAGAGCAGCAATCAAGGTTGATGATAATAGGAGAACAGAGAGGATAACTATGGTTCTCTTATTCTAACTTGGGCAAGCCTATGTCTTCTATTAGTAACTGGGGACATTACATAAGGAGAGACACCGACATAGGATGTTGATCTCCTTAGCAACCGTGTCCTACTTGGCCTACAGACGGGAGGTGGATAACAGGACTGTCACTCCTGACCACCACCGGAATATAGGGTGCATCCACGATTATCCTAAGCCTAAGCACCATGCTTACACCTATGATAAAACTCTACTCCCTCTAGAACAGAAATAAAGCACTCAAAGAGAGTCGTGATCCAGATAAACAATAAAGACATAGAACTTAATCGCATTAGAAGTTGATCACCAGAGACATCCCAGGAGCAAGCTCAAGTAGATCTTCGCCAAGGTACAAGCCGTAGAGAGGGCACCGATAGGCCGGCATCTCCTCCTAACTCTTTCCTCACTCTCCATCTCACTATTATCTAAAAGACTAGATCCTAGAGAGGACTAATCTTCTCTTGATGGCTGGCCCCCAGAGAGGTTATCCATTCAAGGGACACCTCTCCATTAGGGTTTCAGAGAATAGCAAATGAATGAGTCTCTCCCCCGGGGGGGTCCTACCCTCCTTTTATAGCCCGGTGGGATGAACATGAGCCCTTAGATCAAACTGACTTTAGCGGACGGCTGAGATTGAAACCCTAAGGCGGTGGAGCACGTGGGCCAAAGCTGGGCCTGTTTGGCCATTGTAGCAGACCGGCCGGTCCAGGGCCAGACCGGCCGGTCTGGCTCTGAAGCCTCTCGCGGTCCGCTTCGGCGTGGTGTGTTCTCGCGCCTTCTGGAGTCTTCTAGTGCAGCTCCCGCTGTGGAATTGATATCTTTTCATCCGGAACTCTGAAAAAGGCAAATGATATATCCAATTCATCATTTGAGGTACTTGTAATCTGTCATATTGGTCCTTTTTTATAGCTTTTCTGATATGCACCTGTAGAAACATAGATTCACCAAAACTTGTGGAATTCTGTTAGTGTAAACCCTAAGTTTATGTTGGTGATCACAAATATGTCTCTTTCAAGAGTTAGTTGATGGGTAAATTTAGTCATTAACGACCATCAACATCTGCTCTCATCGTCCTTGTTCCAGATGCACGGAGGTGAGAGCGAGGGAGAGAGAGCAGGGAGGGAGGGAGGCGCTCCTCACCGGGTGCAGCCGTCGTCTACCCCCACTCCGCTGGTATAGAGGCGCGCAGAGGTACTGCGGGAGGGAAGGGGGAGGGAGGATGGGAGGGAGTGGGTGCTAGCAAGCTTGCATGAGCAGCAGCGGCGCAGGCATGTTGCTGCCCGGGGACGGAGAGGAAGAGAAGCGGGGAGGAGGAGACGAGGCGAGGAGGAAGAGAAATGAGTGCGCGCGGGCGGAGAGACGAGGCGGAGGGGCGGTCGAACCCGCGGGTGCCACGTCCGGAAGCGGACAACGGGACAGACGTCAGCGGAGTATCATTACCGTAAAAAAACAGTAATCTCATTAAAACCAAATAGCACCAGTCATAATACAAACTGATAGTAATACTGCATGCATCATCAACTAGCTCATAGCAATACTGCAACATCTTCCTAAGAATCTGAAAGGAAAGCAGGTAGCAGCAGCCGGCTATGGCCTCGCACACACACGCAGCAGCAGGCCAAAACACACTCGGCCTCACGTAGGCACGAGGAAACAACCAAGGAAGGACACTTGGCAGTCCACAGCAATTCCGGCGGCGGCAAGAGGCAAAAAGCCAGCCGCGCGGCAAACCTAGCGCCTAGCGGCGGCGGCGGCGGTGCAGCCCCAAGCCCACGGCAAAACAAGGAAGATCGATGGAGTATACGTACGTCGATTGCCTACCCTTGACAACATGCGTTGGACGGCGCAAAGGAACTCGCGATGCCGATGGAGTTTTTTCAGGCAAAGCTGAGTACACGTAAAGTTACGCACCATGGGAGAGTTTTTCCCAAGTGCTAATGGTGGATAGATAAGAAGTTGTTAGAGATGATATTTTTTAATCTTGCCCAAAAACATGGATTGAGAGAGGATAGTTAGGATACTCATGAGATGCTCATAAGCTCTAAGATCTTGAAATTTAATATTTAGAATGTTCAAATAACCTAAAATATTAAACATGGATTGAGAGAGGACTAAAAGAGACTAAAAGCGCATTAAAAAGTAGCATGTGCTCTCACAATTTAGGTTTATAGTCCTTTTTAGTCTCTTTTTGCTAACTAAAGCTACTAAAGTTTAGCATCTCTAAAAGCAAGTGGTGTTTAAAAGTTTAGGGACTAAAACAGACTAAACTTTAGTAACTAAACTTTAATCCCAGTGAAACAGACATGCTCTTATTATCCTGCCAAACAAGGAAAGAGAAGAAACCCGTTTCTTAATTAGACTCGGTAACTCAGAAACAGTTGGCTCTATGCATACTGTTAATTAGACACTCAGAAACAGTTGGCTCTATATGGATACTGAAGTAAAGCCGTTCAAATTGTCTCTTCTGAAAACCAATAAATTATTCTGCTTTTTTTACAAGTGACGGCCTAACGACAAGTCAAAAGCTCAGAGGACGTGTTGCCATGGTCTAGGGACCAAACCACCCAAGCAAGCCACTACTCATATATACTCGATTGCAAATTCACTAGCATCCAGGGGAAGCACGACGAGCCAAGCAAAAAAGCCTAGCATGTATGCGACAAAGCCGCTCTCCCTGTTTAAGAGCTACCCGGAGGCGGCGTCCGGGCCACCGCCGGAGGGCCGAAACTCCGGCTACCTCGTCGTGAAGGGCGCCGCCGATGAAGAGACTAGCTGCTGCGGCCTGATCCCCGACCGGCGCGTGAGTGAGCTCCCGTTCCCGCAGGACCGCGTGCTCAAAGTGCGGTACACGTCATCGAATGGCCAAACGACCCGTGTCGAGGAAGAAGCCGTGGTGTTCGTGCTGGTCCCCGACCAGCCGCTGGCGTCCAACCGCTACTACGCCGTGATCGCCAAGGGCAAGCACAAGGGCCTCGTCAGGGCGTGCTCCAGCGAGGAGGACAAGGTGACGTGCTGCTTCTGCCGGCACATCAACGACGCGAAGCCGCAGCCGTTCGACCCGGCCGACGTCTACCAGCAGATGGAGATCGTCCAGCGCCGGTGCGGGTGGTTCACGGCCAGGGCCGTCGCCGCCGATGTCTTCCCTGTTAGTGTAATCCTGTCAAGATCGACGCTAGGAGCACTATCAGCTTGGTGGAGTTGCGGCACTGGCGGGAGAATTCAAGTTTGAATCAAGCCAAAACAAGCGGGAACGGCAGTTCGCGGTGACCGTGGCCACGATGTCCAGAGTTGCTGTGTGTGTGTTTCAGAGCGTCTTGTATCGTGTTAACTAAGTTAGTTTCTGAGTGTGTGAGTCTTAGCTCTTGGTATAAGTAGCTTGGATGTATGAGGTGTGGGTTAATGCCTTTGAACCATTGTATCCGTCACTGTGTGAGTTTCTATCTAGAGTGAAAAGGGGCACTGTCTTCCTGGCGGTTCCCGGGTGTTCATGCTGTGTTCTTCGTTTCCACTATGTGCATTTGATCGATCTATGATCTGATAGGTTAGCCACCGAGATATTCGTGTGATTGTGATCCTGTTTTGCCAACATTTGGTATCAGAGCCACTCTCACATCGATTGATTCCATAGGTGTTCATCCATGTCGCTGATGGTTGGCGGTGATGGAGGTCGGGGGAGCAGCGGCGGAGGCCATCACCAGGTGTTCCCGATGCTGACGGCGATGAACTTCACCAGCTGGAGTATCCGGGTGCAGGCGATTATGGAGGAGCAAGGATGGTGGGAGGTGGTGGAACCGCCGGAGGGTACTTCGGCGGAGACATAGACAGCGACTCAGGCATGCAAGGACAAGAAGGTGCGGGCGCATCTGTTCCAATGCTTGTCGAATGAGTTGTTGATGCAGGTGGCGAAGAAGAAGTTGGGGAAGGAGGTTTGGGATTCCCTGAAGGCGCGGTTTGTTGGTGCGGAGCGTGTGAAAGACGCTCGCTTGCAAACTCTGAAGGCGGAATTCGATTCACTGAAGATGAAGGAAGAGGAGACTGTTGATGAGTTGGCTGGGAAACTGACAGCGATGTCAGTGCGACACAGCAACTTAGGCGGGTCGTTGGAGGAGACGGCCATGGTGAAGAAGCTTTTCGACACCGTGCCGGATCGGTTCCTCAACGTGGTGGCCGGGATCGAGCAGTTCTACGATCTGAAGTCTTTGGCGTTCGAGGAAGCTGTTGGCCGGTTGAAGGCATTTGAGGAGCGAACAAGGCGGGGAGCTGGAGGAAGTCGCTCAGACAGTGGTCAGCTGTTGCTCACTCAGTCAGAGTGGGAAGCACGCCAGAAGAAATTTGGTGGAGAGGGATCCGGTGGCGGGAGATCTCAGGATGGCGGAAGTCGAGGTCGAGGAAGAGGCCGAGGCGGTGGCTGGGGAGGTCGTAGTGGCCATGGTGAGGCAAGCAAAGATGGCACTGGAAACGTGACAAAAGTCATGTAAAGTGTTTCAAATGCCAGAACTACGGACACTATGCCAATCGGTGTCCAGGGGAGAAGAAGAAAGAAGAGGAGGCGCATCATGTTAGGGCGGTGGAGATGGAGCCCTCGGTGTTGTTCATGGAAACAGCTGAGCTGGGACCATCTGAACATACATCCTCATTGGGACTTGTCTCTGAAGTTCATCTGGAGGAGACAGAAGTGGCGCCAGAACTTCTTTTTGCCGGGGAGGATGAGCCGGTGAACAATGTCTGGTACCTGGACAACGGTGCTAGCAATCACATGACGGGAGACCGACGCAAGTTTAGAGATATGGATCACTCCATGTCAGGAAAGGTACGGTTTGGTGATGCTCTACTGTTGAGATTGTGGGAAAGGGGTCTATACTGTTTTAGGGGGGAGCTGGTGATCAGTGGTTGCTTAGAGATGTCTATTTCATTCCTAAGTTGAAAAGTAACTTAATTAGTTTGGGTCAACTTACTGAGATTGGGCATCGAGTAGTAATGGATGATGATGTGATAGAAGTATCTAAGAAGAATCCATGGAGACTGATCATGAAAGTTCAGAGAAGCTGTAACAGATTGTATAAGATTGAATTAGTACCTGTTGAACCAGTTTGCCTGTTGTTTAGCATAGCTGATGATGCATGGTTGTGGCATGGTCGGTTAGGACATGCAAATTTCCATTCACTGAGGCAGATTGTTGACAAGGAGATGGTAGGTGGTGTTCCACTAATTCAACACCCTGATCAGGTCTGTCAAGCCTGTCTAGCAGCCAAGCAGACCAGAAAGTCTTTCCCAAAGTCAGTGCTATGGAGAGCCAGTGAGCCACTTCAATTGGTACATGTGGATTTGTGTGGGCCAATCACACCTGCAACTAGAGCTGGAAATAAGTACTTCATGTTGTTGGTGGATGACTGCACTAGGTGGACTACTGTGTACATGTTGAAGTCCAAGGATCAAGCTGTTGATGCATTTGTGAAGTTCAAAGCAGAAGCTGAGTACAACACAGGACACCACATTAAAATTCTCAGGTCAGACAGAGGTGGGGAATTTCTTGCTGGTTCATTTCAAGGTGTATGTGAGCAGGCTGGAATCAAGCATCAGTTTACTGCACCTTACACTCCACAGCAGAATGGAGTGGTTGAAAGGAAGAACAGGTCAGTAATGGAGATGGCAAGATCTTTACTGAAGAGCATGGAAATCCCAGGTGTGTATTGGGCAGAAGCTGTGAGACACTCAGTCTATCTGCTTAACAGGTTACCAACTAAATCCATGGGAACTAGGACACCCTATGAAGGGTGGAATGGAAGGAAACCTCATCTAGGCCACTTGAGAGTGTGTGGTTGCAGAGGTCATGTGAAAGTTGTGGGAACACATCTAAAGAAACTGGATGATAGAAGTGTACCAATGGTTTACTTTGGTATAGAGGATGGCAGCTAGGCACACCGAATGTATGATCCTCAAAACAACAAAATTGTTGTTAGCAGAGATGTGGTATTCGAGGAATCAGTTAAGTGGTGCTGGGAACCTGCAGAAGCTGCTGAGTTTACTGAAGACAGAGATGAGAGGGATGGTCAATTCTTCTCTGGTGGCTTGAGATATATTGGTGAAGAAAATCACACTCAGGACTGTCAGGAGACAAGGGGGAGGAGATAGTGGTGGGGTTGGGTCTGGAGCAGGAGGCAGTCCGGAAAAGTCGGAGCCAATCTTTGGTGTGATCGGTCACTTATCGACCAAAATCCAACAACAGGTAGTGAGCCTGTTACACCATAGAGTTCACCACTGAATCCAGGAGCTGGGCATGAGCCAATGGATTCAGATGATACTTCTGATAGTGATAGTGGGCCACAGAGGTTTAGAAGTTTAAATGATGTATACAATGACTCTGTAGAGGTGGAGCTGATGGATGAAAATGTTGAAGCTTTGCTACCTGAACAGGAAGAACCATCAAGCTTCAAGGAAGCTGCAGAACATCAAGAATGGCTTGATGCTATGGATAGAGAAATGCAATCCATAGAGAAGAACAAGACATGGAAGCTGGTTAAGCTACCTGTTGGGAAGAAACCCATAGGCTTGAAATGGGTGTTTAAATTGAAAAGAAACTCAGAGGGGGAAGTGGTGAAACACAAAGCCAGGCTGGTTGCAAAGGGCTATGTGCAGAAGTTTGGAGTAGATTTTGAGGAAGTTTTTGCACCTGTAGCCAGACTTGATACTGTGAGGTTACTATTGGCATTTGCAGCTAATCAAGGCTGGAAAGTTCACCATCTGGATGTTAAGTCGGCCTTCTTACATGGAGATTTGGAGGAGGAAGTCTATGTTTCACAACCTGAGGGCTACATTGTGAAAGGGAGTGAGCAGTTTGTACTCAAGCTGAGTAAGGCTCTATATGGACTTAGACAAGCACCCAGAGCTTGGAATGTCAAACTTGACAAGAGTTTGAAGAAACTGAGTTTCAACAGATGTTTAAGTGAGCAAGCAGTGTACACAAGGGGTCAGGGAAACAATGAAGTCATTGTTGGTGTATATGTGGATGACCTTATTGTGACAGGAGGGAATCCTATGGAAGTAAGCTTGTTCAAGAGGCAAATGATGTCAGAATTTGAAATGACAGACTTGGGCTTATTATCTTACTACCTTGGTATTGAGGTAGATCAGAAGCAAGATTATATTACTGTCAAACAGAGTGGCTATGCTAGAAAGGTTCTTGAGCAGTTTGGGATGGCAGAATGCAATCCAGCCAAGACACCAATGGATCCAGGGAATAAGCTGAATGCTGACAAGGGGGAAGGAAGGTGGATGCAACTTAGTACAGGAGAGCCATAGGCTGTTTGAGGTACTTGTTGCATACCAGACCTGATTTGTCTTATTCAGTTGGTCTAGCTAGCAGGTTTATGGAGAAACCAACAGAAATGCACACCAAATTAGTCAAGCAGATCATGAGGTATCTCAAGGGAACAATTGAGTTTGGACTGGTGTATGTCCAGGGAGGAGGTACTGGTGAGTTGGTGGGTTACACTGACAGTGATCATGGGGCTGATCAAGTGGAGAGGAGGAGCACAGGTGGAATGGCATTCTACCTGGGGGAAAATCTGATCAGTTGGTGTTCTCAGAAGCAGAAGACAGTAGCATTATCATTATCATCTTGTGAGTCTGAGATCATGGCAGCTATTGCTGTAGCAAAGCAAGCACTGTGGCTGAGAAATCTAGTCAGTGAGATCACAAAAGAAAGGCCAATGTCAGTGTCTCTTTATGTTGATAACAACTCAGCCATTGCACTTATGAAGAATCCTGTGTTTCATGGAAGGAGTAAGCACATTGATATCAAGTATCACTTCATTAGAGAGTGTGTGGAGAGAACCCAAATCAACGTGAAGAGGGTATGCACTGATGAGCAGAAAGCAGATGCATTGACCAAAGCTATGTCAGCTGGGAAGCTGATGATTATGAGACACCTCCTCGGTGTCAGGGATTTGAGCACTTGACAGGATTAAGGGGAAGTATGTTAGTGTAGTCCTGTCAGTACTGACGCTAGGAGCACTATCAGCTTGGTGGAGTTGCGGCACTGGCGGGAGAATTCAAGTTTGAATCAAGCCAAAACAAGCGGGAACGGCAGTTCGCGGTGACCGTGGCCACGATGTCCAGAGTTGCTGTGTGTGTGTTTCAGAGCGTCTTGTATCGTGTTAACTAAGTTAGTTTCTGAGTGTGTGAGTCTTAGCTCTTGGTATAAGTAGCTTGGATGTATGAGGTGTGGGTTAATGCCTTTGAACCATTGTATCCGTCACTGTGTGAGTTTCTATCTAGAGTGAAAAGGGGCACTGTCTCCCTGGCGGTTCCCGGGTGTTCATGCTGTGTTCTTCGTTTCCACTGTGTGCATTTGATCGATCTGTGATCTGATAGGTTAGCCACCGAGATATTCGTGTGATTGTGATCCTGTTTTGCCAACATTCCCCTCCTCGCTCTACCGCAGCAAGTACTGGGAGGTATACGCATCCAAGACCGGGAAATTCGATCTCGGCGAGGCCATGGGCATGGACGCCGCGCTCCGATCGCGCCAGCTCGCCGACGACTACACCTTCCCGTTCCCGGTGGCGTGTATGCCTACGGCCGCCGTCAGAAATGGTACTCCCCGTTCTTCCCGATCAAAGAAGCCGGCGTCGCGCCACGGAGCAGAGATGGAGCGCAGCGCGTTCTACGAGGTGACGCCGAAGCTGCGCTTGGGAACCGTGCACGCGTACAGCGGTGGTGGCTCCCAGCTTGCCAGCACGAGGGCGTATATCGGGCGGGAGCGTGGAGGTGGAGGAGGATCTCAGCTCGCGCCGGCACGACGACGCTTACTTGTGGTTCAAGGCGGCGGCGGCGGCGGGGCGGCGCGGGGCACCAGCTAGGGGTTTGCAAGAGCGTGCTGGAGAGGATGCGGTGGGAGGAGTCCAGGGGCGGGGGGATGGACGAGAACGACGCCGGAACGGAAGGTGAGTACCAGCGGCGGATCGGTGCTGGTGGAGAGGTTCTTTGTCAAGAGGCTGGACGGTAGCTTTGTTGTGGCCTTTGATTTCTTTCATCTCAGCAAAGTGAGAGCAAATCAGTTGTGAAATCTGTGTGTGAGACATGGTACTAGACTATCATTGAACTACTATATAGTCGTAGTCTGTACGTGTAGGCAGGTCATATCTCGCGTTGCATTTATTCACCTTACTTCTTTCGTCGAGAAATGTAATAGATCATGATTCTAGTTTTGTCCTAAATTTTTTTGTGATATTAATAAACTTATCAAAAAAATATGTTACTAGCATTTACATGCCCAAATAAATACATTTATCAAATCGTTTTTTGATAGATTTAATGAAACTAAATTATGTTGTAATGTTGGTGTATTTTGTCAAATGTCCTAACTGCAAAAATATTCTGCCTTGGAACGTTACACATGGTTCGACTTTTTTTTCCCTGGACGAGTGAAACGGCTTCAGGCTAATTTTGTTAGATTATAGTCTTTCACATACACCAGCGACCATATTTTTCTACTTATCATTTTAAGTGTGACAAGCTAAAATATGTTGTATATTCAAGTTCTTCGCCAACAAAATTTTTAAGCATATTTTTATTTATCACTTTTATTAAAAAATATTTGTTATTCAAAATTTAGCCCACCAGCCAAACTGCCCTGTAAGGCGATTCTCGTTTCATTAATTGAAATATTTATTAAAAAAATTGAATCTGAAATATTTCTACGAAAATCTAGATTCATACTAAATAGGTCTTTTATAGACTAATACACTAAATTAAATCTCGTAGACTTTGTATATGAGCTTTGAGCTATCTGATGATTCGGCCTAATGGACATGCATGAGCATGAATGCTTATTAGCAGCCTGGGTGGAGGCCAGGATTGACGGATCTCTTGAGTCCACTTGTGGTTAGTACTTCACCTAGAAGATCTGGCTGTGATGCCGTGGCGTATTAATTTTTACTAGGAGCATCAACAGTGGTGATAATGGAGGAGCCCTGAGACGATGGAAGCTATTGCGTACAGTAAGGGCTTGGAGTTGAAGTGGCCTCCGTTTGCAGCAGTTCAGACTTCAGGCTGGCATATGATTATGTGACGTCGTCAGGAATATCAATGGAGCCGGGATGGAGTGTATGGCCACATTGTTCAAGAAATCAATGCAAGGCCATCCATGAAGGAGAAGCTCCAACATTGATGCGCATAACCTAGCTAGCAAGAAGCTCAATTTATAATTTTGTAGGCAGGCATGTCTGATTTTTAATCTCCACCTAATGGTGTTTGTTGCTAGAAAACTAGAATTAAGATCTGGTAAATACAAAGTAGTATTTTTTTTCCTAGCAGATGAATAATGGACCTTGAGGAGAACTACAAGGTCACCCTACGGTAATTGTGTAGCAGACGGTTACTTATGGGTGCAGATCCTCTCAATCCAGGTTGCTATTATTTAATTCTCAATGAATCGAAAGAAGATCGACGGTGAATACAGTTTGAACATTTTTATATCCCTTACTTAATGAGGTAGTGTTCATTGTGGAACCAGATTTAGGGTGACTTTGGATAGAAGGAATAATGGTTCGGTTTCTCAGCTGAATCAGAGAAACGGTGCCAAACATGTTCGCAAATGCAAGAACCGATAGCTGAAACAATTTTATATTTTAGTTAATTCTTTTAAAGTGCAACAAGTTAAAATGAGTTACAGTTAAGTTGTTCACGGGCCATAAAAAGTTCAGAATTTTTTAAAGCATATTTTTATATTTTTATATAGTTTTATTAAAATGTATTTTTCTAAAATTTAGAAGAATTCAGCTTATGACAGCCAAACAACCAAAAAATGTTTCTTGAGAAAATTCAGATCCAAACTGTTTCTACGAGAATCATAAAGTGCTCGCAACGAAATAGTGTGGGGCATGTTTTAGAGATCATTTGAGAGCTAATGAATTTACCGTATGAAAGAATAATAGTAAGATGGAAACGCGCTTACATATATGGGATGGCCGGATTATACACGGCTCATGCGTCATGCATTTAACAGGCTTATTAGTATTTTTCTCTTGTACTCTAAAGTTGTTTTAAATTATTTTAAATTTTGTGACTAAAATTTTATAGGGAAAAGCATTAAATTATTATTATGATATAAGACAATGGTATTCTTTTTTAGTTGGCTATATAAACCTTCTAAGCGGAGACAATCAGTCAAAAGCTCAAACATATCACGAAGATGAAACAATTAAAAGTTGTACACAATTATAAACCATAAACAGAGTAGTATATCTAGCTTCATAGGGCCTGAAAAGCTGCTCCGACTAAATGATTAGTACAGCGAGTCCTCGTTGTTGTCCTCTATCTCCGTGAGCGTCAGCGGCTGCTTCCCCATGGGAGCAGCAATGTTGGGCTCCTCGTCGAAGCCTACTCCGCCCTTGAGCCGCTGCGCCAAGAATTCGTACTTCATCACGTCCACGTCGCTGACGCTCCGCCGCGCGTGCTTGAGGGCCTCCGTGAAGTGCCATAGCCCGATCTCCGCGCCGCGCATGGCCGCGGCCTTGCCCACCTTGAGGCTCCGCTGGATCACGTCGCGCACCGCCAGCTTGCACGCGCGCTGGCAGATCTCGGTGATGTCGGCGCCGCTGAACCCGTCCGTGAGGCGCGCCAGCGCCGGCAGGTGGACGCGGCGGGAGACGGGGACCGGCGCAGGCACGACTTGAAGATCTGCAGCCGCGAGGGCTCGTCGGGCAGCGGGATGTAGATGAGCTGGTCCAGCCGGCCCGGCCGGAGCATCGCCGGGTCGATGATGTCGGGCCGGTTGGTGGCGCCGATCACGAACACCGTCTTCTTGGCGGTGATGCCGTCCATCTCCGTCAGCAGCTGGTTGAGCACGCGGTCGGACGTGCCGCCCGCGTCGCCCACGCTGTTGCCGCGCTTCACGGCGATGGAGTCCAGCTCGTCAAAGAAGAGGATGCACGGCGCCGCCGAGCGCGCCTTGTCGAACAGGTCGCGGACGTTGGACTCGCTCTCGCCGTACCACATGGTGAGCAGCTCGGGGCCCTTGACGCTGATGAAGTTGGCCTTGCACTCCTTGGCGATGGCCTTGGCCAGCATCGTCTTGCCGCAGCCCGGGGGGCCGTAGAAGAGCACGCCGCGCGACGGCGACATGCCAAACATCTCGAACATCTCCGGGTGCTCCACCGGATACTGCACCGTCTCCTGGAGCTCCAGCTTGACGTCCTCCAGGCCGCCGATGTCGTCCCACGAGACCTTGGGCACCTCCACCAGCCCCGTCTCGCGCAGCGCCGAGGGCTTGGTCACCTCCATGGCGTGCTTGAGGTGCTCGTGGCAGACGCGCAGCGAGTTGAGCACTTCCACGTCGATGGTGTCCTCCTCCACGTCGATCACGTCCATCTTCTGGCGGATCAGCTGCAGGGCCGCCTCGGAGCAGAGCGCCGCGAGGTCGGCGCCGACGAAGCCGTGGGTGTCCTTGCCGATGCGCTCGAGGTCGACGTCCTCGTCGAGCGGCATGTCCTTGCTGTGGATGCGGAGGATCTCGAGGCGGCCGATCTCGTCGGGCACGCCGATGTCAAGCTCCCTGTCGAAGCGGCCGAAGCGCCGGAGCGCCGGGTCCAGGCTGTTGGGTCGGTTGGTGGCGCCGATGACCACGACCTGGGCGCGCGGCCGGAGCCCGTCCATGAGCGTGAGAAGCTGCGAGACCACGCGGCGCTCCACCTCGCCGTGCGTCTTGTCGCGGTTGGGGGCGATGGCGTCGATCTCGTCCATGAAGATGATGGAAGGAGCGAACTGCTCCGCGTCCTCGAAAACCTTGCGCAGGTTGGCCTCGCTCTGGCCGGCCATCATGGACATGATCTCCGGGCCGTTGACGACCACGAAGTGGGCGCCGGACTCCGACGCGATGGCGCGCGCCAGGAGCGTCTTGCCGGTGCCGGGCGGGCCGTAGAGCAGGATCCCCTTGGGCGGCTTGACGCCGAGCGTCTGGAACAGCTTGGGGTGGCGCAGCGGCAGCTCGACCAGCTCGCGGATCTGGGCCAGCTGCTTGCGGACGCCGCCCACGTCGTCGTAGCCGGGGCCGTCGAGCCGCTCCTCGTCCTCCCGCTTGACCGGCTGGTCGCTGCAGTAGATGGTCGTCTCCGGCCGGACGAGGACGCGGTCCGCGGGCTCCGTGTCGACGACCTTGAACTCGACGGCGTGCATGTTGCCGCGCACGATGAAGCGGTCGCCCTTGCACACCGGCCGCAGCGCGTCGTTGCCGAAGTAGGGCTTGAGGTACGCGTCGAAGAGGTCGCCGGAGATGCCGCTAATGGTGTCCTCGAACGGCGCGATCTGGACGCGCGCGCCGGTCGGGACCTCGTCGACGCGGTTCACGGTGACGATGTCCCCGAGCTTGACGCGGATGTTGCTGCGCACCACGCGGTTGAGGCGCACCCTGCTGTCGGGACAGGAGGCGTCGGGCACGGCGTAGCAGACGGTCTCCCGGCGGCGCTTGCCGCGGAGCACCACGAGGTCGCCCCGGAAGATGTCGAGCTGCAGCGCGGTGGCGGGGCTGAGCGCCACCATGGAGTTGTCGATGGCCACCTCCCCCTCGCCGTCGTCTGCAAGGAGGCGGTTAGGCGCCTTCTTGCGCTCTAGGATCGCCGTGCTGAAATCTTTCTTGCCGTCGACGTCCATCTTGCTGCCGCTCGACGACATGGTATGCAGATCGATCTAGTTTCGGCAATGAGGCAGAAAAAAACAAGAAAGTATCGATCTCCTTATATGGTACGTAGAATAGACCCCGATCGAGAGACCGGTTTCTCTGCCTCGACGGCTAAGCTTAGGGTTTATTAGGCGACCGGGTTGGCTGCGGCGTGTCATATATATAGTAGCCGCTCGGGGCGCGACATGCCGTTCGATAGCTTTCATTGGAACGGACTCTGCTATCCTGCTGCATGTTCCATGTTTCCGAGTCGGTATGACCGACCGTATGAGGTCGGTGTTACAACTCTAACTCGTTTACGACTCCTTCGGTTCCGGCTATTTGGACGTGATTTTTGTTTTCCGAATCATATTTTGATAGCGTGGCCGCTGTGGCTGCCATATTATCGTCCTCCCACCTCGTGCACACTAGCTACCTTCATCCCAAAATAAACGTCGTCATGGCATTTGTGTTGGCCAAATTTTCTTAAGTTTCATCGTATATATAGGCAAGGTTTGGAGCAAGGCTAGGTAAAATAAATAAAGCTACACAACCCAACATGCCCGACGACATTGTCAGCCCCGGCAAAAGGGTTGGGGAGGGATACGGTTGAAAGGAGAGGGAGGGCAAGTGGGCAACTGACAATGAGGTTTGTCTTCACCATTGGGTTATATTAGAAATTTTCTCCACATGCCTTTCCTTGTTTAATTTCAATCTGCAAAAAGCTATTGGGCACACTAAAATGTGCTAATCTAAAGTTTTGTCTCTCCGCTAATCTATGTAATATCAACACTAGTCTATGCAACACTACTATAGAAAGTTCATCACTGCCAATCTAAACCCCCATCATTGCTAGTTATTATTGTTGTTGTTGGTGGTGGAAGTCATTGGTGGTGATAGTCTCATTTATCACCGCCAACTCAAAATCGGCAGTGGTAAACTTCATCACCATTGGCCATCATAGATCGGCATTCAATTCGGCAGTGATGTCGTTACCATCATTGCTGCATTTGAGTTCAATCCAGCAGCAATTAGTTTAAGATTATGGGTCAAGAAGTTGAGGGAGTGATGAAGAAGAGCAGAGAAAAAAAGGTTTTGTTCCGACCGATTACCTCCGTCGATTCGTAGTAGGTGAAGTTTAGTGCCCAAATAAACCAATGTTGAAACTTCTTATCGTCACTGGTTTAGTGGACGATGCCTCAGTTGGAGTCGTGATGATTTTCACCGATAGAACATATTCTGAGCCGAAGATGACAGTGAGCTTTACAGCTAGTTATAACATAAGTGTGCCCTTCCACCTTTAAACTGGCAGTGGAAATATTTGTCACCAGCGATTTGTAAGTGTGTGGCACATTGGGTGACTAACCGGCATGCTAAACGTTTTCACCATGGGTTGGACGTATGGTAGGACGGTGAAGGCCAACATTGTTTCCACCGCGAGATCATACTCTAAACCGGTTGTGAAAGTGTTCATCAACGATGGTAAGTCACCCTTGAGCGTCTCCTCTGCAGCTCTGCCTCTAACCAGTGATGAAAGCCCCAACGATGGTCAGTTTTTTTTTTGGTAGTGCAATATAGTGAGATAGAGAAATTCATATTTGTTACTTAACGTTCATACTCAGAGGCGGAACCAGGGGACCGGCGGGGGGCCGTGCCCCCCCCCCTCAAAAACAATGAATTTCCTTTTTTTTAGTATGGAAAAAATTAATTTTTTCATAAAAATTCAATAGAAATTCAATTTTTCATCAAAAATTCAATAGAAATTCATTTTTTCATTCAAAAATTTAATAGAAATCTATTTTTTTTTTTTTTACCAAAAACATGCAATTATGTGAAGCTGTCAATCAAACTATGTTAACTTTGACCAAGTTTATAGCAAAAAGTATTAACATTTGGGAGTTGCTAAAATTGTGTGTGTCCGAAATTTAGCCTTTTTTTTCAGGCGACGGTTATTGCATATATTTTATGTTAAAATTGCAGTTTTAGTTTGCTGCAATTTCTATAATCGTTGTCCGCAACTTTCAGACTCGAGAATAAAAAACTCAATAGATAAAACCACAAACTGGACAAAATCCAATATGTTGCCACAAAGATAATTAACAATTTACAATTTTTTTTTCTATAGGTAGACAAGGACAAAAAGTTAATATATTATAACACAAAGAAAATCAACAAATTATGAGATGACAAGCACAATGTGGCTGTGCACTTGGTCAACATGTCGCCTGATGTAAATCAAATTTTCAGACACCCGATCTTTAGGAAAGGTGTTAACATTTATGTCTCCAATAAATTTCTTATGAAAATATATTTCTAACCAATCTAATGATACTTGTTTTGTCTCATAAGTTTAAGTAGTTTTTCATATAAAGTCAAAGTTCACAATATTTGACTCCTCGGGATGTGAGAATTGTATGTTTTTTAGAACGGAGGGAGTACATCATAAAAAATTTCTCCTTTCGCCTATTTACGATGTGTCATTTATTTTTTGATTCCTCTTATTCAAGAGCGCTGGTTCCGCCAATGTTTATACTATGTTGAGCGGTAATGGTGATGAAAATTTCTTAATAGTTGTGTTTAAATTGCTTAATAATGGTATTGTCAGTGGCAAAATTAGGACTTTTAAATAGGAGAGGCCAAGTAATAAATAACACATTGTAAATACGACAAATATATATAACATAATAGCAGCAATTATTATATCCATCTTATTGGTTGTTAGGTAATTCTCTTTGCTGCCTTGCAACAAGTAAGTTGGATCAGTGAAAGAATTACATTTTCGACTTGTCACGGGAGCGTTCGTGCTCATGGCAACGAACTAGTATGTGCCAGCTCATGACAGGGGAAGAGATGATCAATACACATGGGCTTTTGCCGCGAGACTGCTCACGCAAGGACACTGCACCTTCATTAGGTACTTCTTCCTCCCAATAGGTCTCATAATATGATGGACTTTACTATACGTATGAAGATGAACATGACATATGGAAGAACAATGATGTTGAAGAAATGTCATTATTGTTTCTCTGATGTTTATGCATAGCCACTAGTATAACAGTGTATGACTTTTGGGAGATCTAGAGGGTCCGAAACGACAGAATATTAAGAGGAAGAACACCTAGTCTAACAACCTGGTGATCATATTTTAAGTCACAATGTAATCTTCAATTACTTAGATTCAGAGGCGACCTTCGGTCGTCCTTCTATGCTTGGTTAGATGCTTTTAGTTAATTCCTATAAGTAAACACTCGTTTCTTTGATTTTAAATATAAATTTTGAGGCACTGTGAGGACCTCCCCCACAGTCTTTTCAGTAAAAAAAACAGTGTACGACTTTATAGTATTATATATATATATATAGTATTTATAATAAAATTAATATTATCATAAATAGGTGAAAAGAGAAATTTTTGTGGTGTATAATTAAATTTTAGGATGTAAAAAGAATTTTTGTCCATATAATAAAAAACATTGTTTTCGGGGGCTAGTGGCCCCCTAGTTCCTTCGCTGCTTATTGTATAAACTATTCTGTGATTCTGTCCATATTGTAATGCGCACTTGCATGTGTATCACACGTACATTCTGAAACTATATATTTTAAGGCAATGAATCGTACCAGAATTTTACTTTTAGATTTCTAAGTGTTGAGAAACCTAATATGCCATTGAAATTCTCTTGAAAATTATCACCTTCATTCACAAATGTACTTTAAAAGTATTTGGACTGTTCAATTTGGTCATATAAACTGGCCGATAAGATAAGCCAACTGATTTTCTATGAGAGAAAAATATTGTTCGAACGGTTGATAAACCCAGTTTATAAGACAAACGAATATGGCTATTAGCTGCAAACAACATTTTTTTTAGATACATATAGATATACTTAATGCTGGTCCAATGGATTTTTGAAGATAAAAAGATGTTTTACAATAATCTAGTGATATTTATTGCACATCATATATATTACTATTTTTATATGTTCATCGGACTTGAAATTGTTCGAAAAACGAAATTTCTATTCTTTTTGAGACGGTGGAGTACTCCGTAATAAGACTATCCGCAGTGCATGCGGTAAAGTCATCCGGGACGAGTGTTTACCGGACAAAAGCATCGCAGCGGGTTCGGGATGTTGGCCCTGTACGCAAGGCCGGCCGGTAAATTCAGCGATGTAGAGGCCATGCGCTATGCACCGTGCGGCATGGGGCCCGGTGCAGTACTGCTGTTCGCGCAGAGAGAGCAATGCTGTTTGGCTGCTGTTCAAGCACGTCCCATCATTTTACCGAACTAAAAAAAAAAAAAAATGATATAGCTCACAAACTAAAAAAACACCAAATTAAATTCCGTTCACAACATTAAATTTGTTTCAATAAATACTTCAAAACAAGATCTCACATGGATATATTTAGATAAAATTTATAGAAGATGATAAATGATACCGTTGTTGGTAGTTAGAATAGAGTATGAAATATAGAGAATGATGGGTGCGGAAGAAACGTATTTAAAGGAGAGAATCTTGATGACTAGGATGCATAGAGGATGAAAAATAGAGGATAATAAGTGCGGATAGCCTAAGTCCCGTATGCAGACTCAAGGGCTCAAGGCTCGTTATCGTTACGTCATGCTCCGGCCTGCCTCAGAATCCAACAATGCCCATCAAGGCCTTGTTTAGATGCACATTGGATTTGCAAGTTTTTACACTATCTCTCCATCACATCAATTTGTACCCGCATGTAAAGAGCATTAAATATAAATAAAAAAATAACTAATTGTACAGTTTGGTTGTAAATCACGAGACGAATCTTTTGAGCCTAGTTGGGCCACGATTGGACAATATTTACCACAAACAAACGAAATGCTACAGGACTTTTCAATCTCTCTCCTCTCACAAATTATTTACCGCATGTAAAGAGCATTAAATATAAATAAAAAATAACTAATTGCATAGTTGGGTTGTAAATCACGAGATCGAATCTTTTTGAGCCTAGTTAGGCCACGATTGGACAATATTTACCAAATAAAAACGAAGTGCTACTGCGGACTTTTCAATCTCTCTCCTCTCCCCATCCGACAATATTTACCAAATAAAAACGAAGTGCTACAGGACTTTTCAATCTCTCTTCTCTCCCTATCTAAACAAGGCCCAAATGTTGATTTCAACAGCCGCCGCGGAACCCTGAAAAATTTTAAACAAAAGGGAGGGAAACACAAAAAGTGAAAGGGGGATTTCATTTTCAAAGCCTCCATACTTCTTGTTTCCCTCTCCTCTCCTGTAGCTCCGCCGCCGTGTGCCGGTGATCCGCCATCCGCCTCCGTTCGCCGTCCCCCGCTTGCCCCGGTAGTGGTTTTCGTCCTTCTGGTTCACTCCCCTGCGGATTCCATGCCGATCGACGGGATGGGGTCCGTGGTCGCGACGGTGAGCGGTTACCACGGCGAGGAGCGGCACAGGCTCGTGAAGCTCATCGCGGAGACCGGCGCCAGCTACGTAGGATCCATGAGCAGGTCCATCACCCACCTGGTAAGCCACTACGCGTCGCCTGCTGGCTGGGCATCGATTTTTAGTTGGTCGATTTGATTCCGCGCGATGAGAAGTTGGATCTGGTGCGCGCTACTTGCGGGCAGGTGTGCTGGAGGCTCGAGGGGAAGAAGTACGACATCGCGAGGAAGCTGGGGACTCGCGTCGTGAGCCACCGGTGGTTCGCGGAGTGTCTCAGGGAGGGGAGGCGCCTCCCAGAGGACCCCTACTTGATGGTAAGGTAGGGGCGATTTCTTCAACTGTTTTGAAATTCATATGATTAGACAAGTACTCTGTTGCTATTTCACTTGTGCGATTCCATATACAAAATGTGAAACTGGAAAGAGCAGTTATGTTTCCACATATGTCCTGCCTTGATAGAACGAAATTGCTGTGGACAATTCTATTCCATCTCACGTTTTGTTCTTAGATTTGTGCCAACATGTTGACAGTATTTCTCAGACGAAACCTTATCTTTCCTTTGGATTAATAGTTGCGAAGAAGCAGGGACAGTCCCTGATGCTGTAAATACAAGTCACAGATACCACCTTATTCTGTAAAATTTATGGCTACTTACTCAGAAAACCTCATTTCTGCCTGGTACACAGTGGTGAAGAAGCAGGGCCAGTCCCAGAGCTGCCTGCTCGTTCCGTACACAAGGAAAAAAAAATCCATCGTGAAGGACAGGGTTTTCCAAGAGTTACCTGATGATTTCTGGGACACTCCTCCAGCCAGAGCTAGCTATAAAGTTAATCTTGATGATTCTGATTCCGATTTTGAGTCTGCCCTAAAAAGAAGTAAGAATCATAACCTTCATTTCATTTTGTTCCTGCATGCAGACCCATGATGTTGTATTTTCTAATCCAATATGGAATTCATCACGTTTCTTACCCCATTCTACTGCTTTAATGCTATGTCTAGCATATGTGTAATATTGCCCAATCATGGTTCAGCTAGAATCTGTTGCAGTAGAAACGATTTTGTAGGTATATCAGGGTGACAGTTGTTGTGTATTAGAATATGACCTATCTGTGCATAAAACATGGCTGCCGGCTGGTTGAGCCAATAAATCTGATTATATTGTATAATTGGTAATTTATTAGCTGATAAGTTCGAATTTATGGATGGAAATTGACTGAAAATGGGGCAAACATGAGTTTGACCATTTCTTTTCAATTTAAGTCTGATATATTGGCATGTATAGTTTATAGGACCTCACCGATAACACACACTCAGCCATGATGCTGCGATGCTGATAGAACTAACGCCCCATATATCTAAGCAGAATATAAAGCCATAAAGGTACATAGCTGTCCTGCCTGTGTATCTGATAAAAGTATGTATTTCTTTGATTTGGATTGTCAAACGTTTACGTTATGTGTACTCCTCCCTACATACCTTGAGGCCTAAGCATAAAATTAGTTTCCCAAAAATTCTTGAAAGTGCACTGGACCTGGGTTTATTCTTCATTTTAAAATTATGGTATTTTTAATACTTTTTACCCTTTCATAGTGTCATTGAGCAGTTGATAATCAAATGTGTGTTTCACGTGAACTTAATTTTCCAAAAATAACGGCGTGTATTGCACTATATGTTTTCTGATGGAGCTTGGTTGACCTGCTGACTTCAGAATTCTGTAGATGATGGGAACTCTAAGAAAAATCATTCATCAGACGTTAAGAAAAAGAAGAAAGCGTATGAAGCATGTCAATACATCAAAGAACATAGATGTCTTAAACCTGCAGGACAATGTGTCAACTGTCATGGTAATATTTATATGCAATTTCATATTTATCAGTCCCTTCTTTTGTTGAACTATAGCCTAGAATTAGGTGTCCTCTGAAATATCTTAATTTGTTTATGACCATCATTTCCGATCCTGAATCCTGACCAAGCACCCTTCAAAAGATTCATATTATTGATGCTCGGATTTTGTTTAACAGTTATATTTGATGAACACACAATATGGTTGGCGGTTGCTTAATAACATGAAAAGGGTTCAGTACCCCTTAATGGTGACAAGTATTGTTTTCTTTATGGAGGTGTAGTTATTTTTTTGCGTGTTGTCCATGTTGGAGATTACAAAATCAATGTTGCGATCGCTGCATCTCATAGCTTTCACCTGTTTGGGTAATTTGGGTTTTGATGAATAAATGTGCACAGATTACTTCTTTTCAACTTTCACTTGTCATCACATTTTTATTTGCAATCTTATGCATGTATCAAATGACAATGCAGGCAAGACAGTGCCTTCATGTGTCAAGTCATACAACGTCCCAGGGCACATCAAAGCAGAAGGGAAACTTGTCACGATTGCTTCACAATGAAGTTCCTATCAGGATGGGAGAAAGGAACAATCTTACTAAAAACTTTGAAAATGATAGTTTGTCTGACAGCTTCAGTGAACCTCAAAGTTCAGATACCCTGTGTATAGAAGCTCAAAGAAAGTTTACCAAGACAAGTGCACCACAATCATCACTTCGACAAAGTACCCTGGATTCTCTATATGAATTTGGTGAAACTAGTAGGCATGAACCAGCAGGAAGAAAAGAACTAGACAACGCTGCATTAACGGAGACTTCAAGAAGCAGCTTACTTCCATTTGATTTGTCAGGACAGGAACCAGCTTTCTGTACTCAGGAACAAGTAGATAAATGTAGCCTTGGCACTCTAGGTGATGATGAAATGGGATATGATAACAAACCCATGGAAAAACCATCTAATTCAGAAAGGCAATCAGAATTATCATGTGTCATATGCTGGACTGATTTTTCTTCAATAAGGGGCATCTTACCATGTGGACATCGATTCTGTTATTCATGCATTCAACAATGGGTGGATTGTCAGGTATGTATCAGTTTGATTTTTGTTTCTTGACCTTTGCTTATATAGATTCTTCGTGTACTCAATGTTTCGGAGATGTATCTGTTTCCCTGCTAGAACCCACTCTGCTTCTTGAACCTGGTTCAGACAGTTGAGAATTTACTGATGCAGATTCAAGATAGCTTTATGCCATAACTGAAAGAAATGATACCAACTCATAACATATAGGAAACAGATGTCAGAAATAAAAAACAGAAACGCAACTAATACATTCCATCCAATTAATGGCAAGTCTTTTGCCAAAGGGATTAGCAATAATCTGACTATGCTATAGGTTATTTAGATTTTCCCCATCACCATTAATGTTCAACGAGAAATGGTTCTTCTTAGAGCTGCTTCCTGTGTTTCAGGCTTCTCAGGGTAAAGTCTCAACATGTCCACTTTGCAAAGCCAGTTTCACATGGATCAGCAAGGTGGACGAGGCAGGCACCTCAGATCAGAAGATATACTCTCAGACCATTCGTTGTGAAGCTTCTACTGATGTTTTTGTGCTTGGCAATGAAGGCTATGATTTCTCTCGATCAACGGTGAGATATTTTTGTTTTGTATTCTTGCTGTTTAAATCAATTGGATCTACAATGCTTACCCTTCCTGCAAATTGAATCCATTGTCTAGGCTGGGCAAGGAGCATGCTACCAGTGCCACTTCCGTGAGCCTGAGGAGCTTCTTCTAAGCTGCCACGTCTGCAGATCACAGTGGGTACACTCGTACTGCCTTGATCCTCCGGTGACTCGTTGGACATGCATGCACTGCAGAGATCCGCGGATGCTGATTTACCGGTATCGTTAGCTCCAATTACGGTACTCATGTCAAACCTTAATTGCTGAAGGAAATTATATCAGTAGGCATGAACGCCATATTGGCTTGTCTCACTGAAAAAAATAATAAGTTTGCAATGTAATTGCCAAGTTCCATTTGATGCCTATATTTTTTTTAGATCAAAGGCCTTAGCCGCTTATATTGATTTGATGCCTATATATTGTAGCATTGATTGCTGAGGGTGGATGCGTATCTTTGCATAAAGAACTGGAAACTAGTGTCAAATGTAGCCTAAAGATGTCAATACTCCATACTGGTTACTTCCACAAATGTGACCTATCAATTCCTTCTATACATTTCTAAAAAAAATCCTTCTATACAAGTAAACCTTCCTTCTCATTGACGCAGCATGGTTAGATTCGAAGCCTGCCAGCCCTTGACTGATCGAGCAAATAATCCTAGCCCTAGACGTCTAAAATTAGATGTTCTAGAGCCATGCATGGTCCACGTAGTTTTCGAAGCATCGAACCAAACACAGCTGCCTAAGATTGATACATGAGCCAAACAAGATTCTCATGTCTGCATCCAAATAGAAAATATCGCCGTTAAATCACGTGCCATACCTAATGGAGTTGAACTCGAGGTAACTACGCTCAAGCAATACACCACAAATATTTTTATTGGGACCCAGTAATTCGACCTCTGACCGAGTGCGTAGCAGCCTAGACGTCCTTGTCAGCTGCTTGACCTATTCCTGACGTTCTTCTTCTCTAGTCCTCCTTAGTACCAATACGTTCAAATGTGCTCTCACTGTCATCTTACAGAGAAAACACTACATCGCCGTCGAGTGACGAGCTGAATTGCACACGAGCACGAGACGATGAGCCCATGCCCATCCATCCAGTCCAGGCCCAGCCCAGCACACACAAGTGGCAGGAGCAGGGTTTTGCTAACCGCCCGGGCTAACCGAACCGCCCGGCCACGGTAGCGGTATACCCGGTCGGTTACCGCCGGTAACCGCCAAATACCGGTCAAATTCAAATTCGAATTTGATTTTTCAAAACGCCGCAGGTCAGTCGGTAAGGACCGGTAAACCGGTCGGTTTGAACCGGTTACCGACCGGTTTGAATGGTAACCGGTTCAAACCGGCGAAGTGTCTTTTTTTTATTTGGGGTAGAAAAAATTAATTTTTTCGGCATGACTTTTACAGAAATTCATGTCTAAGAGCACACAAAGCCATAATAAATATTGTCACACAAATACATAGTGCATAAATATTAGTCGGTACCCGGCGGCTAACAAAGTCACATCAACGAAACAACAAATAGTCCGATACAAATACATGGTCTCATGCACATATCAACACTGTGATAGGAATGGAAAGACCCCCATTTCGCACCCTTGCTCATACTCGGCGGTGGACATAAGATTGATACCTCGCACTCGAAGGAGGTCGGCCTTGAATTCTTGCCAAGATTGGCCCGCCCATGCCGCCGTTGTCTCCCATTCTTGAACTAACAAAGTGTAAAAATGTGGGTCCTCCCATTCATAGACCCATCTAGTCGGAAGCCGCATGGTCATGTCGGGAATAGGGTAGTTGTAAGGGGGCCCCGTGAGGTATCATTGTAGGAGGAAGAAGAGTACTTGTGGAGTATCGTAGTCCGTCGGTGCATAGGATACGCTCTGTGAAGCCGGCTGTCCATGGTCTTCATCCTGAGTAGCATGTGTGAAATACGACTCGCCTGCAATGAACCATAATTACAACTCACATAAAAGAAACAAATATACCTAAGTAGGTGCAATTGATACCTGTGAAGTGAAGACCACCACCACCACCACCAGCACGACCACTACCACCTCCTCCACCACTACTATACCCACCACCATCACCACCACCACCGCCACCGCCACCGCCACCGTCACCGTCACCATCACCGTCACCATCATCGTCGGCCAGAAGCTGCTATCTTGAGACTCGATACGGTGGACTACGCTCACCCTCATCGTCCGTCCTCGCGTCGTTTGCTCACTCTTCTTGTACTTGTTTTCCTTTTTTTTTCCTTTCTTGGGGTTAGTTTGTTTTGGTCAGGCCCGGAACTTCCTCTTTCCTAGGTGGGTGTCACCCACATGTCTACGGGCCCAATCACTGATGGAATCATCCCCCGTAGTCCTGCGTAGATCTTCAGGGTCTATTTGGTCTCTGCTAACAGAAACAAAAAATGCCATGAATAAATTGTGCTACATAAGTGGCTAATTGAAACAAGAACAAAAAAATACCTGACAAGATGGGAAGGCAACGGGACATCAACCTCATCATCATCCTCATCCAAGACTGGATCCGCGTTCGATCTCCCATACTCCATCCATTCCCGAACCGGATTATCCCGATCATAGAAAGAAATATGCGCAAACTGGTCAATAAAATCACCTTCATCACGCGTTGGCGGGCCGTCGACCTCCGCAAGCCGTAGCCGAAGGTTGTAGTTGACATACACAAGCTTGTTTAGTTTCTTGTGCGACAACCGATTGCGAACCTTCGTATGGAGCAAGGCAAAAGTGCTCCAGTTCCGCTCGCATCCACTGGAGGAAACACACTGTGCAACAAGCCGCAAAGCAAGACGCTGCAACGACGGCGTGCTTCTACCGAACAACATCCACCAGGCCGCTGGAAGTGAAACCCATTATGTTAGGTACACATAGAAAGAAGAGAAAAAAAACATAAGTACGGAGATATTCTTACATGGGGTTGTCTTTGGGTCTGTCGCCATTCTCCGCCGATTCGCTCCCAAACTCACCAAGCTTTCGTCGAAATATGTCGGCCTCCCCGCAATGCCTTGCGACTTCAACATCCACCATGCGCGAAAATGCATCCTTCAATCCTAGGAACATTTCTGGAGTGGGATCCGGTTCGTATGCAAGCTTCGGATTTAGCACAAAAAGCTGCAATATTTGGACAACAACATACGTTAAATATTGAATTAAAACGGCTTGGTAAAAGATAAGGCATGATCATACTGCACCAACATAGATGCCTACGTAGACATCTAAAATCCTAGACTCTGAATCTGTTTGTACTCCCTCCATGTTGCCACATTATTTGCGAAGAACTCGCATCTCTGTTTGACCATCCGGGAGGCGATACACCACATCACACATGTTCGGCCGCTTATCTTGATCAAGAAAAGCGAAGGAACTTGTACATCGGCCGTACCGTGTCGATGATGTATTTCAAACCTTCCCACCACTGTATACTTGACAACCTTGCATGAGCATAATGACCTTGTTCAGTCCCTGCCCACTTGCTCTGTAAAAACTCAGGAGATCCCATCCACTGCATGAATTGTTCATGTTTCCGGTAAAAGCTCTCGAGGAACATGTAGTTGGTCCCAAATCTAGTGGCATTCCACTTGACCAACTCACCACCAATAGCTTTCCTCATCATGTCATTCAACGAACCATGGTTGTGCAACCAAGTTGAAATACGCTTGCAAACCGTGATTATACCGAATGTTCCAACCTCTCACCAATGTCCTTTAACATCAAGTTAATGGTGTGTGCAAGACAAGGTGTCCAAGCAATGTGCGGATACTCACGCCGTAAGATGTTTGCATGCTTTCTTGTAGTTTGCACCGTTGTCGGTTACCACATGAACGACATGCTCCGATCCAATCTCCTTCACCACCTTAGTAATCTCCACGAAAATAATAGGCACATTTATTACTAACGTGGCAAGAATGTGCAATTCCCAAAAAATTCATAGACACATGTCGAAAAAAAATAAGCGCGTGTGGGAAAAAATTACCCAGAGGTATGTGGCCGATTGACTCTTTCCAAGTCGCATCAATAGACTTGTGAAACCAGGTCACCCCATTGCAATATATCGAGAAAGTTGATCACACTCATTCTAGTCGGGGCGGTCCAAGAATCACACATCAACGTGACACCAAAAGTGGGCCAATCCTTCTGGAACTTTGCGAACTTAGCCTTCAAGTCCTACTCGTTCCTATCAAGGTACTTGCCATCAATTTCCCTTCCGGTGGGTGACGTGATCCCTTCACCGCAAAAAAATAACCAAATCATTAGATTAAAGAAACAAACGTAATGCAACAAGTTCTCCAAGTATAGCTACTTACCCCACTTACGTGTCTCTCGATCGCACTTACAAAGTACGGACTATCCGCTTTGTCGTCCAGGGATTCACGCAAAATGGAACCACTTTGCCCAACCTGTACCAATAGCTTCCCTCGCTTGCCTACCCCTCTGCGAATATTTGCCCGTATCAATCCTTGGTTGCACCATTCCTCTCCTCCCACCGGCTGCCAAATTATAGTCCTCCACCACCACAGGATTCTCCCTCCGTGAACCTGATCTACCAAAGAGCCTCCCCGAAAGGATTCCGCCCGCGAACCACCACCCTGCGAACTACCCCCCTCCTCGCTCGTAAATACCTCCTCTCGCTTCCACCCCCGTCGGTAGTCCAGTTCTTCTTTGACTGGCGGAGTGCTTCGTGCAACCGAGCTTCATATTCATCATCATCGAGGGAGTGTTTCCCTCCTGCGGCCGCCTCTCGTGCCAACTTCTTTCGAGCCCGGTCAAAAGTTGCCTTCTTAGTCCTATCAATATCCCGCTGAAAATACTCCCGGACATTTGGTGGCACCCATTTGCAATGCACCACCTCGGTCCCTCGCCCGACCAAATGTTCTTTCAATCTCGTGCAACCACCACCGATTTCTGAATAAGACAATAGTTGCATCGCCATCCGGGGAGCAAGATTCACGCCATGTTCCCATACAATGTCTTTTAAATCTTCCCGACATTGTGCACCTACGAACGAAAATGCAAAATAAAAAAGAAAACAATCACATATATAAAATGTACACAATGTCACACCGAAATAAAATGTAGGTAAACAATATGCATAAATCATTTACAAAATAATACCTACCTACACATCCTACCTCTAATTTTAAATCCTAAAGCAAAATAAACTACACATCCTACCTCTAATCTTAAATCCTAAATCAAATCCAACCTAAATCCTAAACTAAATGTTTCCTAAAACCTATGTAAACCCTAAATCAAATGAACATAATTCAAATGTTTGCTAAAACCTATCTAAAACTACCTAAACCTATCTAAAACTACCTAAATCCTACCTAAATACAAAAAAAAAAAAAAAAAAAAAAGCAAATTGACCTCAAGGGGAAACCGACGGCGATCGGGCGATAAACCGCCCTACCGAAGGGCTTATCGCCCGAGCGCCCAAGACGCCACCAGATCCGGGGGCGGCTGCAGAAACCGCCTCCTACCGAGCTCTGGGGCGGGGGGTCGCTGGCTGGCGGCGGTTCTGGCGTGCGGGGAAGGGAGAAAGGAGGGGCGGATGCGGTTTTCGGCGATGGGATACGACCCCCCCGCCCCGGGAAGAAATATCCGCCGTTGGGGCGGTTGGGCCTCATGGGCCTAAATGGGCATGCTTTTTTTTTTTTTTTCAAACTTCCATACGCCGAAAAAAATACTAAACGAACTCAAATTTGAAAAAAATTTGACACCATTCGATTCTATAAATCATGAACTATTTTTAGGAATTTTTCTAGAATTTTTTTTTTTCAAATTTAATTTTTAAATTTTAAATTACCTCCGGTTTGAACCGACCGAAACCGAACCGGGCCGCGCCGTAAGGTCGGTAACCGGCCAAACCGGGCGGTTACGGAACGGTAGAAAAACCGTGGGCAGGAGACGACGATCCCAACGGCAGCGGAAACTTGCCTTCCAAGCACGTCGCACGTGACACGTCGGACGCCCGACGATCCAGTCGTGCAAGGATCCCGTTCGACGCGGAATATTGGTCTTGTGGGCCACCCCCAGCGGACGGCCCAGATCTGCCATCCCCAAGCTGGGCCCGCAATCCGGGCCGTCGGTGGCCTAGGCCCCCTCTTCCCCTTGGCCTCTTTCTCCTTCGCTCTCCCACATCTTGCTCCTCGGTTCAGTTCTCTGGCCCCGATTCTCCCTCTTCCCCACACCAAAGATCCGAATCTAGGGAGCGGGTTCCACCACCCCAAGATTCTCGTGGCGACCTCGCAACAAACCTTGCTCTTCCCATCTTTTCGGTTGCCGAATCTCTCTCGCCTTCTTTCTTTTCTTTGAGGCTGTTAGTCAGTCTGTTCTTGGTTCGTCCAGTCTCCGGAGCTCCGCCCATTTTGGATGTACTGGATTGGTTGGTTTTTGTGGAGTGGAGACAAATCTTCTAGGCGATAGGTTTCGTCTCAGAAACTCTTTAACTACCGTTGCTTTCTCCTTGCTCCTCTGATTTGCGCCGAGAAGCAACCCTATAGTTATCCGCGATTTCTTTTGTTCCACTCGATCCAGCCTTGTTGCTTTCCCTTAAAGGTGGTTTCTTTGCCACAATCCCCTTTTGATGAGACAGATGTTTATTGGATCTAGTTCTTGAAGAAGATAAGATTTTCCTCGCAGATTATTCTGTTGCTTTGCTCTATCCTGTTTGATTTTGCCAGTTTTGCCCCCCAATTTTCACCCGGATCAAGATTCAAGACAACCCGAGCATTCTTTGATTTCTTCACCCCACAATGGCCACGACGCTGAGCCGCTTCTCCCAGTGGATATGGCCGGGGAGCAGAACCAGAAACCGTAGAGGCCGCGAGCCACCGGCGGGGAGCACGGCCGTGACGAAAGGCCTCTTCCCGGACTCCCCGTCCGGCTTTCGGGAGCCGGACGCCGTCGGGAACCGGGCCCCGGCGCGGCACGGCCGCGTAAGGGCAAGAACCGCCGGCGCGGCGGCCACTCGGAGGCTAGGGTCGACGGCGAGCACGGCATGGTTATCGTGCAGTCTGACGGCGACGGCTGCCTGTCTGACTCGGACTCCGACGGCTCCGACTGGTCAATCGGCTGGCTCGAGCCGCTCGCGCCCGACCTCCAGAGCGACGCGGACTCCGAGGGCAGCTTCGCTGTCCTCGTGCCGTGTTATCGCCACGGCCGCGCTGACCGGCATGCCCGTCCTGATGGCAGGTTCCCTGGTCCCGGTGGTGTCGCCCACGGCGCCGTTTCAGGTGAGCTGAATATGGTTCTCTTTCTTCAGTGTCGACTATAGTACTTACTAGTAGTAGTGCAGATTGCAAAGTACTTTGAGTAGGTAGTAGTACGTACGGATTAATTACAGTACACAGCTGAAACTGTTTGTTTAGCCTATTAAACTGATGCGCTGAAACTGGCAAGTTTCCATTGTTGAATGCTTTTGCCAATGTTGTCTAGGCCTTAAAATGGTACAACCTATGAGGCCACAACAGTATAATGAGCAGCTGAAGTTTTAGAGCAGATGAAACACTTTCGTTACTGAGAGCAGAAAAAGAACAGCAAGAGTTGTAATCTTGGGTGTCTGGCCTATCAGCATTAAAGTTTTCTGTAGTTGTCTACTGTCAGCATTGAAGTTTGCTATAGTGGTCTATTGTCGATAGTCATTAACACAACTTACTGTGGCTATTTAAGGTTACCATATGATACGAGTTGGACATAGCTGTACTTGCTACATGCTTGTTTCCTCTTCGTTTGCTATGCTGCCATAGTGACATGATCATTCATAACAGTACATGTCTTTTTACCCAGAAACTATCACATTTGTAGTATCCCTCACTTTTTGTGGTGTTCCAACTAATAAGATTGGTTAATGATGCTGCGAATCACAATTGCTGAAATGCTGAGTTTGCTCAGAAACCTCTAATGAATGTGCCCTATTCATCAGTTTTTCTATTGTAGTTGTAAATTATCAGAAAACTTGAACCCACCAAATAATTGGTCAGCAGTACATATACATATGGTACTGCTGTTTTGTTCTTGGTGATGTGCCCTGTTGGCTAGTCTCTGTTAAGCTATGGTCCTACACATCCATTCTTTTTGCGTCTTCTCAAATACAAATCTTACTATTCCCATTGAAAAGTCTTAGATGTGAGGCATCCACTATAAAATCAATGCTCCCTATATGTCATTAGTTTTTAGAACCTTGCCCTTTGTGACATTGTTGATCATTAGTGGGGAGTCAGACATCAAGCAGAGGGAAAAGAAGTTTCATTTTTTTTCCATCTGTCTTATCAGCTCTTCCATCTGTCTTATCAGCTCACCTGCTAATGGTTGCTGCCTGCTATGCAGATTGCAACTGTCCCATTGTCTTACTACGAGTACTGACTAGACATTTTTTGTTGGCTTTATTGCTGCAGAACACGAAATTTCTTAATAAAATATTGATTTTCCATTTGTAAAATCTCTGCACAGGTAGTATGTCTAAATGTGCCTTCCAGGTTGATCAAACTTTGAGAATTCAATCTCAGTATCTCAATTCCCATATCTAATCATTGTAGTGTTCTTTGCCTCAGTTATGTATATCTAATCATTGTAGTGTTCTTTGCCTCAGTTATGTATTTGTATCGATAATTTTCTCACTTCTTCATGGATCCTGTATTCATTTATTCATTTGGCTTATCCGATTTCCCAAATTTGACCTATTTGTCTATTTACAACTGATGAAAAAAAATGCTCTGCATGAACCACAATTACATACAATCTTTATTGTGCTCTATCCTACCATTTTTGTATCATTTTTTTTTTTTACTTCAAGGGCAGAAGCCCCAGCCTATTTTTGTATCAATACCCTAATATATATAATAAATATTGCATAATATAATAAGTATTGCTGTTTATGCTTCAATCAAGCTTATATCTCCTAATATAGTTATGACATTTGATCATTTCTGTTTTGGTTATTCCTATTATCAGCAGAATTGCTGCCTCTGATGTAATCCTTCTGATATTTGTCGTTTGTCTCTATTCTGTAGATAACAAGAATTTTGTGGAGCAATGGGTGTCTTCCCTTCAGAACTGATTTCTCCATTTCCATTCTTAGCTGGCTTCATCAATGTATATATGGTATATTGGTATTGCTACATTCAATCTGTCATATTCCTCATGTGTGAAACATATAGATGAAGGAAAGAGGAAACCCAAAAGGGCAAAGGAAGAGGACAGAACAACAGCAGTGGAATTTATCTTCCTGAGGTTCCAAGGCTATGGTATTCCTGCAGTATGAGACATCGTGAGAACCATGATTTGTGATTAGCATGAAATTTTATTTGACATTTTTGGATGATGGAGCAATGACTTTGATGGCCTCATTATCCCATTTTCTTCTAAACTCTAGAACTACTTGTATATACAATCGCAGTGATTATGGCATTGGCATGATAATTCTCCTATATTCATGAACAATGGGAACAGAACTCTTACGGAGTCCATGTATCTTCTGTATCAAAATTATTTTCTGTTTGTGAATTGCTTCATTGTTAATCTGCTGGTTCATGGATGTTTTCTCTCCATCAGTACTTCGACTATTGCATGAATATTTCAATAATCTGTTCTGGCATTTTCTGAACCATGTTGACAAAATTTAAAGATCATTGTTGTGTCATTTTGTACCCTGTTGATAATTTTTTTCTGTATCAGTATGAGTTCTTTAACTCCTCGGGCCATCATAATTACAACATTTGCTCCGTAGGTATATTGGCTACATTTGATAAGGAACACCCTTGATGGGCTGGTTGATGAGTTTAAACCAGCGAAGTGATCAACCATCTTTTAATCTGACTAAGTTTACAAGGAAAAAATATCAATATTTATTATAACAAATAAGCACTATGAGACTCGATCATGAAACATATTTTTGAAGTATGTCGGTTTGGTGTTATAGACGTCAATATAAATTTGTTCAAATATATGGTGATTTGACTTAGCACAAACTAGAATGTTTTGATGGAGGAAGTAGAAAATACCATTTACCGCTCGGTCTTTGCTGATTAATGGTTAGTTCATTCTGTTCTTTTCCAACTTATGAGTGCACAGTGATCCTGAACGAAGATGTAAACATTAAAATAAACTTGCATTTATTTCTATTTTTATAAAGAAAATGTTGGCTCCACTCTTTTAAAAAAAATGTACTCAGCCAAACTTTACTAAAATATCAATGGTTGAAGCTAAACATGTTGAATAAGCAAGCAATGAATAACAAGTAAGCCAAAAAGTTGAAATATCAAAAGGTCGAATCAATGCACCCACGCAAAAGGAGAAATGTTGTATATAATTCTTTTAATAAATCACTAAAACAAAAGATTATGCTCCCCTGATCGATTTGTAGGATTGGGAGAAGCTCTCTGCTAGCTCCCAATTCCTTTCCTATCTTTGGAAGGCTGCAACTGGTCAACTCAGTCCTTTCCTCTCTCCCAACTTACTATATGTGTTCCCTAAAAGTCGCTAGTTGCAATGGTTGATCTCATTGATAAGCATAGGAAAAAGTGTCTCTAAAGAGGGAGTGATTCTAGAGAGAGAGGTTATAATTTGGGAGCCTAGAACTTAGTCATGAAGCCCAAAGATAAAGGTGTCTGGGAAGCATCAACTTAATCCGCCCAATGATGCACTCCTGTTTTTTTGACAATAAACATATCTTTATTTCAACATTGCTGATGAATACAGAAATCAGGGCCTGCTGAAAGGTCCTTGTTTGGTTTTGGTAATTGAGTGACAACCTAGGTGGGCTAATTGTGTTTATGTGAGATTTGCAGAGATTTAGTCCACAGGTACACTTGTGTGAGCAACTATGCCATGGAAGTGGAAATGGCTTGATTTTTTGCAAGGCTCACATATGTGATGTTGTAGGAGCTCAATTGCATATGGAACATGACATGGAGTCATGTGGCTAAGGTGGAGAAGATCAAGACAAGACTTGGCTTGATGGACCGGTTGCAAGAGTGAAGGGCAAGTCGGAGGCTTTGAAGCCGTTGGTACCGAGTGTCGGAAGGCTTGAGCAAAGACTTGGCGTCGATGGACCAATGCAAAGGTGAAGGGCAAGTGAGGTCAAGATCGATGAACCAATATGGTCTCATGATGATATGGAGTGGATCATATCATTTGTGGTTGTGTTGGTGCATGTGTTGCATCAACACTTGGAGGATTTGGAATGGAATGCGCAAGGCAAAGGTATATTTGTAGGGCATTTCATTTCACCGGTCATAGGTGTGTAGAGAAGTTTATGACCGGGTTTAACATTGATAGCCGTACTATAAAGAGGGGAAATCTTTTAGTTGCAATGGTTATCTAGTGCTACTAAGTGTGAGTCTTATATGCATATGAATTACGCTTAGTGACGTGGTGAGATGCAAGAGAAAAGCTTTTCAAAATAATTAAAAAAAATGCTAACTCACACACTTGACATATTGGAATACTTGGTGGAGTTGAGCACATTTGAAAAGGTTTTGAAAAAGAAGTCTAGTGGGTTGTTTCTGTATTCTTCGGAATGTCCGAGAATGGCTCGGAATATCCAAAGAAGTCAGAATTTCCGAGTAAATATCCGATCAAGTCTCTCGGCTTGAAATATTGTTTTTGGTTCGGATATTCTGAACATGTTCGAATATTCTGAACCTGGTCATGTTTGGACTGGTCCGAACGTTCCCCGTGTTGACTGGGGTGTTGACCATTTGTGTGAGGGCTATTTCAAAATATATGCAAACATTGCTTGGATATTCCGAACTTTCTCGGATATTCTGAACCCGGCTTGGATATTCCGAACCTGGACGCGCACGAGTGCTGACCAAGTTTGTGACCGTTGGAGTGTAAGTGAGAAGTGAGACGCTCCTAGCCGTTACCAGAAATATCCGACCGTCTCGGATATTCCGAAATTTCTTGGATATTCCAGACTTTGCTTGGATATTCCTAGACTGGAGCTGAAACTCCCCAACGGTTATGTGCGGGTGGGGAGTGGATTTAACCCATCTCCTCCCCTCTTTCTCAGCTGAGAGGCTCATTTGTTGAGCTCCAAGAGTGAAGAACAAGCTTCCTCTCCCTCTCCATTGCTATGTGCTAGATCTTGTGAGAGATTGAGAGCTTCAAGGATTGATCTTGTGAGAGCTTGAAGAACACCCTCTCCCTCTCCTCTCTTTCTAAGCTTTGTGCTCATTCTCATGAGAGGTTGAGAGTTCTAGGGTTTGTTCTTGAGAGTTGGAAGAACTCCATCCCCTCTCCTCTCCCTCTCCAAGCTTAGTGCGAATTTATTTGAGAGGTTGAGAGACCTAGTGTGTGAATTTGAGATTTACATTTGGTGGCACTAGGTGGTGGTTGTGATTTAGGGATTTCCTATTACTCTTGGAGGTTGCCAACTCCTAGACGGTTTGGAGGATTGTGGGCACCGTGGTAGCACGCTTGGAGATTGAGTGGTGCTCCGGTTGCGTGGATATTGTGAGGGATATTGTGCTCACCCCGCGGGGATCACGAAGAGCAACTCTATTGCGTTTGTCATTGAGCTACCTCTCTTGTGGTAGGTTCTTGCGGTGTCCAAGTGTGTGGACGAGGTTAGTGAAATACCTCTTAGCCACCGAACCACAAAGAGTTGGTCGACAGAACAGGGACTAGCTTGGTGGCAACCAAGTGAACCTCGGGATAAAAATCACCACGTCAATATTGTCAACTTCTCGGTGGTTTGCAATTATATACACGAGCTCTTTACCTATTATTCATATTATTGTGCTTATGTAGTTGCTCTTGTAATTAGTTAGCTTGTGTAGGTTGCTAATTACCTTCTTGCTTGTGTAGCATAGAAGTAGATCTATTGCGTGACTAATTGGCTTGTGTAGCCGTGTTAGTCATATTGCTTAGTTTGTGTAGCTAAGTAAATTGAGCTGTCTAGTTTGGCTTGTGTAGCCTTGCTATTGAGCATTGCTAGTGGTGCTTAGGCTTTATGCATTTTGCTCACTAGTATGTGTAGGAGCTCCCCGATTGCTTGAGTACTAGTTGCATAGGTTTGTGTGACCTTACAAACTAGAATTATTTAGGTGAGCTCTATCTAGCTCGGCACCTTAGTTGCTCAATTAGGAACTTTTGTAAGGTGCTTGAAAACATAGATAGAGGGGTGTAGTCTTGGCTAGACCAATAGTTTTAATTCCGCAATTGTTTTGGTCTTTCACTGCGATTAAGTTTTAGAAAGGACTATTCACCTCCTCTAGTCCGCCATCTTGATCTTACACGTTGTATCAGAGCTGAGGTCTCTCATTTGCGGTCTTCACCGACCCGAGAGGATGACGACTAGTTGACTAGATGATGATTGCCACACACACATTTTTGATGGCACAGACTTTGCACGGTGGAAACACCATATGCTTGATCATTTGCGTGCAATGGGTCCCAAGGTATGGTGGATCATTGTTGTAGGCTTTACTCGAGATGTCTTGGATGAGAGCAATCTAACCCAAGTTCAAGAGGATTGCTTACAACTTGATGCGTGTGCCCTTAATTATTTAACATGTCCTTTGAATGAGAATATTTTTAGGCGTGTGTGGGATATGGAGAGTGCCCATGATATGTGGATGGCACTCCAAACTCTCTTTGGTGACTCCTCTATGGAAGATGATGGAAAATTCAAAAAAGGAGGATGATCACAAGGAGGAGGCATATGAGGATGTTGAGCATAACCGCAAGGAGGCACATGAGGATGTTGAGCATAACCACAACTTGGTGATTGTGGAAGATTGCTCCACCTCATGATCAAGTGATGATGATGAAAGATTTACCACAAGTTCACTTGACAATGTTGATGGTGATGATGGTTCATGCTCGGGCTATGAGAATGATGCTACTACAAGTTCATCCACTACATCACATTGCTTTATATCACAAGGCGACACTAAGGTATCAAATTACAATGTGGTTGATCATGTTGATTCATATGATGAGCTTGTTAGTAGACTTGCTAGCATGACCATGTCTTTAGAAAATGAGAAAGCAAAAACAATAAAATTAGAAAAAGAAAACTCATTTCTAAAGGACTTATGTGAAGAACATAAGCACTTACTTGATGTTCTTAGAACTTCACATGAGGAGCTAAAATTGACTCATGAGAAACTTTGTCTATCTCGTGAAGAACTAGTTGACAAATATGGTTCTCTCATTAAAGCATTTTCTAATAAACTTAAAAAAATAATAAGAGCTCATCACATGGGTCAAATGATCAATTACAAAATATGCTAACCCTTGTGATATAGGGAAGAAGCATGTATCCACCTTTTATGATGAATTATTAAATATGCCATGCTCTTCATATATAGATGCTTGTTCTACTTCCATATCTTATGAAACTAACCTTTTAAAGGAGAACAATGAGCTCAAAAGTGAAGTGAAGAATTTAAGCAATAAGTTAGAGAGGTGCTACAACTCTCAAGTCACCCTTGAGCATATGTTAAAAAATCAAAGAAGCTATGGTGACATGAGTGGCATTGGCTTCAACAAGAGCAAGATCAAAGGCAAAAGATAGGGCAAGAAGAAGTTTGAAAAAGAGATGAAGAAGTTAGAAGAAATGAACCTCTCTCATTTCTTGTGCTTCAAATGCCAAGAAGTGGGACATCTTGCAAAAGCTTGCCCTAACCATGAGAATCTCAAGTTGAAGAAGGAAGAAGAGAGGCTCAAGCATGTCAAGTGCTTCAAGTGTCGCACTTGAGGTCATCTCACCTCAATGTGCCCAACCAAGCAATTGATGAAGCAACAAGGGAAGCCTCAACCAAAGCCACAAGTAAAGCCCCAAGTTCAAATCAAGATCAACCATCAAGATGATAAAAATTTGAAGATGAAAAAGAAAACAAGATGGGGTGGAAGAGCAAGAGCAATGCGTCCAAGAATGAATCATGATGCAAAGCAAATAAGCAAGAACAATAAAGGGAAGATGAAGAAGCTTGCTCATCAAGTGCCATAGTTGTAACAAATTGGGCCACCTAGCTTCGGGTTGTCCAAACAAGCTTGAGGAGAAGGCTCAAGCAAACAAGGAGAAGCAAAGCAATGGGAAGCACAACATGAGTAAGGAACAAAAGGCTCAATTAAAGAGAAAGTGCTACTCATGCCGAGAAAGGGGACACAATGCAAATTCATGCTCCCTAGGTGAGACTCCTAAGCCTATTTTAATTGATGCAAATACTATGCTTAGGAAGAATGACAATGGTACCTCTTTGGTTTCTATTGGAAAACAAACATTATTCATACTATTCATACTAAGTATATGCCTAAGTATATTGCTCCTAACTTGAGAGGACCCAAACAAGTTTGGGTACCATTAAAAAGTGGATGATTAATTGTAGGTACCATTGGCATTGGAGGCTTGGTTCAAGTGGTAGTCATCTTGCTAACCATAAGTTTGAGCCAAGTATTGTTGATTGATAATCACAATCCCAATGCCAAGTCAAATTGAGTGAAGTCCAAATGCTATCACTATACAAGTGTCATATCTCAAGTTATGGTGATTAATTAGAAACTATTGATGGCTTGCAAATAAGATGAGTTGAAGCTTGCTAGTGTATGATCATGAACTACAAAGGTATATCTCTTGTTGATCATATTTATTTGGGTGCATATGAGTTGATTGAATTGGTTAAATATGCATATGTTGCTTGCTATGAGATGTTTGAATAGATTTCATGCTTAGTAATCAAGTTTGAATTAGTTTGGTTGGATATGTTCATGAGACTTCATTTAGTGAGTGGTTTTGGAATGGATATGTTCAAATAAGTTGTCTTAGTGAGAAAGTTCAAACAAGTGTTGAAATCTGTCCTAAATTAAAAATCTGAGTTAGCTGTAATCAAGTCTAAGTTTAAAGGACCAAATCTATTTGGATTGGCTTGAAAATTTGTGTCATGCACTACATTTGTGATAGTTATTACTGTTCAAATTTTATGAGAATTGGACAAGAAATGCTTTGGTTATAGAGTGGATCTTATCAGCCATAGTACAACAGTTTTCAGCATGTACCCTCTGAGAAAAAAGTGAAATCTGGTAGTGATCTAGAAGTCCAATGAAGCTCAAATTTTTATGGATGATAGATTAATTAGTGAAGCACATCTCCACAAAATTTCATGATCATTAGAGCTGTATATTGGGAGATATGATTTATTCTTTGAAGAGTACAGAATCTGCCAGAAAAGTGACAATTATTGGATTGATCAAAAGTCACTTCAATTGAAAGGTCCTCAAGTTGGAATTGTATTTATAGGTGATTAAGGGACCTATGTTTGGTTTAAAATTGATCTAGAAATTTGACAAGTATTGGGTACAAGGCATTTGATTGAGAAGTTATATTTTGCACAAATTTGGTACTAAAGTTGGAAGATCAAGCCCAAACTCAAGATGATGAAGTTTGAGTTCTTATTATATTTGGAGATCATTTGATAGAAAGAAAAGAACTTAAAGAAGATTTCAAGGTTATTCATCCTAGAAAGTCTACGGATCAATCAATCAAAGGCTATTCAAGTGAGTATCAAGAATAGAACTTTAGAGAGAGGTCACTTCTCCCTTGTGTAGGGGCTTGCTGCCTTTTGTAGGTAAACAAAGTGTGGTACTTAGAAGGCTAACATAGAAGTGGTAATCTAAAGGACATTTGAAATGCTTAGTTAAAGCAAATCAAAAGGGTTGATAAAGAAAAGCAAGCAACAACCAATTAGAAAGCAATTCATGGATAGTTCAAGTGGTATTCACATTGAGTGTCATGGACTTATATACAAGTGGATATCAACTATGATTCTTTGAAAGCAAGCAATGATTAAACGATAAGCAAGCCAACCACAGCAAGAGTGTACTTGATCATTAGTGGTTTTAATTCATATGGGTGAAGAATAAATTCTATTGTTGATGATTGGTCTTCACCAAACTTATAAATGGACTTCACATCGCCTTTGCGGAACTAAATTGGAATCTAAATGCTATCCTCTGCTTCAACAAAGCAAATGTGAAATTGGTTGTCATATGCATTCATACTTGCTAAGGACATGATTAGTGCATATAGACATATCTAGTGAGCATTCATGAAAAGTTAAATAATTTTGAGTTCATATCATACCACTATTGCTTCTATATCTTGAGTTAATCTAGTGGCTAAATATAACTTATTCATGAGTATGTGAACCTAAGTGGTTGATCTAGCTAGATGAGCAAGAAAGAATCTAATTTAATATTGACAAGATAACCATTGAAAATGTGTGAAGAAGCTTGTCATTGGTTTAAACCGAGTTAGATTATTTATATAAGTTTGCTAGTTTGAATTAAAAGAGGAAGAAGCTCATGGAAATAATCCAACTTCAAGAAGTAGAAGAAAACAATGCAAATGGATATCAAGCACAACATTCACAAGTGTTATCTAGACTCATTGTTGATGGTCATTAAACACTAAATATAATCATCACTATTGTATGAAATGATATAAAATAGATTACAAAGCATAGTAGTAGGTTTTGATTCTAACGAGTTCCACGAGTTTTGGTGTTCTCACTTATGTTGCAGGAGTATACAATTTTCTATCAAATAAAAGTATTTTAAATAAGTAATTGGACTACACCATTGCGACGGGCTCATCAAGACAATCAAAACAGATATATCATTTGCTATATTTGGAGCCCAGAATCAAGAGATATCAACTCCAGATCGAAACATGCTCTATTGGGCCCTAAAAGGAGCAAGAAAACACACAAACGAAGTTGGGCCCAAGTGGGCTTGGGCCCAGGCCGCCCGACATTTCCCTCCAGGCCGGCCGGCCTCCCCCTAAGGCCTCTCACGCCCGTCTTCTAGAAGCTTCTTCCACCGCCTTGGATGCATCTTGACCGTACCTTAAGTCGGTTTGATCAAAGGGCTCACATTTCTCCCATCGGGCTATAAATACAGGGGCAGACCCCCCTCCCTGGGGGCACCACATTATTATGGAGATATAGAGGCGTCCCTCGAATAGATGACCTCTCACCTCTAGAGAATTAGGGCTAGACTTTCCAATATAGTAGATTAGTTCTAGTTGAGAGTTAGGGAGAATGGAGCTACGCTCAGGATCTGGAGAAGTCTTCAGAGTTTTGGTATGTCTTTATATTTATTCTTGTAAGACTTATGCTTTAATATATTTTATCTTCTCTATTTACTTTATGCCTTTCATATTATATTTAGTATAGTTGTTATATCTTAGCATGGGATCTCCGCTCGTATTGAGTGCTCTGGTTATCATATGTGATTAGAGTAGTAATCTTTAGTGTAGACATGGTGTCTAGGCTAGAGTTTACCTGAGGTTGCGCTCAATCCCACGGTTAGTTGTGGTAGCCCTAGAGGTGATAGCTCTGTCCGGTCTTTGTATTCCACCACGTTCGGGTTGATGTTTTGTAGAGCTTTTGGCAGCCTTCCCCAACTACCTTCTTCCTAGTCTTATTTGAGAGTTGGAAAGGTACTGCTGCTCCAAAGTGCCATTGTGTGATTGCTATATCTACCATGAATCAGTTATTATAGAACCCTAGTAAAAGAGAAGTATTTAGGAACCTTGAGCTCTCCCGTTGTCCTCTCACTTTAGCTATCTACTCTTTTATTATAGAATTCTCCTGTGTGTCTGTGTCATTTATGCATAACTCCTATCATTTATCATTTACCCCTACTATAGTCTAGTTGGTGTATTAAGTTAGTAGATACATGATGGTGAATTATCAATGTCTTTATCCATTGTTTTTCAGTGGTAAAATATAAATAACGATACCTAGAATACTCCCGGTAAAATGCTACAATGGTTTTCTGTACGCTTGTGGAATCCTTCATATTTTAATTGTGCATAAGAAATACCAACAAGCATTTTTGGCACCGTTGCCGGGGAAACAATTGGCGTAAAGATTTTAATAGTGATCTTGATATCTACTAATCTAGTCTACTACTAGCTTTAGTAGGATTACCCTTGTTTTGTTGAGTTGTGGAATAAGCAGGCTATCAACCATTTCAACTTTATGGTGAAATTCCACAAGACCAAGACAAGAAGAATATTGAAGAACTCAGGGTGCCTGAGCGTTCATGATCCATCAACAATGGAGCCCTGCCATCTCACAGGTTTGTATAAACATATATATTATTCTAACCATATGCAGATTGGAGAAGAAAAGTCATCATCACATGAATTCAAAGTTCATTAGATGTGACGAATAAAGATGCTGCGCTACTCACAAATACCATTGTGAGTCATGGTAAGTTTGATCAAGAAAGGTGAGAAAGTCTTGCTCATAGGCTTTAAATTTGATGAGTAGGATAGCATTCCACTGCATGTTTACTTTGAATAATTCATGCATCTACTCCATCTCATATCAAATACACAACATGTTTAGTTTATTGCACACATGTATGTCACTCATATCTCTACTTTAAAAAATATTCTTACCATATATGATCATGCTTTCACCTATTTGAGTAAATCTCTATGTACTTTCATGCTATCTTTGTTTGCTATAATATGCTTTAGTTTGGAAGTACTGTACATACTTTCATAGGCTTTTAAATTGAGCGTGGTGCTTAGGTTAAAATGCCTTCCTTAACTAAAACTAGACATGGAGTTTGGTTTGGTTATTGAACTAGAAATTATTGTAGTAGACATTAGATATTTTGTTGGGCTAACCCCTACAAGAAACTCTCAAACTCAATTCGGGTAAGTCAAGAGATGAACTCACATCAAGAGACGAATCAAGGCATGTGATGAAGTTCAATAACTTTGCACAAAAAGGAAGACACAACTCATTCTCCATGGAAGAGCTGTAAGTATCAAAGTTTATACATTTAATCCTTTGTTGCAAGTTACCTTTGCCTTGAACCATATAAAAGTACAGCTACCAATAAAATTTTTTAGAAGAAATCTATGCTAAAGTAATCCTAAAAGCCCATCGTTTTATTAGCATAGATGAAATTCACATGAATTACATGGACCATAACCCACATTTCAAACTTGTTGCAATCCTTCGGGTATGTGTCCACTAACATTTATGCAGGAAAGAAAGAATAAATATCTGATCATGGTTCGAAACAAAAAGAAAGGAAAACAAGTTTATAGAAAAAACTAAGATGAAAAGAAATGGATGGAAGAACACTTCAACACCGTCTACACTTCACCATGATAGTGGACCATTGCAAGACATAAGGTATGTTTACCCAAGCCTCATGCAACTTTAAACTACATTCAACATATTATACCATATTGTTAAATGTGTTGATTATCCTTATCTTATGTCATGCTTAATTTGCTAAAACCTAAAACAAATAAAATACTCTTTTGGTTCACCTATATATTCTTGGTTTTATTTGAATAAATATCTCTAGTCTTTTGAACTTCCTTACTCTATTATAAGTATGCTTCAGAATATCACTTAAACATTATAACATCAAAGCATATTTGTATAAGAATTTGGATGTATATATAGACTATCCTTTCCTATATAAAAATGTTTACATCATATTAGGAGACTTTATAGAATCAAATCAAGGTTAGAGGTATTCTTCAAAATAATATCTTCGCCTTAACCTTGTTGAAAAATTTGAAGTAATGGTGAATCATTTAAAACACGAGCTACAAATTAATCTTTAAATCCTTGACAAACACTATCCATACTTTAAATAAATAGTATATTCCTTCGGGTATGTGTTGTCTACTAATCCCTTGCAGAGAAGAATGGAGAGAAGCAAAAGACTGAAAGAGTGACAAAGGAGTACAACATATGAGATAAGATGCTAATGATCAACTCAAAATTGAAGGAAGGAATAGACCATTGAAATTCATCTATCCTTTACCATATGGTGTTATCATGCTCTAGTAATAAAGGTAACATCTTAAAGGTAAGTGATCATCATTTCCTCCTGATCTTGGAGTACACATCTTAACCAAATAAACTCAAATATAATATATCTTATTTTTAGAAGATGATAATCATCATGTTAATCTTGATAACTTATAAAGATGAATAATCCTTCTATAGGTTAAGTAACTCCACTCCTTTATCTCATAAGCTTAAATACCATATTTATACTTTTGATATTCTCACCCAAGATGTTAATGAATTATGTGAAAAGACATCAACCTTATTGTGCCTAAGGTTAGAGAATGAATAAATTTCTGGTTCTATTGGTGTTTTCCCACCAATAGAGCCGATGCACTTGATCTCTACCTTGTTTTTATGAGCAAAACACACTTCAAGCAAAGTGTGGGGAGATTCCCCAAATTCTACAAGTGATAGTTCTAAACCAGTAATAATGATGCACATAAGAGTGGCTTTGAGATGCTAATAAAAAGAAAAGAAGAAGGTGGCACCACCATTGGAAGCGCCACTAGTGAAGACACCACCTCAATCCTCATTCTTAGGAGCAAATTAAAGTACTCAATTAATGAACCACTGCAAGGAGGAGTCCAGTTCGAAGGACTCAAAACATCGAACCCTCGCCGTGAGGTAACATCGGTAGTTATCCATATTTACTTTCTTATATTGTATGGTTTATTTTTTTAGCATGTTTACATTTCTGCACTATCATTGCATCAAGAAAAATAAATAAATAAATATTCATTTATCTTGTATCATAAAAAGCCCCATGTGAGAATCCCTTGCGGTATAGAGGCCTACAGGAGTTGTCACTTTGTGGTGGCATAAAAATATCAAAAATATCATGCATACATGTTTTGCTTTTCTGTATACAAAAATAGAAAATCCAAAAATACTAGATGAGCATCCTACTGTAATCTTTGCCACTTGGAAAATTTCTAAAGTTCCATAGCACCCAATCCTTGAAACGGCTAACCACAAACTATTTTATCCTAATCCGTTCCACAAGTTTTGGTATTTTGTGAGAGTTTTCTACAGGATGACTTCAAGAGCTAGTTACCTAGGCACCCTCATCTTCACTCGTCGATCTACACCTTCTCGACATATAGTTACCCACTGTGTGAAGGAAGTAACTTCTCGAGGGATGAGATCGAGATGTCCCTGGCAACACTTGCTCTCATAAGCATGAGCTCTTCCGTGAGGATCACTCAATTTTAATGCTCAAACCACGACAACAACTAGCTTGGGGGAGGGCATCCCCTAGTTATCAGGTAAGTATACCTATGTGATTATCGAGTCTTTCTTATAGTCATAAAAATACTAAAAATATATGGGCACATGAAGGTCCATGTTTGTCGAGTCTTTGTGAGTCTTTAAAATATAAAACCAAATAAATATGAGTGTCTAGTTATGAGTCAATAAATAGCCAAACTCTAGAGATAATCTTAAAAGGATAAAAGTGATAGCTCTTAAAGTGCCTAGTTGCTAGACTTAAGTTTTCCCAAGTTTTGGCTTAGACTATTTTGACATGAAGATTTACTTTGAGCCTAAAACTTGTGGGTTGCATATGCTTGAGCTAAGTCTAGGTGATTGATTGATATTATTGAAAAAGTTTGAGTTACTATTTATCTTGTTCTAAGTGACACTAAAGTTCTAGAGATTTCTTTTGAAAAAATACAAAACCTTACATGATGAGCTCTTATATGACAAAGCTTATATTCCTACCAAAGCCAAACATGATAAGATAGGCTAGATAAACTTCCATATATATGCTGCTTGTCTTGCATTGAGTTTTGTCAACCTTTGTGACTCTTGTGAGAGATTTGTCATACTCTTGAATCAAGATCCACTTACACTCCACCTATATATGCACTACTCTATATTGGAGTAGGCGTAACAACATGCCATCCCATTCCATTCATCCAAGAAAATATTTTACTCCTATACTGGGAGTAAACCCTAAAAATATTCTTTTAGGATAGCCACCAAATAAATGCTCTAAGTTCTTGCTACTATCTCTCAAAAATCTATAGTGCAAAAAAAAGAGGTGTGAGCTATGCAAAAGTTATTCTGAAAAAAGAAATAAAAAAATAAGAAAAAAAGGGAGTTAGAAAAAAGGACAAGTGTCCAATATATTAAAACAATGGGTACCTAGATGCCCGCCTCCCTAAAAAAGAGAGAGAAAGAAAGAGAGAAAAGAATAAGATAGCTCATACTCTCTAGCCAAGTTCCAAATTCAAAAGAGAGATATATCTTCAAGGAGCAAAGTAGAATTAGGTTTCACCACTTCCACCAAATATCCATCATATCCACACACTTGCACATGATTCGATTGCATGACTTATTTCTCTGTGGATCCATTGTTTGACTTTACAATATGTGCATTGCAAGTATGCTTCTTCATGTTTTCTCTACACCTATGAGCTCCACATAAGCCTTAGTTGTAGGAAGAAAAAAAAGGCATAACATAATTACTGTCTTGGTGAGAATCCACAAATACCACATATAATGAGAGATTTGAGAGTGTCATACAAAGAAAGCTCTGAGTTTTATTTAAAAACTTATAAAAACTCCAGAATGATAGTTGAATGAAGAACTTGAGACATAGTGCTTGGCTAGATCTTTCTGTCCTTTGATTGCTCAAGACCCAAGTAAAAGCTAAGAAGCCCCATGGTCAAGGGTAATATGAGTAAGTTTGAATGTTAGCTCAGCCTTGCTTAAACCTAGAGGAGAATTTTTGTTTGAATACAGGTATACTTTTGAGATGCCATAAAAAAATTGTTAAGAAGACATGAATATCAATAGTGGTTTCTAAGTTGAGCTTTGCTAGGGACTAGCAAAGGTTAAGCTTGGGGGAGCTTGTTGATGGTCATTAAACACTAAATATAATCATTACTATTGCCTAAAATGATATAAAATAGATTACAAAGCATAGTAGTAGGTTTTGATTCTAACGAGTTCCATGAGTTTTTGTGTTCTCACTTATGTTGCAGGAGTATACAATTTTCCATCAAATAAAAGTATTTTAAATAAGTAATTAGACTGCACCATTGCGACGGGCTCGTCGAGACGATTGAAACGGATATATCATTTGCTATATTTGGAGCCCAGAATCAAGAGATATCAACTCCAGATCGAAACATGCTCTATTGGGCCCTAAAAGGAGCAAGAAAAGACACAAATGAAGCTGGGCCCAAGTGGGCTTGGGCCTAGGCCACCCGGCATTTCCCTCCAGGCCGGCCGGCCTCCCCCAAGGCCTCTCACACTTGTCTTCTAGAAGCTTCTTCCACCGCCTTGGATGCATCTTGACCGTACCTTAAGTCGGTTTGATCAAAGGGCTCACATTTCTCCCACCGGGCTATAAATACAGGGGCAGACCCCCCTCCCTAGGGGCACCACATTATTATGGAGATGTAGAGGCGTCCCTCTAGTAGATGACCTCTCACCTCTAGAGAATTAGGGCTAGACTTTCCAATATAGTAGATTAGTTCTAGTTGAGAGTTAGGGAGAGCGGAGCTACGCTCAGGATCTGGAGAAGTCTTTAGAGTTTTGGTATGTCTTATTTATTCTTGTAAGACTTATGCTTTAATATATTTTATCTTCTCTATTTACTTTATGCCTTTCAGATTATATTTAGTATAGTTGTTATATCTTAGCATGGGATCTCCGCTCGTATTGAGTGCTCTGGTTATCATATGTGATTAGAGTAGTAATCTTTAGTGTAGACATGGTGTCTAGGCTAGAGTTTACCTGAGGTTGTGCTCAATCCCACGGTTAGTTGTGGTAGCCCCAGAGGTGACAGCTCTGTCCGGTCTTTGTATTCCACCACGTTCGGGTTGATGTTTCGTAGAGCTTTTGGCAGCCTTCCCCAACTACCTTTTTCCTAGTCTTATTCGAGAGTTGGAAAGGTACTGCTGCTCCAAAGTGCCATTGTGTGATTGCTATATCTACCATGAATCAGTTACTATAGAACCCTAGTAAAAGAGAAGTATTTAGGAACCTTGAGCTCTCCCGTTGTCCTCTCATTTTAGCTATCTACTCTTTTATCATAGAATTCTCCTGTGTGTCTGTGTCATTTATACATAACTCTTATCATTTATCATTTACCCCTACTATAGTCTAGTTGGTGTATTAAGTTTGTAGATACATGATGGTGAACTATCAATGTCTTTATCCATTGTTTCCCAGTGGTAAAATATAAATAACGATACCTGGAATACTCCCTAGTAAAATGCTACAATGGTTTTTTGTACGCTTGTGGAATCCTTCATATTTTAATTGTGCATAAGAAATACCAACACTCATCATTCTTACAAGTGCTATACACATGTTGTCACGTTCCTACTCATGGTACTTTTATACTCATGTTCTATATTTAGTGGTATTACAAGTGGTGTCTAGATCAAGCATTTAAGTGATATCCTATACTTCAAGTGATCCTCAACTTTAAGTGATCAAATTCAAGCAAAGCTACCCTCAAAAGATCAAGTTAAGCAAGTGGGTGACCCTACAATAAAAGGAGATAATGCCTACATTCATCCCAAATTGGTCAAGAAATCATCTCAAATTCCAAGTGGTATCATTCCAACATCAAGAGAAGGTGTCCATCAAAAATACAAAGATTCAAGTGTCAACATCAACATTCTAAGTGCAACCCTTTGTTAAAGTGAAGCATACCCTTTATGGAAATTGATGACAAAGGGGGAGAGAATTGGACAAAGATATGAAATATGTTTGCATAAGGAGAAATGTATGACATAGGGGGAGAGATTGGATAAAGATGCAAGTTGGACATGGATATGACCAAGGAGAGCAAGATTGAAGAATACAAGGGGATCAAATTCTTGGACAAGAAAAACACACAAGTAGGGGGAGCAAGCTCATGAATACATGCTTGATGCATCTAATTGTGTATTACATTTGCTTGCTTGCATTGCATTTGTTTTACATTCCTACATGCTCGTGTGCAAGTGTTTGCTAGAACTAAAACTTGGATGATGTTTTATGTCATGTGGTATCTAGCGCCTAGTCTTAGTATTGCAAGTGGTAACTAGAACCTTGATTATAATGTTAATCTCACATGGTATCTAGTTTCACTTGTTTCTAGTAAGGATTGATGCTAAGGATGTTGAAAAAGTGGTATACAGGCTACAAAGGTTCATTCTCTATTTTGTATACCTTAGCATCACTTAGTAGTGGTAACACTCCCATAAATTTCATATTCATGCATATGTGCAATCTTGAACCAAACCATTTAAGCACACATGTAGGGAGAGTTATCACTACCAAGTTGATTTTATGATGCTTATCCAAATCATAGACATAGAGCTTAAATGTTAGATAAGTGGCATAAAATCCAAAAATACATAATTTCCATATCTTTGTAGAGTTGTCATCACTTACCAAAAAGGGGGAGATTGAAGGGTTCTTGTTTGGTTTTGGTAATTGATTGACAACCTAGGTGGACTAATTGTGCTTATGTGAGATTTGTAGAGATTTAGTCCACAGGTACACATTTGTGTGAGTAACTATGTCATGGAAGTGGAAATGGCTTGATTTGTTTTAAGGCTCACATATGTGATGTTGTAGGAGCTTAATTGCAATGGAACATGACATGGAGTTATGTGGCTAAGGTGGAGAAGATCAAGGCAAGACTTGGCTTGATGGACCGATTGCAAGAGTGAAGGGCAAGTTGGAGGCTTTGAAGTCGTTGGTACCGAGTGTCGGGAGGCTTGAGCAAAGACTTGGTGTCGATGAACCAATGCAAAGGTGAAGGGCAAGTGAGATCAAGATCGATGAACCAATATGGTCACATGATGATATGGAGTGGATCATATCATTTGTGGTTGTGTTGGTGCATGTGTTGCATCAACACTTGGAGGATTTGGAATGGAATACGCAAGGCAAAGGTATATTTGTAGAGCATTTCATTTCACCAGTCATAGGTATGTAGAGAAGTTTATGACCGGGTTTAAAATTGATAGCCGTACTATAAAGAGGGGAAATCTTTTAGTTGCAATGGTTATCTAGTGCCACTAAGTGTGAGTCTCATATGCATATAAATTATGCTTAGTGACGTGCTGAGATGCAAGAGAAAAGCCTTTCAAAATAATTGAAAAATACTAACTCACACACTTGATATGTTAGAACACTTGGTGGAGTTGAGCACATTTGAAAAGGTTTTGAAAAAGAAGTCTAGTGGGCTGTTTCTGTATTCTTTAGAATATCCGAGAATGTCTTGGAATATCCGAAGAAGTCAAAATTTTCGAGAAAATATCCGATCATGTCTCTCGGCCTGAAATATCTTTTTGGTTCGGATATCCCGAACATGTTCGGATATTCCAAACCTGGTCATGTTCAGACTGGTCCGAATGTTCCCCATGTCGACTGGGGTGTTGACCATTTGTGTTAGGGCTATTTCAAAATATATCCGAACATTGCTTGGATATTCTGAACTTTCTCGGATATTCTGAACCCGGCTTGGATATTCGAACCTAGGACGCGCACGAGTGCTGACCAAGTTTGTGACCGTTGGAGTGTAAGTGAGAAGTGAGACGCTCCTAGCCGTTTCCAGAAATATCCAACCGTGCTCGGATATTCTGAAGTTTTTTGGATATTCTGGACTTTGCTTGGATATTCTGAGACAAGAGCTGAAACTCCCCAATGGTTATGTGCGGGTGGGGAGTGGATTTAATCCATCTCCTCCCCTCTTTCTCAGCTGAGAGGCTTATTTATTGAGCTCCAAGGGTGAAGAACAAGCTCCCTCTCCCTCTCCATTGCTATGTGCTAGATCTTGTGAGAGATTGAGAGCTCCAAGGATTGATCTTGTAAGAGATTGAAGAACACCCTCTCCCTCTCCTCTCTTTCTAAGCTTTGTGCTCATTCTCATGAGAGGTTGAGAGTTCTAGGGTTTGTTCTTGAGAGTTGGAAGAACTCCATCCCCTCTCCTCTCCCTCTCCAAGCTTAGTGCGAATTTGTTTGAGAGGTTGAGAGACCTAGTGTGTGCATTTGAGATTTGCATTTGGTGGCACTAGGTGGTGGTTGTGATTTGGGGATTTCCTATTACTCTTGGAGGTTGCCAACTCCTAGACGGCTTGGAGGATTGTGGGCAACGTAGTAGCACGCTTAGAGATTGAGTGGTGCTCTGGTTGCGTGGATATTGTGAGGGTTATTGTGCTCACCCCACGGGGATCGTGAAGAGCAACTCTATTGGATTGCGCATGTCATTGAGCTACCTCTCTTGCGGTAGGTTCTTGTGGTGTCCAAGTGTGTGGACGAGGTTAGTGAAATGCCTCTTAGCCACCGAACCACGAAAAGTTGGTCGACATAACGGGGACTAGCTTGGTGGCAACCAAGTGAACCTCGGGATAAAAATCACCACGTCAATATTGTCATCTTCTTGATGGTTTGCAATTATATACATGAGGTCTTTACCTATTATTCATATTATTGTGCTTGTGTAGTTGCTCTTGTAATTAGTTAGCTTGTGTAGGTTGCTAATTACCTTCTTGCTTGTGTAGCATAGAAGTAGATCCCTTGCGTGACTAATTGACTTGTGTAGCCGTGTTAGTCATATTGCTTAGTTTGTGTAGCTAAGTAAATTAAGCTATCTAGTTTGGCTTGTGTAGCCTTGCTATTGAGCATTGCTAGTGGTGCTTAGGCTTTATGCGCTTTGCTTACTAGTATGTGTAGGAGCTCCCCAGTTGCTTGAGTACTAGTTGCATAGGTTTGTGTGACCTTGTAAACTAGAATTATTTAGGTGTGTTAACACCAGATTTTGGTAAAGACCGAGAAGATGACAGGTGGGCCAGTACATGGCAGGCTTGCGAGAGGCAAGTATTCAGAAGCATTCGGCAAGCACCCATGCGGGTGGTTATTCCTGGCGATTCGGCAAGTATCCATGCGGTCGGCTGACTCTGGGTGATTCGGCAAGTGATCGTGCGGTCGGCTATCTTTGAAGGCGGTGGCTCCATTCGGGAAAGCAAAAGGTGGCAAGCAAAAGCCGATTAGAAGGAAAGAACCGTGATAATAAAGGACTCCGAAAAGGATTAGAGCCAAGATCGTCGTACTTTTGAAGTTTTCCTTAATATTTTGTAATCGTAATCTTTTAGGACTTGTGTCCTGTCTAGGGTATAAATATAAACCCTCGACCATTGTAAAAAGAGTTCACAACCAAATCAATACAATCGGCCCCGTGCCAAGTTTTTGAGTCCTTTGTCGTGTCGTCGAGTTCTTTGAGAGGAGCCATCGATCCGTCGACCTCCGTAAGTTCCGACAACCTTGCTATCATGTCTAGTATCATGCGGTGGATTTAGACGTTGTGCAAGTAGTCTTGTTTGTCTCGACTGGGGTCTTTGCTTATGCTTTGTTTATCTCGATTGGATGGCCGTGCGGCAGGCATTTGCTTGATAGCTTAGCGAAGCAAGATAGTTATCGGCTCTATTAGATTTGGCAAGGTCTGATAGATTCATTAAGTTATCATGTGTTGCATGTTTTAAATTACTTGCAACACTCTTTTGCCCAATCTAGATTGATTAGGTTCGGCTTCTTACTTTTATAGATCTATTTGTTCTCTAACGTTTTATTCTTATATTATCATGATAGATAGATCATATGCTTACATAGCCGAGTTAGATCAATCTAGATTGTCACATGTTGCGGGTTCTTACATGTTAGAAGCGTTTAAATCTTGATAGGATTGAGTGTCGTGCGGCAGATACAAGTTCTTGATGGGTTTGCTCGTGATAGCTTGTTTGTTCCTTCTTCATGGACCCCGAGTCGGCTGACTTGCCGAGCTTGGTTATGCTTCAACTCATGATCAACTTTCACTTGTTCAAACATGTCTTCTCATGCAAGCGTGTTCGGCAATCAATGCTTTACGTGTCTTTTATCTTTATATTAGCCGAATGAATCATAAGCATGATTGGCAGACAGCTTCTATAGCTGTATGCCGTCGTAAGTGGCTTCAGGGCCGTATATACGGAACTGTCTGGTCTCACCCGGCATGTTCGATTTTGTATTTAACAATCTTTTGTCCCTTGTCGGTTTTTAGGTCAAACCGACCGGCACGCTCCGGATCTTCAAACCGCCTGGGTCATCCGATTGAAGCCACGCTTTCTGGCTTGCTGTGTGTGAGGCACAGTGCACCACATTTTGTGTCAACACACTTTTTGGCACGCCTAGTGGGACTCCATCGTTCAAGATGCCTGAAATCAACAATGACCACGTTCTGGATGTGACCATGGATGAGTTGCCGGAGAATTCAAGGGAATTGGTGCAGCAAGCATGTGAGCAATTTCGACAGAAGTGCTTGATGTCCTTTTCCAAGAATAAGAGCAACAAGGTGTTCCAGAAGCAATCATTGCCAAGGGTTCTTCTTCCACATCAATCTGATTTTACTAAAGAAGAAGATGCTCAGAAGATGTCAGAGTTGGTTTGCAAAGCTATGGGAGAAACCATGACAAATCACCATACAGCTTTTCTGAACACCTTTCGGGCAATCATGGTCAGCACTTTCGGTCCAACGACCGATAAGTATTTTGAAGAAAATATTGGCCCAATCCACGGACCAACACTTTTCAATGTACCAAAGTATCAAGAAAAGCCTGCTGGAGATGATGGAGCATTTGGCTCAAACAAAGGAGGACCAGCTCCCAATGAAAAACAACAGCCTCCTACCTATGGCCAGGTGACATTTGGTACAACAGGAGATGTACCCCCATCAGCTTTCAAAGTGTCTCCAGCATCAAATAGGCTGCAGAGGAACATGTATGGAGATGGATATCAGGAATTTACTGATTATACTGCTTTGGATGCTTTGCCGAATCCAGGATACAAGAGTGCGTCAGGTATACCTTCTGGAAGGCAAACACGTGGAACTCCGAATTCAGACATTGATCTTATTATGCATGGGATGGCTGATATGATGCAGAATCAGTTCGGCCTAAAGCCAAAAAATCAATCCTATTTATACAAGTCTCCTTATCCAGAATGGTACAATAGAGTGGCACTTCCTCCAAGGGTCAAACCTCCAACGGATTTGACTAAATTTTCTGGTCAAGATGATACTAGCACTTTGGAGCATATTAGTCATTACTTGATGCAGCTTGGGGAGGCCTCCACAGATGAAGCTTGGAGAATTTGGTATTTCCCTTTGTCTCTCATAGGGCCAGCTTTCACATGGTTTACCTCCTTGCCAGCCCATTCCATTGGTACATGGGCAGAGCTAGAGCAGAAGTTTCATGCATACTTCTTCATGGGCACTAATGAGAAGAAGCTGGTTGACCTCATGAGTTTGAGGCAGAGAGCTAATAAAACACCACAGGAGTATCTTTGCAGGTTTAGAGAAACCAAAAACCTTTGCTATTCTTTGAACTTACCAGATGATCAGTTGCCGGGGATGGCTATAGCAGGCATGCAGCCGAATGTCAGAGAGAAACTATTCGGCATGGAGTTTGATGACCTTGGTCAACTTTCACAGCGGTTGGCAGCTATGAGTAATCAAGCCCAAGGGTTCAAGAGAGACAACCGTTTCCAAAAGGGCAATGTTGCTAGTGAGATGTATCAAAGTTTTCTAGAAGAAGCGACTAAATATGATGATGAAGACGAGATAGCTGCAGCTGAACTGACTTGGGCAAAAGAGCCTACTCAAGTTAGCCAGTCGCTGGTGGAGGCAACAAAAGGGAACTTATGATTTTGATGTCTCTAAGTCAGATAAGCTCTTTGATCTGTTGGTGAGAGAAGGACGCATCAAACTGCCAGAGGGACATCCTATGCTACGTCTTGAAGGAGTGAAAGACAAGAAGTACTGCGGCTACCATAACACCAACTCTCATTCTATCAATGATTGCCGAGTGTTCAGAGTGCGGATTCAGAAGGCTATCCAGGAAGGACATCTGAAGTTTGATGGCAAAATGAAGATTGATGGTCAGCCTTTTCCTCAAAATATGATTTCCTTCTCTGTGAATATGGTTTCCGCAGATGATCCTAAAGGTAAAGGCAAGGTGAAGGTGTTAACCTCTGACAGAGCAAAGAAGAACGGTGCTGTCGATCCTGATCAGCAAATCACAAGTGAGGAGCTGAAGCAAAAGGTTCGGTTCAAGAATAGCCGAACTGAAAGAGGTGAAACCTCTAAACCTAGGGTTACATCACGTATCCTGCTGAACAAGTGGCAAAGGCAGTAAGAGAGGGAGTATTATGAAGAGCAAAGGTTTATAGAAGAAGGCCGGAGATATGAAGAAGAGGTGTATCATAGAGAGCAAGAAGAACACAATAGAGAGATGGAGCAGTCTCATTGGGGGTGTTCATTCTTTAAACATTGTTGAAATGAAGGCTTGAAGTTGCCTGCTAGAAACAATTGCCCTGAATGCAGTGATCAATATTTTGGGTATAGGCAATCTCGAGTCAACCACCGTCCAGTCCATGAAAGACTTGGAACATAGTTTCCTGAGGACGATCGGTGCTTAAAAATAGACAGTTTTGAGAATCAGCAAAGGAAGAGGTTTGCAGACCAATGTTGGACTCATTATAAAGAATACAATGGAGAGGAAAGTTCCCATGAATACGTATGGCAGAGAGGACAGTGGTGCCCTCTAGGATTGAGAAAGAGCCAAAAGAGAAGAGTTCAACATTTGAGGAACGAGGAGCTAAAACAAGCAGCTGTTGAAGGGAAGCGGACATGGCGCCCTAAAAAGAAACCCAATGGGCATGGTCCCTTGGTGATGCATGCATGGCTTTCTTCCTCCCATCGAGTTCATAGCTCTTGAAAACCAGGATGTCCAAGAAGAAGTATACTCCGATTTTGATGAAAGTGAGTTTTAAGATTTGATGGCCCAGCTTGTCTTAACGCAACAGGCGATTTTTGACAAACCAGCCAAATATCATCATTTGAAGCCACTTTATCGAAAGGATACGTCAATGGCAAGCCTCTGTCTAAAATGTTTGTTGATGGAGGAGCTGCTATCAATATCATGCCATATGCTACCTTTCAGGAAACTTGGGATGACCGGTGAGGACTTGTTAAAAACTGACATGATTCTTAGAGACTTTGCTAGCAATCTTTCGATACCCGTGGTGGAGCTGTGCATGTCGAGTTGATGATTGGGTCAAAGACCTTGATTACTATATTCTTTGTCATTGACGGCAAGGGGGCATATAGTTTGCTTTCTAGGGAGAGATTGGATCCATGCTAATTCTTTGTATTCCTTCAACCATGCACCGATTCTTATTGATGGGTTGGAGATGATATTGAAGTTGTTCATGCCGATGATTCGTAAGTGTTCTTTGCTATGGAGCCTGCTTATTGGGAATATGATGGCATTGATTGTTTCTCCGGTAAAGTATGGGGAGAAGGTCCTGTAAATGTCTTCAACGAGGGATCAACGGCCGATCCAAGCAAATCGGCTCTCACAGTAATTTTTAATGGGTAATCCAATCGATGGCAACAAAGGAAAGGTGGGACGTGGTTTTATGTCGGCCGACAAGTTGGAAGAGATAGATGTTGGTGATGATACTAAGTCAAGGCCAATGTACATTAGCGTGAACTTAGATCCAGAATATAGATTACAATTGATAAATCTTCTAAAAGAGTTTAAAGATTGCTTTGCTTGGGATTACACAGAGATGCCCGGATTAGATCGCTCTATTGTTGAACATCGATTACCTATTAAGCCCGGATATCGTCCCTACAAACAACCTCCACGGAAGATTTATAAAGAGGAGGTATTGGCCGATGTGAAGAAAGAGATTGAAAGGTTATTAGAGGCAAACTTCATTCGGCCATGCAGGTATGCAGAGTGGATTTCAAGTATAGTTCCAGTATACAAGAAGAATGGAAAGATGAGGGTCTGTATAGACTTTAGAGATCTTAATAAGGCTACTCCAATGGATGGATACCCAATACCAGTTGCCGATTTCTTTGGTAAACGCAAATGGAATTTGGATATGAGGTAATTAGCTTTATGGATGGGAATCTTTGGTTATAACCAAATTTTCATGGCAATAGAAGATATCTCAAAGACGACCTTGAGATATCCCTGGTCATATTGGTTTGTTCGAGTGGATTGTCATGACGTTCGGGTTAAAGAATGCCGGTGCAACTTATCAGAGAGCTATGAATTATATTTTTCACGAATTTATCGGCAAGATTGTAGAGATCTACATCGATGACATGGTGGTCAAGTTTAGAAACCATGAAGGATATTTAGCCGATTTAAGAAAGACTCTGGAATGCACTAGAAGGCATGGTTTGAAAATGAATCCAAACAAATGTACTTTCGGAGTCTCGGCTGGTGAATTTTTGGGGTTTCTAGTCCATAAAGGAGGGATTGAAGTTGGAAAGAAGAGCATGGAAGCAATAGATAAAATTGTCCCTCCAACTAATCTCACAGAGTTACAGTCACTGCTTGGCAAGATTAATTTCATAAGAAGATTTATATCCAATTTATCAGAAAGAGTTTTGCCTTTCTCTCCACTATTGAAACTCAAGAAAGATCAAGAATTTGTATGGGGTGACATACAACAGAAGGCTTTTGATGAAATCAAAGAGTACATAAAGGCACCACCTGTGCTGGTACCTCCACAACTTGACAAGCCTTTTAAGTTGTATGTGGCGGCCGATAGCCTAACAATAGGATCGGCCCTCATGCAAGAATTTAAAGGAAAGGAGAGAGTAATAGCTTATCTTAGCCGAAAACTGTTGGATCCAGAGACAAGGTATTTGGCTACAGAGAAACTTTGCCTGTGTGTGTATTATTCATGTACCAAATTTCAGCACTACCTGTTAAATGCCGAATGCGTGGTAGTTTCTAGTTTTGATGTAATAAAGCATATGTTATCAATGCCAATTTTGAATGGAAGGATTAGCAAGTGGATTTTGGCTTTATCGGAGTTTGATTTAAAATATGAATCGGCAAAAGCGGTAAAAGGTCAAATTATTGCTGATTTTATTACCCAACATCGTGATCTTTCTGTTGAAATGAAGCATTGTGCCTTGGGCTTTATTCTTCGATGGTTCATCCTGTAGCAAAGGTGGTGGTGCTGGTATTTTCTTGATATCTCCACAAGGAGTAACCTTTGAATATGCTATTCCCATTGAATTCTATGTTACTAATAATCAAGCGGAGTATGAAGCATTACTTAGAGGGCTTCGACTTCTTATAGAGGTAAAAGCTGTTGCTGTTGAAATCTTTGGGGATTCTGAGTTGGTGATTAACCAATTGACTGGCCAGTATGAGTGCAAGAATGACGTATTAAGGGAATATTATGAAAAGTGCCAGGAACTTTTGAAAAGTTTTCGAGTAGTAACCTTGCATCATATCCCTAGGGGGCACAATGAAGAAGCAAATAAGTTAGCTCAAGCTGCTTCCGGATATCGTGAAAATCAAGAAATTCTTGCTATAGATAAGAATGTTTCTGATGCTGATCAAGAGATTGGTGATTGGAGGTGCGAGATTGCCGATTATCTAAGAAATCCATCACAGAAAGTTTCCCGAAAGCTTAGGTACAAAGCCCTCAGGTTCGTGCTTCTTTATAATCAATTGTATTATAAATCTATAGATGGAGTATTGCTTAAATGCTTGGATCAAGAAGAGGCTAGAAAGGTGATGTATGAAGTGCATGAAGGATTGTGTGGTGCACATCAATCGGCTTACCGAATGAAGTGGATAATTAGGAGAACTGGTTATTTTTGGCCGACTATGTTAGAGGATTGTTTTGAATACTATAAGGGGTGTCAAAATTGTTAAAAATTCGGCAATATTCAAAAGGTTCCAAAGCATACGCTATGAACCCAATAATCAAACCTTGGCCATTCAGAGGATGGGGTATAGACTTAATTGGCCAAATTAATCCTCCTTCGAGCAAATGACATAAGTTTGTGCTCTTGGCCATAGATTATTTTACCAAGTGGGTTGAAGCTATTCCTTTGAAGAAAGTTACATCGAGAGAACATGATCAGCTTTGTTAAAGAACATATAATTTACAGGTTTGGAATCCCTCAAACTATAACAACGATCAAGGGACTCGGTTTACTTCCTCGAGTTTTATGATTTTGTCGAAGATATGGGAATTAAGTTGTATAATTCTTCTCCTTATTATGCACAAGCCAATGGCCAAGCAGAAGCATCAAATAAGATTATGATCAAGATCATCTAGAAGAAAATTGATGAGAAACCGAGAAGATGGCATTTGGTTCTCAATGAAGCTTTGTGGGCTTACCGAATGGCTTGTCATGGATCCATTCAAACGTCTCCCTATGAGTTAGTTTATGGGCATCATGCTGTTTTACCATGGGAGTTACAATCAGGTTCAAGACGAGTTATGTTGCAAAAGGATTTGGAGAAAGAAGACTATAAAAGTCTAATGATGGATGAGTTGGAGGATTTGCATCTAATTCGTCTCAAGGCACTGGAAAATATTGAGAAGAACAAGATACGTGTTGCCAAGTATTATAATAAGAAAGTTAGAGTGAAACAATTCGCAGAGGGTGATCTGGTTTGGAAAACTATACTGCCGATTGGAACGAAAGATAGAACATTCGGCAAGTGGTCTCCGAATTGGGAAGGACCTTTTCGGGTAGTGAGATGTGTGCCTGGTAACGCGTATATTTTTAAAACTTTGTTTGGTGAAGAATTTGCCAGAGCTATCAATGGAAGATTTCTTAAGAAATACTATCCCAGTGTTGAAGTTGGTTCATGAGAAAGAGTTAGAAATCAAACATGAATAGCCGATGAAGGAACATCGCCTTTAGTTCAAAAAAATTGTGAAATTGAAATAGCCGATACAGTTCGTATCGCCTTTAGTACAAAATATCTATGCATAGCCGAATGGACTACCAAGAGAGGTGACTTCGGTATTCTGTCTGGTTGGTTTATTGGGAGAAGAGAAAGGTGAAGTCTTGAATGAAAAATACTGAACGACATGTCAAATCGGTTGCGGCGCAAGACTAAGATCTAGTTGACTAAAGTGACGTCACGCATTCGGGAGACATTTTTCAGAATCACATTGTTCAGAGAATGCTAAAGACATCTACTCGGCATTCAACACAGGAATCATAAACAAGCACATTTTAGAAAAATAATTTATTCACAATCAGTCCATCCTAGTACAAACTACCCCTGGAACAATTTATTAAGAACAGACTGAGGATTGGTAGATTCAGCGAGAGCAGTAGTATGATCTTCATAATGCTCCAGACGCTCATTGATATCATCAATCTCATGTGGAGGTCCGCCGGAGAAGCCGACCGCCTGGAAGGAGTAGTCCTCGCCGGTCCGGGAGGTCATCGCCGCTAGCCCGAGAGAAACACCAAGGTGCACACCTTGGATGGCGACCTGATCAATGCGGCCGTCCGCATCATCAAGGCACGCCTCAGCGGTCTCCCCCTGGGGCGTTCACCTTATCAGCGATCTTGTTCGCCGTAGCCTTCAGTCGCTCATTCTCCGCGGAGAGAGCTGGACAAAAAACAAAAACAAGTTAGGAAATAGGAGGATCAAGGGGAGAAGTCTATACAGAGATAACAAACCGGTGATAGCGTCGCAGAACTGTTTCCGCTGGTTCTCCCACTCGGCTTGCTCGATGCCGAGCTGCTTGGAGACGTCGCCGAGCTCCCTCCGGGCCTCATCCCTCTCCTTACGGAAGGTGAGCGCCTCCTCATGAACGTACAGGGGGTCATCTCCCTCTGACTCTGCCGGGCCCCAAGGATTGGGGTTGTATGAGTTGTCGGACTCGGAGGAGCTTGACGAACTGGAGGAGCCTAGGACAGGAACAGGTTGATCAGAAGTGCCCGGTTGGGTCACCATCATCGGAGGAAGCAGATGGTACTGGCCAGTGATGACCCTCGCCCTAAGTTGATGAGAGAAATCAGAATCGGGGAAGATGAACAGGAAGTATAAACCGCAAGGGGGCAACCAATCGATTCTCACCCGTGGCGTTGACGGCGCGGTGCTCGGCTTCCTTCTGCCTCTCCCTCGGCAGGGCATTTGCCACGATCATCACTATTCGCCATTGGAACTCTGGGAAGCTAGGTCTCTTTCTAGATTGATTTGGGAAGAGAGGTGAAGAGACGGCGATGAAAATGCTTGACTGAAGATGACGATGAAGGCTAAAGGAGGGTCTTATTTATACGCCAAAGTGGGAGGTCGTGGCGTATATCTCGGAGTATCCCAAGCGACGAAATAGGGTTTCTCCTTTCTGGGCCGTTACCAGACTGGGCCGGGTTCGGCTAAATCAAAAAATCGGCGTTTCAAGGGGAATCGGCTATTCTCCTGATCGGGAAGCTAAAGGCAATCGGCTATGTTATCAATCAGACAAAGATGTAAAAGCCAAAGGATGAAAAGGAATGCAATTGCTCAGAAATACAGTATACTACATTTGGATGTATTACAAGGCGATACTTTACTCGCCCAGGAACAGTTTGATTGCATCTATGGCTTCAGTCCTGATTCGGCTAACCTCATCTAGTGCCTTCTTGTCATCATCTTCAGAACCACGAATCTTGGTGAGCTTTGTTCGATCTTTTGGTTCTCTTTGATGATGGATGTTATCTTTATTTTGCTGCATCTATAGAGTTTGGCGGGTTGGCAATTTTATCCTTATAAGACTGGATTTTTTCATTTAGTTGAGCCAATTG